>MJUT01031512.1:19223-118018 GCA_002080005.1 Gigantidas platifrons
TTTTTTCTGTTATTGTCCATACACACAGGTAATACAACTCAATTTGTTTGTTATTTTCATTACACCCAGGGGAATACAGCTTCATTTTTTCCCATACATCCACGGTAATACATCTTCATTTGTCTGTTATTTTGCATGCATACAGGGAATACATCAGCATTGTTCTGTTATTGTCCATACACACAAGGTAATACAGCTTCATTTGTCTGTTATTTTCATAGACCCAGGGGAATAGAGCTTCATGTTTTTATTATTATCCATACACCTAGGGGAATTCAGCTTTATTTGTTTGTTATTTTCCATACACACAGGGGAATACAGCTTCATTTGTCTCTTATGTCCATACTCCCAGGGGAATACAGCTTCATTTGTTTGTTATTTTCCATACCCCCCAGAGGAATACAGCTCCATTTGTTTGTTATTGTCCATAGACCCAAGGGTAATACAGCTTCATTTGTCTGTTATTGTCCATGCACTAAGGATAATACAGCTTCATTTTTTTTCTGTTATTGTCCATACACACAGGGGAATACAACTCAATTTGTTTGTTATTTTCATTACACGCAGGGGAATACAGCTTCATTTTTTCCCATACACCCACGGTAATACATCTTCATTTGTCTGTTATTTTCCATACACACAGGGAATACAGCAGCATTGTTCTGTTATTGTCCATACACACAAGGTAATACAGCTTCATTTGTCTGTTATTTTCATAGACCCAGGGTAATAGAGCTTCATGTTTTTATTATTATCCATACACCTAGGGGAATTCAGCTTTATTTGTTTGTTATTTTCCATACACACAGGGGAATACAGCTTCATTTGTCTCTTTTGTCCATACTCCCAGGGGAATACAGCTTCATTTGTTTGTTATTTTTCATACACCCAGGGGAATACAGCTCCATTTATTAGTTATTGTCCATACATACAGGGTAATACAGCTTAATTTGTCTGTTATTGTGTAAGGCAAAATAGTGTCCTATGAAATTGTGTCCTGTTGTGCTATATTTCAAATGAAAAACCTTAAATGAACATAAAGAAGTCATTACTGTGCTTTATTCCGTCCTCAGACTTTATCATAGGAATCAATTGTAAAAGAGGACAGTATTTAACAGAGGACACTACTTAATGATACAATTGAGCATACACCCAAGGGAATACACAGCTCCATTTGTTTGTTATTTTCCATACACTCAGGGTAATACAGCTTCATTTGTCTGTTATTGTCCATACACACAGTGTAATACAGCTTCATTTGTCTGTTATTGTCCATACACACAGGTAATACAGCTTTATTAGTTTGTTATTGTCCATACACACAGGGGAATACAGCTTCATTTGTCTGTTATTGTCCATACACATAGGGTAATAAAGCTTCATTTTTCTGTTATTTCCCATACAACCAGGGTAAGACAGCTTCATTTGTTTGTTATTTTCCATACACCCAAGGTAATACAGCTTCATTTGTTTGTTATTTTCCATACACCCAAGGTAATACAACTTCATTTGTTTGTAATTTTCCATACACCCAAGGTAATACAGCTTCATTTGTTTGATAGTTTCCATACACCTAGAGGAATACAGCTTCATTTGTCTGTTATTGTCCATACATGCAGGGTAATACAGCTTCATTTGTTTGTTTTTTTCCATACACCCAAGGTAATACAGCTTCATGTGTTTGTTATTTTCCATACACCCAAGGTAATACAGATTCATTTGTCTGTTATTGTCCATACATGCAGGGTAATACAGCTTCATTTGTTTGTTTTTTTCCGTACACACAGGGTAATACAGCTTCATTTGTTTGTTATTTTCCATACACCCAAGGTAATACAGCTTCATTTGTTTGTTATTTTCCATACACACAGGAAATACAGCTCGATTTGTTTGTTATTTTCAATATACACAGGGTAATGCAGCTTCATTTGTGTATTTGTTTACATACGCCCATGGGAATACAGCTTCATTTGTATGTTATTGTCCATACACACAGGGGAATACAGCTTCATTTGTCTGTTATTGCCCATACACACAGGGTAATACAGCTACATTTGTCTGTTTTGTTTTTCATTTCATTATATAATTACTAGTTAAAATGCATTTCATGATCATTTATCGTTCAAAATACACGTATGTTGTGTTGATAAAGATTTTTTGTAGAGTATATTATTATCTATTCTTTCAATCTGGAATAGTTACTAAAATGAGATAAATAGGAGGTATAACATAAATATTTCGAAAATTTTGTAAATATCATTAATAATGTTTTTTTCAATAACACAATTATTGATTTGTTGATTTCAGTTGATATCATAGGGCTATTGCACGAATATTGATGAATATTCTTTAAAGCAGAATTGCACGATCTTGTAGGTGCAATTAATTTTCTGCAAGGGATGATATTATTAACCAATATTCTTATTTGTAAAGCATAACTATTAAAAACATAAAATGACGAAATCACCATCTTAACACATCGATGACGTCATGATTTGAAGCAATATTGCCCTAGTGAAAATATAAGGGAACATTGTTCTTTAGCTTTATTTTACATTCTACACAAAATATTATACTGCTATGATCAAAAGATATATCAACCCAAGAAATGCAACCTTCTCCTTGGCCTGCGGTCTCGTTGAATAATGTTTCTTGCATGATTTGACAAAGCCCAATAGTATCAGTATCAATCATTCAATAATTGTAATGCATCGTTATTTATTTTGTTTTATTCAGGTCAACTTCAGTGGGTTGTAAAAGAAAAGGTAGCTGCTTATGGACAGAATTTGATATTGTTTTGTCCCGTTGAAAACTGCTGCAGTGAGCCGGCAGGATGGTCTGTCGGAGTTAAGTCGATAATTCTGGATGTAAAAACATTTTCAAATGATCCCAAAGTGAAATACCATGGAACATATACTAAGAATGGGTTTGGTGTTGTCATCCGCAATCTGTCTGAAGCAGACTTAAATGTTACTTATCGGTGTGTTTATGGATTTGACCAGTCAACCCCGAAATATTTGCTTCATGACGATGTCTTTAGAGAAAGTAAGTAAATCAATATAAAACACAAATACAAAAAATAAATGTATAGCATTAAATGCGAAAACTGAGATTCTTTTGGTTACAATATTATAATTAAAGCATGCTTTAAAGGAATATTTTGTAATATATGTCTGGTAAGAAAGAATGCGGATGTAAATGAACATGGGATACTATCCACTTTTTCACTTAGACACAAATTAAAGTAAAGGAACAGCGTTCTGCTTGTCATTCTACATTTTATAATCACAATAGGGTCTTTAATAATGATCATGTATACCCTAAATTAGTGCGAAACGGCCCCTATCCAGCAGTACTGTGGCAATCTTCTTTCCATGAACACTACATCTGGACCAATTTGATGTTATTTGGTCTATATGTTCCTTTGGAAAAGGAACATTCATTTTAATATTTGATAAGTCAGTTTTCCTTAACGAAACTCCACAGAGGTTTGATAATAATATTATTATACTGACCCACTGAGTATAGTGACCAGCGCCCATGTTTGCTCAAGTTAAAATCGTACCGATTGGAGTTTCCACCAGTTGTTGCTATGGACACTATCTGGAACTTAGAATGTGAATTAACTAGTTCTTTCAAAAACATAGTTTATCGGTGATGATGTATGTAATTATGCCCATCCCAGAACCTGGAGACAATTAGCTTTACCCATTTCAGTACGTATATCTGTACGTCCCTGACATATTTGGTTTCCGCTCAATAACTTATGTTCCCCCTTAGGAAATCACTTGAAATGTATAAACCAGGTCAGTAATCATAATAGGAATGTCAAATTTGATTTCTGACGTTACCGCTTTATCCGTTTTGTAGATATGCCCCTTGATTTTCCGGGTGGAATAACTGTTTATTTTTAGCTGCATTTTCAAATAGGGAAAAAATCTAAATAAATAGATTTGCACATTTTATGGTAAGTACTATATCAAAGAAAGTATAACAATTAGGTATTTTTCATATATTTCTATCTACGAATGCTTAAAAAAATGTTCATAATGTCCTCAAGATAGTACTATCATCAATAGTTCACACTAACCAAAGCTTACTTGCAGTAGAAATTGTTAGAATAAAATATATGTGAAAAATCATATCATATCATAAAAAATTATCTCAAATAAAGATTTTCATTGAAAACAAAAAGAAAAAAAGAGAAAAGATTATTGCGTGATAATTGTAGATGTAGAAACCACCCACTTGTATATTTATCATTTTACATCTAGTGTTAGTAATTCTGTTGTGCTTTGTCTTCGTCTTGTGTCTTGTGTACCCAATGGTGCCAGTTTTTATCTTTATTGTTGCCAGTTTCTGTGGATTGTCCATTCTGTTTCTCTTAGGTTTATTAAGTCATTCTATCTATTATCATCAAATGTTTGGTTTTCAGATGTTCCTGACAAAGAAAAAGAGAATGACACAACAGCAACAATTATGTATGTAATTTTGTATTTCATAAAGTGAAGGAATGAGAAAAAATATAGAAATGTAATGTTTTGTCTACGTAGTATGAGTTTAGGTACCTTTTTCGCTTTTTTTATTTTAATGAATAGCCATTGTAATGAAGCAAACGTTTATGAAATATAGACAATATAGGTCAATAATGAAATTAGCATAAACAATGTCAACAATCCATTGAAAGTGTTATTAAGAATCGCATCTGAAAAATCCAAAGAATTTACGTGTCAACATTTTACTTTGACATTTAAATTGTTCAGAAGTAAAACAGAGTGAAAATCTTTTTGATAATTTCATAAACGAGGGTGAATATTGAAATGTAAAGTTTTGCTAACCTGGTATAATCACAAAGGATCATGCGAGTTATTTTTATTTCTTAGCTGGTTGGTTATCTTCATTTACGAAACCACTTTGCTGATGTAAATTAATGTTGACATGAATATTCTTTGGGTGTTGATCGGAAATTCAAGGTACCAAACACTGCATTGGACTCTATTGGGAAAATATGTCTAATTAGAAACTACAAAGCTGAGTAAACCCAAACGACACTTAGATGATATTTGGGTGGTCTTGTATATTCTTTTTAGCTTTTTATTGGAGGTGCGGATTAGAAATCAAAGATGGCTTCCACCGCAGAACATAGATGAACATGGTAAAAATGTCTTCTTATTAAATACAAGAAAGACGAATCGTAATTGCATACATGTATCTATGGTTATTAGATGGCTATTTACAAGATGACTGTCATATCTGGACATAGTTAATGATACATTACTATTCTCTGTTAGATCTTAAAACCAATTTGGCACCAATTTCCGATTACAACGTGAATTGGACTGTTCTCTACTTAGTTAGAAACTGATTAGAAAACAAATATACTGCAAATGTATCATTATAATATCTGTCTAGTATATGAGTCCATTTTACATGAAAATCAATTCACATTTAAATATCTTAAATGCTTCTGGTGTCAAATCTCGTATTTGAATCAAACTTCATCCCCGATTTTAGTTCTTGTTTCTCAGTCTTGAGTTTTCTCTGTAGGTTGAGTAGTTTGTTTTTGTAAATCATTGTTTGTCCTATTGTCCCTTTTCTTTTGTCCATTGAATAGTCCTTCGACTTACTGCTTAACCCTCTGTTTTTACTTTTAAACGAAAAACATAATACATTCATTATTTGGCCTTATTTTGATGATTAAATGTGATTTTGCTTGAATATAATACAAATTCATTTGTTATTCCATAGTCGGTAGTCCACGTCTGATCACGCTCTGATTAGTTTGGTGGTTAGGGTTAGGGTTAGGCCGTTTTATGGATGGGAGAAACTTGAGTAGCAGGAGAAAACCACCGATGTTCTTAAATTAATGGACAGGAAATGTTTGTCGATACCAAAGGGAGAATCATTAAGTTAAGGGGTATACATAACGTTGTATCCAGTACTGCTTACTATGGATGGGGATTCAACTCGTAACATTTCCCAACTGTACACTCAAAGACAGATTAAAAGAATTAATTCGACTATGTTTCATAGAATATAATATCTTGTTTTAGGAAAGGGCATGTCTTACTTGATTTAAAAACAAACTCTCAGATTCTAATAAAAAGCCATGTCTGCTTGATACATTGACTTACACATAGACATTGCAAATGAGGACCGGATAAGACCGATAATTTACGACAAAAGAATTGATTGCAATTTTTCCATTGTGAACATTCTATTTATATGTAGTATTATTCAAGCAGCACCTGTATGTGTAGTATATATCTCTCAGTTTGTTTTCATATTAAATTTCCTTAATAGAGGGTTGCTGCTAACCAGGAAACTACTGAACCAAGGGTTAAAATTGAAGTCATCACTTCGAAGGTTTAGACGGTGGCTATCATACTGTGCTTAACCGTTATTAAATTTCCGTGTCACAGATGATCATGGTTATGTTTCGTAGACTTCACAATCCCGTCCTTTCTTCGTTCATGACATTATCGCCGGGATCTAAACATGGGTAGGGCAACAACGGGTGCTTTAAGTGACGCATAAATCGCTTACTTATTCAGAGCACCTGAGTTCGTCCCAGTTTTTAGTAAGGTTTTTCTTGTTCATTTTGTTCAAGGACATGTTTTCACGTTTTTAGTTTCGTGTTGTGGTGTCCGCTACGATTTCCGCGTAAATACGATGTTCGATTCATCATGACTCCCATTTTGTAGGGGATTCATGTTTAGCACGATTTCCATATAAGATTATAGTCCTGTCGTTTAACAGTAACATAACAGGTGCCACTATGGGAGCAGGACATTCTTTTTCCTATATGGAATTTTCAGTGAGCTTTGGGTTGCCCAATCTTTAGTTTTATGTGTAGTATTTCGTCTACCATTGTTTTGTTTGTCTTCTTACTTTTTGTCATTATATTGTCTGTCCTTCTTTGATTATGGTGTCTGATTACCCCTTTTGGTATCTTCAAACTCTTTTTAATCAGTACATGTAATAATTATCTAAACAGATGTTAATTTTGTGTTTAAATACCCTATATTTCAGTGTTGTACCTATTGTAGTTATAATGGTAGGATTTATCATAGGAATGGCTTATTGTGTATACAGATCACGTAAGTAGAGTAAATCAGAGTCTGTGTTCCTTAGCTATTTATAAAGTTACATCAATTAATGAAAAATCCAAGGATTTACAGGGGTTCTAAAGATATAGATATAGCTATTATATGACCTAACTGTTTCTATGTGGCAATATTCGAGAGAAAAAATCTCAACTGCTCAGCTGATTGAAAAAAACACTTTTCTGAATGATTTTGATATTGTAATAAATTAATTGTTCTTATTATATGAAGTTAAACTTCCTATCTCTATGGTTTTACCTTGATATTTGTTTTGTTTCGTCATTTTTTTCCTTCCATTTATTTGGTTTGGTTGTTTGGTTTTAGTGTGTTTAACGCCACTTTCAACAATACAGTTATATCGTGGCGGTCAGTTTTATTGGTGGAGGAAACCGGAGAAGCCCGGAGAAAACCAGAGACCTGCGCAAGTAACTAACAAACTGCATCACTTAATGTTGTACACCTCGCCCTGAGTGGGATTTGAACCCACAACATCAATGGTGATAGGCACCGATTGCATAGGTAGTTGTAAATCCAACTTCCATAACGGCCACGACGGTCCCTCTTCCATTTATTAATTTCTTCTTTGTTTTGAGAAAGAGTTTAGATTTCTTTTTCTTTTCAAGAAATGAACTGTGGTGTTTGTTATGATGTTTGTTTCAATGGAATTTAAAATAATACAGATTTGTTTCACTATGCAATAAGTGACCAATAAAGACCCGTGGAATTATAATAATTTATTTTCTTTCGTATTTGGTCTCCTAACAAAATCTGGTATGAGGTCATGTCATGTAACCTTTCATTCATCTTCTACCGTCCGATTATATGCAACATAGCAATATATATTGCCCAATCAGACAATAGCTATCAGCGTGTGCTCGATTTTGCAGTAAACGAAGCGAATAATATAACCTACTATTCTTAAAAACGATCTAGATTACTTAATTTTAGCTTGGAAACAACATGTCAACCGACAAATCAACAAAGCATCGAATACGGTTTTTTCATTGGATTTTAAGACCTCAACATTTGGGAGGAAAGTCACTGATTGGTTGGTTGGAAATATTACCCCTAATATGATACCTTTCGGAATGTTAAGGTATTGCCAATAAAAATACACCCCAAAAGCATCTAATTTTTATTAGAGTGCTTTATAATGTAAATATTGCTCGTCCATAATAAAGGTAAGCATTTCGTAATCTGATTAACTTTTACATTTTCAGGAATTAAAAAGAAAAGACAGAAAGAAACAGGTATTTATCCATATTAGGGTTTATGGTTAGATAGTAAAAGAATTAATTTGAAATGATGAAATATACTACAAATATGATCATATTGCTTCTCCTAACCATGGCTAAACAATATGAACGGAGTATTAAGTAAGTAAACGTTAGAGAAAATCGAAGAGGTATTCGCGAATGGACCATCCAGAGAAACTGGCAACACTAGGTACACAAGACACAGGACGATGACAAACAACAAAAACACAACACAATATGTGTTGGACACTACTATGCCTAAAGAAACATAAATAACGTAAATTAGACATGAACCCTAAACAAATATAAATAAGGTAAATTAGACATGAACCCTAAACAAACATAAATAAGGTAAATTAGACATGAACCCTAAACAAACATAAATAAGGTAAATTAGACATGAACCCTAAACAAACATAAATAACGTAAATTAGACATGAACCCTAAACAAACATAAATAAGGTAAATTAGACATGAACCCTAAACAAACATAAATAACGTAAATTAGACATGAACCCTAAACAAACATAAATAAGGTAAATTAGACATGAACCCTAAACAAACATAAATAAGGTAAATTAGACATGAACCCTAAACAAACATAAATAAGGTAAATTAGACATGAACCTTAAACAAGCATAAATAAAGTAAATTAGACATGAACCCTAAACAAACATAAATAAGGTAAATTAGACATGAACTGTAAACAAACATAAATAAGGTAAATTAGACATGAACCCTAAGCAAACATAAATAAGGTAAATTAGACATGAACCCCAAACAAACATAAATAAGGTAAATTAGACATGAACCCTAAACAAACATAAATAAGGCAAATTAGACATGAACCCTACACAAGCATAAATAACATAAATTAGACATGAATCCTTAACAAACATAAATAACGTAAATTAGACATGAACCCTAAACAAACATAAATAACGTAAATTAGACATGAACCCTAAACAAACATAAATAAGGTAAATTAGACATGAACCCTAAACAAACATAAATAACGTAAATTGGACATCAACCGTAAACAAACATAAATAACGTAACTTAGACATGAACCCTCCTACAAACAACTGGAGGTAAAGACTAACCGAACATCGTTACTATGCGGAAATCGTAACGGACATGACAACACGGAGTTAAGAAAGTCAAGACACATAATAGGAGAACACAAACTATGAGCAACAAGGGCCCCACCATTAAAGCTATAGTAACTATTGATACTTCTCCTGTGAAAGGCACCTCAAAGATATAATATTTCTTGAAATCCTATGAATTATATACATTTTAATGAAACTCTCATAATCTGCTGAATAAATTATGCCAGACATTACATGAGTAATAATTAAACTGTGTTTTTGAAAGTGTTATTTTTTTATTTAATGAGGAATTATCTTCTATCATATATCATTATTCGATTGACTTGAACATTAGAAAAACAATTTTAATCACAAACCTCAAGTAGAGATTAAAATGTTTTTTAAATTCACAATTGGTTGCAGTATTCATCAATTTAAATTACTCTTAAACTTGCGTGATATTTGTGCAAGCTATTCCTGCTTAGCAACAACTGAACAGGATGTACAATACTGTCCATTAAACGATCACGTGTCCAAGTGAATTCGATGTGTACATGAAATTCAAAATGTCAACTTCGTATGACTTACTGTAATTGTATTCTAAATAATATTATGATTGGTGCATTTATTTATATTCTCTGTGTCCATCACATATTCCATGTCCATACAACACATGAACTCTTGGTATATGTGGGAGGTGGTGTTACCCCTCGAGTGTGTTACTTTGTGCTGTTGCACCGTTATTATCTTTCTACCCAGATCCCTCATTTTCTCTAAACCATTGTTGACTAAGAAATTTTGGGTATATTATGGTAGTGTCAAGCAAACTTTTTTTTGTAATTTGTTTTATTTTTAAGGAAAAGCAGAGGCAGATACAAATACAAAAACATATGACATGCATATACAATTTACACAGACGATATACATTTAATTCATCAAAATAAACATTTTGCAACATTACACTGAAAATTGCAAACACCAAGAACAATTTCAAACGGCAACCACTTTTTACATATATATTGTCTTTGTGTAGAGGATAGGAAATTTATGGTTGTCTTTTCTATTTTAATGCAATATTTTAGGTATTTTAGACCACCATTGATACTAGGTTCATCACCCAAACATCTGCATTTGTATAAATAATACTTTAAAATCAAAATGACTTGATTTTTTGTGTTTTCCGGATCTAATGGATCCACAATACCCAATATAGTATTAGGTGCATTTATATACTGCATATTAATACCACAATTTTCAAAAACATTTACTATTGAAAACCAAAAGTTTTTACTATAGGTGCATTCCCAAAACAGATGCAACAAACTATCTTTAGTTTCTGAACAGAAGGTGCATAGTTCTGTTTCTTTTAAACCACATTTGAAAAGGAAAGAGTTAGTGGCAGTTATTCTATGGGAAAGCTTGAACTGAAAGTTTTGAAGTTTTGTATTTCTTGTAGTCCTAAAAGGGGAAGAATCAATATTCTGCCAATCATCTATTTGTACTCCTAGTTCCTGGACCCATTTATTTTGTGACCTAACAGGACTTTCTTTTATGTGTTCTAAATACAATTTATAAAAATATTTGCATGGTTTTTTATCACTTTTTAATCTGTCAACAATGTCATTTTTAATATCATGTAGCTTCCCATACTCTGAAATAAATTTTTTCCATCCTTTTGGAATTGCACCCACAATACCATAATATTCTAGAAAGTTTGTACTTATCTTATATTTATTTTGAAATTCTTGATATGACAAAAACTGTTTATCTTCAGAGATAATATCATTAATAAAAAAGACACCGTTATAACAATATTTGTCAATAATAAAAAAAAAATTACCATTTCTTTGAACATTAAAGTTAAGCCAAATGGGTTGACTCAAGATGTTAATAATATTGTTTTCTTTTTCATCATTTGGTGGCAACAGTTCCGACAAATTAAGAAGGATATCTCTCCAAAATGGGTTTAACTTTTCAGATATACTTTCCAAACTCTCATTTTTAAGTATAATATCTTATCTCCACCATATATAACTTAGAAGTACAATTTTCCATGGGGACATATTCATAGGATCAAGAAGTTTGCAAATCCAAGACATTTTTAGTGCCTTACAGAAAGATTCAATATGTGGTAATTTTAGCCCCCCTTCTTCATAGTTATTTATAATAACATTTCTCTTAATTTTGTCTGGCTTCCCATCCCATAAGAATGTATAGAACATGTCTTGTATTTCTTTCATTACTTTTGCAGGAGGGTTTGATAGTACTGTGAGAATCTGCACCAAAAGTGGGAGGGCTAATGTTTCTATAACAGTTATTCGACCAATATAGGTTAAGTCCCTATATGCCCATGAGCTTAAGATATTCTTTACCTTATTCATTTTTTGACCATAATTTTCAAAAGTTTTGTCTTCTTTATAAAGATTGAAAAGAGCCCCCAAAAGTTTAAATTTTCCTGAAGTATTCCAGGATAAATGTTTTTCTGGTAGCAATTTTTCATCACTACCTAATCTTGAGCCAACCCATATGGCGTCAGTTTTATCGAAGTTTACTCTCAGTCCAGCACAAACAGAGAAGCAGTAAAATATATTCAAGGCTTATTCGAGGGAGTTTTGGTCGTCCTCTAAAATCAATGCAGAATCATCTGCATATTGACTAAGTAGATATTCAGAACCATTTATTGTAACACCAGACACCTGAGGATCATTTTTGAGGGCTGCACTAAGAAGTTCCAACACAAGGATAGATAACGGATCACCTTTTCGGACTCCCTTTCTAGTAAGAAAAATTCTGATAAATGACCATTATTTATTACAGCACTGGAAATATCTGTGTAAAAAGATTTGATCCATTTACGTAAATTTGGACCAAAGCCATAAAATTCAAGGGTTTTTTCAATAAAAGGCCATTCGACAGTGTCAAAAGCCTTTTCGAAATCAATTAACATTAATAAACCAGGGATATTGTCTTCTTCTAATTTATCCATCAAATCTGAGAAGTCCTCTAGTCTGATTAATAAATTTAAGTTTCATACATACAGGTGAATGATCTGACCTATAACTGATCCCAATATCTGATGTCACAACAAATGGTTCTAAATCTGAAGAAATACAGAGATAATCAAGTCTTCCTTGTTTTTTATTTGGACCTCGCCACGAAAATCTGTTTTGACTTGGGTGTTGCACCCTCCAAATGTCTATCAGATCTAAATCATTCATCATTTGATGAACTTTGACTTGTGCTCTGGGATTATTTTCAGATTTATAATTAATAGTATCTTTGTCATAATTTTGAAGAACATTCCAACCCCCCACTACTATCACTGAAGTATTTTCAAAAAGACAAATTTTACTTTTTAATGACTGAAAACAATCAGGGTTGTCCTCATTTGGACCATTTACGGCTACCAATGTCAACCTGTAATCTTGGATTGTAATATCCAAAATGACAAAATGTCCATCTGTATCTAATATCTCACTATTAATTCTAAATTCAAACGAGTTCTTGAACAATACTGCTACCCCTCTGCTCCTGCTGGAATAACTACTAAATTTACCAATATATCCCCACTCCTCAAGCCAATGACTTTCATTTTCTAAACAACAATGTGTATCAGTTAAGACTGTTATATCATAACGTTCTTTACAAATAGAAAAAAAATATCACCTCTTTTTATCTTTTCAGCTAATCCTCTACAGTTTACAGATCCTATTATTAATGATGACATATTAATACACAATATTTAAACAATAATAGTATATCTGCATGCATAACAATTTCCAATATGTTGCCAATTCTCCTTGGTGATTGAAACAAACAATTACATATACATGTACACATACACAAAGGTTCATATCTGTTCCTGCTTTCTATAAGTATATATAACAAAGAGAAGACACCCCCCCCAAACAAACTTCTTATCTCGGATAACCAGTTTGTTTATAGATGAAATCGAGGACCAATTATCATCCCGCGTAGCAGATTTATATAAAATAATTAACAAAAGATTTAAAACTGATCCAAAAATTGTACTCCGGGTCCAACTGTGCAAACAAGTATGTAGCCATAAAATGGAACCAGAGATTATGTTTCAGTATGTTCGTTATATTCTTTTTTTTAATATACAACTGTATCATGTGATGTTAGCAAAACAAAAAATAACCTCATGCAGGACCTATACAAAGATAAAATAATCCATTAATTACAGACCAGATAATCAGATATTGTCAGTATTTACTTCCACATATAAGTATAGCATATTATTTTAACAGGAAAAATCCCTTGTAATTCAAACTTTACTCGAAACATGTCAATTAGATATGTACATGGATACTTGTACAAGTAAACATTAATTATAACAAAGAACTACTTGCTTATATATATATATATTTTTGGGTAAAAAATGTCAATGGTAAAACATATTTTGTTATTGCAGGTCTACTTGTGCAGGCTTTATGCTATAATTCAAATACCAAATTTGACATACATGTACCTGTACATGAAAAGTATTTTGCATTGATTAGATTTATACAGGTATATACACCAATTCCACCATCTAAGTAAAGCATATTATTTTAAAAGGGACAAATCCTTAGTAGTTTACTCGAAATCTGTCAAAGAGTTATGTACATAGATACTTGTACAAGTAAACTTTTTTTTTATTTATAAAATTGTGAATGGTTAAACATATTTTGTTATTGCATGTCTACTTGTGCAGGCATATATGCTATAATACAAATACAGAATTTGACATGGAAAATATTGTTCATAATTCAATTGAAATATAGAGATATACATAAAATGTATACACCACTTCTGTTTACACTATTATCCATGTTGCCAAAACTATTATCTAGCTTATCTATTTATATTAATTTGTTGCTAAATTTTATCAAAGTATTATAATTTTACAGTGTCATTTTCATTTATACTTGTACATGTGAGGCTTATATTAAGGTTTACAAACCCAGATGAACAAGAGTATCCTTAATATACCTACCATTAACCCATTGTACCTCACTATCTGGATTCTGTGTATACTATACACTGTACCTAAACAACAACAACAACAACAAAAACACACACAAACAGATTCCTGACGAGATTTTTATATTCATCACGAAATTATAGTACCGACAACTTTTTTTGTAATTCTGTCAATTTCATGCAGGTGTTGTGAAGCAAACTTGGCAGGAATGCTCCTTGCATGGTTTTCGTTCAATTTGGAAATTCAATATGACACTAGAGCCAATAATTATTGATACAATTTCAATTTTTGATGGCAAGTCCCTTATTTAATCCTATGAAAAGAAATCCAATGAAGCCACGATTACCGGACAGTTTAAAATCCCTGCTGGAGAATAAATTAAAAACGATATTCTACAAACTCGATTGAACCTAAACTGTACATGAATAATCACGGATATTCACTTGAAAACGGTTGATTGAAGTTATAACAATTTCACGTTACACTTAATAGATGATGTCCTTCTATCCCTTTAAGCTAGAAATATACAGCTATGTAATATTCTTACCTTGACCTACACCTTGAACAGTGAGGTCCGGCTAAGAGATGATTTCAATTTCCCCATTGTGAATTTTCAATGTATATGTAGCAACATTTCAGCACCATGTGAATATGGAGTATGCTATTCCAGACTTCTGATTCTTATAAGGATTTCCGTGATAGACGATTGCTACTGAAAAAAGTACTAAACCAAAAGTTCACGGTGTTTAGATTTAAATGACCACTTGAAAAGTTTTACGGCCGTCATCTCGACTTGGTTAACTGGAATATCTGTTTTATGAATGATCATGAATATGTTCAGTTTGTCTCTTAGTTCCTCATTCTTGATTTAAAATCAGATTCATAGCAAGAGTAACACTATTGGAGCATGAGCTGGTCCGTTTCCGGTTCACCCCCGGTTTTAAGTGGACCCGTCTTTAGGTTTCTGTGTAATATTTTGTAGTCCATTTTTTCTACTCATCGTTTTTGGCCTTTTTCCTTTGACAATTGTATTGTTTGTCCTTTCATTGATGACTTCTAATTACCTGTTATCTTCAAACTTGTCTTAGCTTAGAAATCAACTACAGAAACACAAGTTCTAAGGTGATAAATAGGGTCTGTTTTGTTTTTGTATATGGATGCCCATTTTACATACAACGTTGATGAATGCTTTCTTCTTTATATTCCTCATTGAAGTCTCTGAATGTAATATACAAATGATTTTGTCTAGCTGTTACTGTTCCCAAGATACAAGGGGTCGACATAGGACCAAAATGCGATTTTTCCAAAAAGTTCCCCTTTTTAAGTGCATTCCTTATATAATTTTCTGTCTTGGTATTTAAACACATGTGAACTAGCTTATGTGGTTTCCGAGATAAAGGAGGTCAGAAGACCAAAGGAGGTGAATGTGCATGCATGCAGTCATGTCTAGAGCGTACCAACAAATTTCTTGTAGCTCTTACTATTTAAAAGATATGAAGTTCCAAAAGGCAATAAATCAAACGTCCGAGCTTTTATTTCATTTATTAATGTTTTCAAATAATATGTCGACTGAATTGAACAAAAAATGAATGAATAATCAGTTGGCCGATACAGGTTCCTGTGGGCCTCTGGTTAAACTTGTATGTCGTATTCAACTAATTTCTTAATTAACGATGAATCTTGATAAACATTATATATCTTATATGTTTTCTTCTTCCAGGTACTGACCAGGAAAATGAACAGTTGAATCCTTCGGACATCCAAATAGGGAATCAACAAGGTAAGACCTACATAGGTCAGGTCCAAGCTGATTTCTTCTGTCAAGTAAATATTTTGGATCGACAGACCAATCCTAATTTTAATTAGATTGAATCCTTCTACAGAAAAAAACAAAGCATTAGGAAAACTGACCATCCAATATACACATAATAAATATTATATACACACTATGCACAGTATCAAGTTAATGCGATTCTGCTGGTGTACTTTATTGTGGGTTTATGTTAGACATTGAAATGTTTAGCTACACATTTTAGCTCATCGATCACATGACCAATGGCCATGTGGTCCTTTTTCAATCGTCAGTCATCCTTAGCTTATCACATTAGTCTTCGACTTCGAAACCATTAATACAAATTAATTATATACCGTTTAAGGTCCCTCCACCTTTCATCCAAATGGCCAGCGTAACTTAAATTAGAAAGGAACATGGTCATTTTACCCTTTAACGTTTTCATTGATTTAAAACACAGAATGTGTTTATAAATACTGTAATCGATGTGATATTTAGACAATATTTACATTATATGCCGCATTTACAATTGCAACCGCATCGGTGTTGTAATGGTTGATCGGGTCAAATCAAAGACTATGGAATTAGTATTTGTTGTTTCTCCACTAAGCACGCAGCATTAAAGAGAAAGAACAAAGACTGGTTGGCTGGGAGTCATCATTTCATTGAAAATTAACTTGTTCTCGCCATGATATAGCTGGAACATGTCTGGGTTGGCGTAAAAAAACAATCACTCACTCACTCACTTTTCAAAAACATTGCTGGGGTATTATTGTACAAAAACATAATAACAGTCAAAATTAAAGTATATTTTGTACACTGTGAAGTAAAAGACTCGTGATTCAACAATTATGAAATAACTTGGCAATAAAATTGAAGAAAACAAAAACGCTCCGAAAAAATTATGGGAACAGCTGAAAACTTTAGGTTATAGTTCAAAACAAAAAACAATGCTTGTGTTGTTCTGAAGGTGGATGGTCAAAATTGTCATAATTTAAATGACATCGCAAACATTTTCAATAATTTTTTCACAACCGTGGCATCGAAGCTTGTTGAAAAGTTGCCTCCATCTCCAAATATATTCCACGTAGCCTCTGCTCTTTTCCAACAGTTTTATAGTAGAGTTAACATCAATAGATTACAACTTGAAATAAGTCTTGTGTCCGAGGAATTTATATATAAGTAATTGTGTCATCTTAATTCATTGAAAAGCACAGGGTTAGACGACATTCCAGCAAGGTTCGCCAAAGATGCGTCTACAACACTAACAAAGCCTATCAATTTCATTGTAAATTGATCAATAACGAGTGGCATAGTTCCCGATCAATTAAAATCAGCACGGGTCAAACCATTATTTAAGAAAAACAATAGAACAGAGGTTGGAAATTATAGACCAATAAGAATACTGTGTATTATATAATTTTTTTTTGGAAAAAGCTGTATATAAACAGCTAGAATCATATTTAGTAAAAAAAAAAACTTGCTATATGAACTTCAATCTAGTTTCAGAAGCGCTTATTCCACCGATACCTGCTTTATTCATCTTTTTGATCATATTAAATCTCAAACATCTAAAGGCCTCTTCACTGGCATGGTAATGATAGATCTTCAAAAGGCATTCGATACGGTCGATCATCAAATTCTTTGCAACAAGCTTCAAGCGATGGGAGTATCTAACATTAAATGGTTTGAATTGTATTTAATAGGCAGACAACAGTTGGTTAATGTTAATGGCACAGAATCCAACCCAGCTAACATTAGCTGTGGTGTTCCACAGGGGAGTATTCTAGATCCTTTACTTTTCCTTTATTATGTCAATGATATGTCCATAAGCATGAACTCAGACTGTAAATTACTTCTGTATGCAGATGACAGTACTATTATGTTTTCTCATAAAAATCCTGAATTTATCTCTCAAAAACTTGGTCAAGAACTCGAATCCTGTAGTGAATGGCTCGTTGACAACAAACTTTCTCTCCATCTTGGTAAAACAGAATGCATTCTTTTTGGTCCAAAGAGAAAATAAAAAAATGTAACTGAATTTCAAATTAACTGTAATGGTCATATAATAAATTCAAAAATTATTGTTAAATATTTAGGCATTGACATTGTTCAAAACCTGTCTGGCGAAAAAACAGCTAACTCTATTATTAAAAAGGTTAATTCCCGGTTGAGGTTTATGTATAGAAAGGCAAATTGTCTATCTGCCGAAACGCGGAAAACTTTAAGTATGGCACTTATTCAATGTCATTTTGATTATTCTTGTTCCTCCTGGTACGCTGGTATAACTCGTGCTTTAAAAAACAAACTGCAAGTGGCACAAAACAAAACAGTTAGATTCAACAAAAGCATGTGCCCAAGAACTAGTATAAAGCAAGCTGAATTATCTGGTCTAGGATTTTTAAATATTGAAAACAGAGTAAAACAGCTTTGATTGAACCATGCTCATAAAATCTATTATGATACATGTCCTTCTTATTTGAAAAATAATTTCATCAAAATTAATGAACATCATGCCCATAATACTAGATCAAGTCAGATTAATTATGTTACACCAAAAATTAAAGGCATCGAATCAACAACGTTTTACTACAATGGAATCCATGATTGGAATTCTCTATCCGATTCGATCAAATCCATCAATGATTTGCAAAGATTTAAAAAAGAAGTGAAGTGCCACCTGATACATACCAGTGAAGAACGGAAAAGACGTGTCATATCATAATAATGACAATTATATATACATATATATTTTCATAGATAATGTACTTATTTTAAAATTAAGTAATCCCTCTACCCGCTCATGTTGATCTTTTAATGTCCACTTGAACATTAAGCTGATACTTATAAAGGACCCCATTGGAAATAAGCTGAATGGGCTATCCTTGGTGAGAAAGTTCTCAGCAGCTACAATTAGTGGATTGAAATTTCAGTTAATTATGGCAGTTTTATGTTTTATTTTTAACTTAACGAGAAATTTTTAAACACTTGTGTATGATGTTGAAATTTTTAAACCTAAATATATTTTACCTTTTACCTTTTAGATATATGTGTATATTTCATAGATCTATTTATTTATCAAACATGTTAATGTATCAAAGTTACCAATAACGTATGAAGCATAATTAAGAAATATTGTAATAATTCAATAGCTTTTCTTATTCTGAGTACTTCAAATATATCATTTAATATGAATTAGGTACAGCCTACAGGCGAGAATCGCATCTAAGCATAGACATGTACATGTATTTCACTAGTCTATGATTATGAGTCCACAGTCTCTTGAAGTTCCAAAAATAAAACAAACATAAGAAAAAAAAAATTCTTATTTGTTTTTTTTTGTTTTTGAAACTTCAAGTGACTGTGATGAGTCAAACGTCTATCATTTAAAAAAAAGTATCCTTTTCATCCGGGGGTCGTGCACAGGGGCTTGCTACGATTTTTTTATCCCTCGACTACCCTAAAAAATACATTTTTGTACACATGAGAGTAGTGGAGGGATACAAATAATCGTAGCAAATCCCTGTGGGTCGTGTTGCTCGTATGTGTTTATGTACACATTTTGTAAAATAAATGATGAAAGTTCATAACGTTAAATTTTGACATTTGTAAATGATGTGGTTCAAAGTCCACCGAAATGTCAATGATATAAGAAAACACATAATAGCTTTTATAAAGAAACATATAATCATCCTTTTCACGCATAAATCAATTCATAACTCAGACATAAAAGGCATAAAGTATCGAATGTCTTACCCCCGATGATCCACCTCTCTTGTTGTAAACAAACAATTTTGATCGGACCAATCGGCAGTTGATCAAAATAAAACAAGTAAGAGAAACCAGCTACCTCATGATCTTACGACCAACCCTGGAATACGCAGCAATGGTTTGTGATCCCACCACCCAAACCCTGATACAGACATTCGAAAATGTGCAAAGAAGAGCTGCCCACTTCGTTATTAATGATTACACCAGCAAAACACAAGGATGCGTGACAAGCATGTTAACACCACTTTAAAACAACGGAGGAGGATAAGCAGACTCGTTATGATGTATAATATCCAGCATCAACTCATGGACATCGACCGAGACTTATACCTCAGACCTGGTGACAACTTATGGTTCATAAGTCAACATAGATTCTTCCAGGAGAGGTCCAATTATGACAGAAACTCCTTCCAAAGAACAGCACAAGAATGGAACCACCTACCAGACACCACAGTTGGGGCTACCTCCATAGATGAGTTCAGGGCTAACCTCCAACAATAGGTTCGCCATGCCAACCAGCATAAATATTTTAAGGGTTGGCAACTGAATAAATTTTTTTTTTTTTTAAATCATCTTTATACACCTACTTGACATTTTTTTTCTTTGTTTTGAAACCGTGAGCGACGTGATCAACGAAATCGTGTGACGACAGCTTTAGGGGCGATACAAGAAGGTCTAGCGACTGTCCATTTTTAAAATAAATTAATCGTTTCATGTGCGGTTTCCTTTCTATTTCGGGGGTATTTTTAAACTAGATAGTTAGTTTTTATTCATTTTTTTTGCTAATAGATACAACCTATGTGATAGAAAATGTTGTATCTAGCCTATGTGATACAAGATGTACTTTAGTCGGAACTAACTTTCGTGACGTCATAGGTTAGGAATGTGGGGAAACCCCAGTGACGTCTTTGTAAACATTGTGGAATCTCCGTTAGGAAAATCTCAACGTACTCGAGATTTATCTATTTATTTAAAATACCCACTTATAAAAAATCAAAATGAATAAAAAAAATTCAATTACAATTTTAAAAATAGATCCATATGTACGGATATCAAAACATTCAGTTCTTGCCTGAAAATAAGTGAATAAACCTGTCACGACTTCAAAACAGTCCTTTGGCTTTGCACAATTTCCAAGACATTCTTTTCACATTGCTGGGATCTGTACCGTTCAATAAATAAACAATTATTCGCCAATCAACTGCAAATCGCCACCAAAGAAACGCAGGGCAATGATAATTTACTCTGACAGTGACAGCAATCATCAATGAATGACGTGAGGTAACAATACTTGTGTGACGTAAACTTAGGGGCGAAACAAGAAGGTCTAGCAATTGTCAATTTTTTAAATAAATTAATCGTGTCATGTAAAGAAGCTGTACGGATTCCTATATTTTTTTTTAAACTGGATATTTATTTTTTATTCCAAATAATAGGCTATTTCCGGTCATTCGCTCCGATTGTCCATTCTATGCTGAAGTTTAGAAACCACTTCCGGTTGGTATTGTTAGTATATTTATTCATCTCCTTACACACATGTTACTGCTTAGCTCGCATTTTGCGATGCTCGCTATAATTATGGTTACTTGTATAATAATGTTGTGTTAGCAATGACTATGCCAATATAGTGGTCAGGGTTGAAGACATAGTGCACGACCTGACGGGGAGTGAACAATTCCTTCAACCCTGACCACTATATGGCATAGTCATTGCTAACACAACATTGTTATTATTATTATGCTGACTGTTATATGTAGACAAAATATGTTGAGAACTAATACAATAAAGGAGGTCCTGATATTGGTGACTAATATATTGGATCAGATAGTCTTGAAAGTGTGAGAATATTCTTTTTTTCATGTAAGGCTTTAAAAATATAAAGATTTTTGAAGTTTGAAATTTAATGAACAACAATAACAAGTATTAAACAATAGTAACATGAAATGAACATTATTATGGAAATCATACTTAATTTAAAGCGTTTATGACAAATTCGCACGACATTTTAGATTTTGTTTTCAAAATGTAGGGAGTTATACGCTGACATATACCAACACAATTACAAATATTCAGAATACTTACCCCGCCGCCTGAACAGGTGCTCATCGTTGATGTGATGGAATGTCGCAAGGTCATGGTCGCCTTGCGGCTGGATATTTTGCTAATTATTTGTCTCTATTACTGATCGCACAAACAACGTCTGAATTAGAAAAGGTTAGAAATTAATTATTGTTAACAAATTTGACAATAATTAACATATAACAACGTCTACAAACGAAAAAGAAAATATTGTGAGAATTATATAGCTTGGCGTATTATCAGTAGTGAATGATAGCAGAAATTTTGAATTTTTTTAAATTTTGAAAACATTTTTTTTTTAATTTTGAAATTTTGAAAATTTTGAAATTCTTTAAATTTTGAAAATATTTTGAAAATTTTGAAATTTTATGAAATTTTTGAAAATTATGAAATTGAAATTTTGAAATTTTTTGGGCATACGATATAGGTTTAGGGATGCGATATAGGCTTGGGACAATTAAGGAATATTTGAAATTGTTGAACAGGTTATACGATATAACCTGGTTTGGGTCAGTTTACGCTTAATAAATCGCATGGCGGTTTGTGAAAAGCGTAATCTGACCCAAATCAAGTTATACAAGTAACCTTTTCAACAATTTCAAATATTCCTTATAATTTAATTTTTACAACAAAATTTAATGATTCCTCGATTTTAATTACGATTATTTCAAGTGACTATTTCAATTTGTCGTTGGCGGATAAATAAGGGTAATAAATGACCACGTTGGTGACGTCACAATACCAACCCAAGTTATCAAGTATAACCAACATTTTCTCTAGGTGGATTAGCCAATCAGATTGAAATATTCAAATCAAATTAAATTATTCACTGATAATGCATTTAAAAAACACCTGTATTTTAATCTAAATATATGATATATACTGAATATAACATGCCAAAATCTGTATCGCATGTCGTATCAACCAGAGAACCCTATATCACCCCAAGGGCCACCGGCCCGAGGGGTGATATAGGTCGAGGATTGATACGGCATGTGATACAGATTTTGACATGCAATGTTCATTTTATCATATATTTCAACCATGCCTTTGATAATAAATGTATTTTATGAAAATTTAGAATTTTTTCTAAAAAATTTTAATTTTATAATTTAAAAAAAATATATATTTTTAACTTATTTTTTAGTTTTGAAAATTTATGAAAATTTAGAATTTTTTGAGAATTTGAAATTTTTGAAATTAGGAAAAATAAAAAAAAATGATGTAATTTTGAAAAATATTTGAAAAATTTTGAAATTTTATGAAATTTAGAATTTTTTTTTGGGTATACGATATAGGGTATGCGATATAGGGCATAAACAATATAGGCTAGGGACAATCATTGATAATGCATATACAAAACACCTGTATTTTAATCTAAATATATGATATAATAATATTTATCTAACATTATGTACATTTTCCTTTGAAATTAACGAAAGTAGCCTGTCTGATGCAAGGTGTCTGATACAAGATGTTGTATCACCACACTGTGGTGATAAAAGAATGGCGCGATGTTGCACGAGACGTTCTCTGCCGAACTCAATTTTCATGACGTCATATCATTGGAATCCGGCGAAAAACACATCAATGTAGGCAACGTAAAAGACATAGTATCAATATTTCCGGCAACTGTAAGGTCCACATTTCTTTTTTAAAAGCGTTGTCGGATTGTACAGTGACACTGAAAGTGATTGAACAGTAATTCGACATTGGTGAAAGAACGGCAACAAATAACGTGATGTTATTCACAAAATGTAGCCTTCCTGCGAGTATTGTAAAAAAAAAGGTTGTAAATATTAATTCGACCCTTGTTATTTGTTTAAAATTTGTTTTTATTGAAATGTTAGATAAACTTATTACATAAATAGTGTGTTGATACAAGACTATGTATCAGGTCTTGCTATCCCGACTCGTAGTGATAATGGTTCACACAATTAGCTCGACCTGATACATAGTTTTGTACCACCACACTATATATGTAATGGGTATATATTTAATGTAGCTGAATGAAAAACGTGTCTTGACCATATCGAGTTTGAACAAATATCAAGCGCACAACCGGTGTGTCAGTACCAACGCGCTATCGACTGGGGGTATGGACTCATTGTGTTGATAAAACAAAGCTTTAGAAAAGTTTTATTTTTGGCTGCTAAGCAACAGGCACTTGTCCCTTGATCAACATAAGGAATCGTTGTGTTTATAAAATAATGCTTTAAGAAAGTTTAGTCTTGGCTGCTAAGTCACAGGCATCTTTACTACCCGCACTAAGCTCTATATTAGTGTGAATAGGAAGACACGTTGATTAAAAGACAAGGGCATTTGCTCTGAGTACTCACCGAACCAACTTTTTTGATTCTAGACAGGGATGAAAATTAGCACTCGCTCAGTCGCCCACGACGAGTAACAAATCACATGTGCGACAAAAAATTTAATTGTGTTAGCCCAGGTGGCGAATGGTTTTAATCCCGAGTGTTAGCCTAATTTAATTCATTGAACTGCTACTACGCCAAAAGTTTGTCAAAGTTTAATTTTACCTGCTTCCTTGTGAAAATTTGCAGTCAACAAACCGGTTCTTGACTTGTCATCTATGAAAACGTCGATATCGTGCACGTGTTTATTGAAATCTATCGTATTCGTTAATTATTTTGAAAGTGATTTTCTTGGAAAGTAATCCATTACGGTTCAAAGAAACTTTAATTTCGTTAATTAGAGCTTATGTTTATATGTCAGACTTAAAATAAAACTATTTGTATTTGTTTTTCGCAAACAAACAACATTTTGGCGCCATTTTAGAAAGGGACGCAATGCAGTATTGTGCTACGAGAAATGTTGACCGAATTTTTTGTCCGAAGCTAGTTTTCAACAAAACGAACTTTAAATTTCATTTTCTTCTCATTTCTGTGACATAAAATCATAGTTCTCATATCAAATATGTTCATACATACAAAGATTTGCAATTCAAAATTCGTTGAAATGCACGGTACGCTTCCGAATATTCATCCACATCGGTATTTTATGCACGACACCGGGTTAATATTACGATCTATCGAACTGTTTATTTACATCCAGACATGTGTAAACGTTAATGCATATCCAATTAAAAAATAGACTTTGAACTACAGTATCTTTACTCTATTGTTGCAATCTGAATTGAGGTCTGCCAAATGATAATTACAGCCTTTACTTTCTCGGTGGGTCTAAGTGAAGAATAATGAAGAATAATGAAGAAAAGAACCCATTTGTGTTGTTTTATGTGTTATTTATAACAATATTATGCATTTAATAATCATTTTGAATACAAAAATAAATAAAAAATTAAGAAAAACGATATAGCAAATATTATCATTATTCTTTTTTCCCAATCGCGGCGATGTGCAGGTCGATCTGAAGAGAAGAAGCCATAATCTACGTTTTACATAGATTTTAGTGTTATTTATATGAAATTCTGGATTTACTCATCATTTTCAGTACTTTATTGCAAAAAATTAATTTAAAACGATATAATTTAGCAAATATTATAACTGTTCTTCTTTTCCCAATCGCGGCGATTTGCAGATCGACATGACGAAAAGAAGTCATAATCTACGTTTTACATAGTTTTAAGTGTTACCTATATGAAAATCTAGATTTAATAATCATTTTCAGTACTTTAATACAAAAAAAAAGATAATTTAAAACGATATATTTGAGCAAATATCATCATTGTTCTTCTTTTCTGATATTTTTTTTGTTTTTCTCGTGTATAAGTAACGAAGTGAAATCGGTAAGCGTATGAATAATATCCGGGGTTAACAATTGTGGCCAGACATCACGGCGATAACGTGGTTCTGCTATTTATGTCGTTTTAAATGCTACCTATAGTAGAATTATGTATTTAATCATCATTTTGACTATAGAAATACAAACATAATAATAATAAAAACGATATAGTTTAGCTAATATTATTATTGTTCTTCTTTTCCTAATCGCGGCGATGTGCAGGTCGACATGAAGAGAGGAAGCCAAATCTACCTTTTACATAGTTTTTAGTGTTATCAATCTGGATTTAATAATCATTTTCTGTACTTTATTAAAAAGAAAAAAATAAAACAATGATATTTTAGCAAATGTTATCATTAGTTACTTTTCTCAATCCCTGCGATTTTCAGATCGACATGAAAAAAAGAAGCCATAATCTACGATTTACTTAGTTTATAGTGTTATTATATGAAAATCTGGACTTCAGGTGGTACTTTACACTTCAGGTAAAACTTGATCTGCTCGTTTAATTTTCTTATTTTTTTGGCAGTGTGTTTGAATATATCCACTGTAATAAATATCAAAATTTTAACAAATTCCAACCAACAGACTCGGAGCGATCAATTCAATAGCCACATAGCAGCTTTTCTCACTGTGGTTTTGATCACAGAGATACTTGAAATCTCCATACAAACATCATATGATCAAAACGTTCAACTGATTTTAAAGAGTTATCTCCCTGTAGTGTTATATACCACCGTAATAATCATTTTCTGTACTTTATTACAAAAAAATAATTAAAACAATATCAACAAAACAAACAATCACCTCTCATCTTAACTCACTGAACACAAAAAAAAAAGCTTAAGCAGTAATGGGGATCAATTCCATCAACATCAATAATACGATAAGTATGGCACTCGTGACTCCTCATATTTTGTTGTTGTTACATGTAAGAGGGGTCAGGTAACGGCTGAATCTATGTTTTTAATGGCGACCTCCATAAACAAAGCAAACAATTACAGCTCACCCTAGCTCACTGAGCACAAACAGACCACGACATATGACATAAGAAATCCAGGTCATAAATTGATGCAGGCACACACATGTGGCAGGGTTAAACCATTTAATGTCATCCCACTCATCCTCTCTAGTTAAATGGATCTCCATTGGCACTATATATGTAAAGAAGCGAGTGGTGCTTAAGAATAACATTTGATGTAACTAAATTTAGGCAATATGATGTATGAAGTAATGGGGCATACACACACACACCTATATATACACACATTTAAAAGATAACTATATTGCAAAAAAATTGCAGAAGGTCATATAACACACACCTATATTACACACAATTATATCTTACGTAATGTGTATGAAGTCCTCTAACACACACACGCACGCGCACGCGCACGCACACACGCACACACACTTCTAAATTACATCGGAGGACCCGGGTGGCTCAATGAGTTAGGTAGATGGATTACCTGACAGCTCATACAAGCGTATCACCAATATGGCGTGGGTTCGTGCCCAGCTTTGTAAATTACAAAAAAGGGTGCACTCGACTCGCAGCCGCAAGTGATCAAGCTGACCAGTTGCTTGCCTATGGTGGTTCACTCCGGGCCTTCAATCCAAATTGATCCTATAAATGCAGACATTGTTAGAGGTCAGAGCATGTACATAATCAAACAAATTATTTTATTTTACAGGAAGACCTTCAATCCAAATTACCCCTACAAAAATCAGTTCTTGTAATATTAACAACTCATTTTTGAAATCTAATACGTAAATGTCATTTAAATGATCACGTTAAGGTTTCAATAATAGCACACACGCATGACGTTCAAGAATCCACATGTCTGTTTTGGCATTTAATGATTAGTTCTCACATTTAAAGGTCGATTATAATACATGAAGGGCAATTCAAAGTTCTATGGGTCAGATAAAACATCTAAAGGTTATAACAGGTAAAGGTTAGATCTGACATATAAAGGTCAATTACATCGCGCAAACGTCTGTTCTAATAGGTAAAGGTAAGTTCTGACATATAGAGGTAAATTACATCACGCAAGTGTTTGTTCTAACAGGTAAAGGTAAATTTTCACATATAAAGATAAATTACATCACGTAGGCGTCTGTTCTAACAGGTAAAGGTAAATTACATCACATAAATGTCTGTTCTAACAGGTAAAGGCCACATCTGACATATATAGGTCAATTACATCACGTAGACGTTTGTTACAAGTAAAAGCCAGTTCTGACATATATAGGTCAATTACATCACGTGAACGTCTGTTACAAGTAAAGTTCAGTTCGGACATATGGAGGTCAATTACATCAAGTAAACGTCTGTTCTAACAGGCAAATGTCAGTTCTGACATATAAAGGTATAATCAGTAGCCGTGAATCAAAAAAGAACAGACAATGCAATGATCAATACCAAACAATGGTCAACATAGCAATGTATGAGAAACTGAAGATTGAGCAACAACAATTTCACTAACAACCAGAGAACTCCGGTGCTCCAAACAAACTTTATCATATAACACGTGTCGAGTACACCTCGCCATGCGCGGGATTCGTGCTCATAACTTTAGTAGTGATGGGCACTGGTTACACAGGTAGTTGTCAATCTAATTACATGTACTACATAATCATGACCATGACGGCCCCTAAATGTATTTAAAGTTTTGATGATTAAATGTCAGTTGCATCGTGGTCATGTTTTATTGGTGGAGGAAACTGTAGTCCCCAGAGAAATCCCTTACCTGTCGCAAGCCATTGACAATCTTTATCACATAATATCAGATTGAGTACACCTCGCCATGAAGGGGATTCGAACTCACAACTTTAGACACTAACTGCACCGGTAGTTGTAAATCCAACTACCATATTGTAACGATCACGACGACCCAATTAATTATTTACCCTACTCGTATATCTTCATACGTTGATAAAAATAAGTAATTTAGAACACTTTTATTTTTCATTTTTAGAATGTTTTGAAGTAGAAATCATTGAAAAAGGACCCATTGCAGTAGGCTATGGTAAATCAATTAAGTTAAATGGAAACATAATATCAAATTCGACCACAGACTTGAAAGTTAATTGGCAGAAGACACACAACAACTGTAGTACAAATCTTATGATCAACTGCCACAAATATTCCGGAAGTTCGTGTCACGTGAATAACATACAATTGGTTATCAATAATGTTGATGAAGAGGATGCTGGGATATATAAACTTGAAGTAATATCTCCAACAGAAACCAAAAGTAGTCCTGGGATTTTGTTGGAGCCATATAGAGGTAAGCATAAATAAGGTGTTTTTGGTTTGTGCCGTCGCTACTTTCCCATTCTCTCGGTGACAATAACAACTGTACATCTGTGAAGTGGAGTATCAAGTGATGCAAATCATCAATATAGATGAGATAATGTGTTCACGACAAAATGATTTTCGTGAGATTTTTTTCATGAAATGAATCGAAAGTTTTACATAATATTTTCAAATCGGCCAGTTTGATGTTAATTTAGATTTAAAAATTATGATTAAATAAAAACATAGATATCACATTTAGTAACCACAACGTGATTCGGGAATAACATTCATCAGGTACGTCCAGAAAAGATTCTAATAATAGGTAAACAAAATATATGGTTAAATAAAAACATAGATAGATACAATATATGTACATTGTCGGTAAATATAACATTTATTTGTACGAGCTTTAGAAACAGGCAGAATAGCGAGCCTTAGGCGAGCTTTTCACGCCTGTTTCGCAGCGAGTACAAATTCATTTTATATTTAACGACAATGTACGTATTTTGTGTTTATCCTGCAATGTCAAAAAATGTCAGATTTAAAACAAAAACGACAGAAACAAGCGTCATTACTCGCCTTTCATAAATGTTGTCAAGGGTGTCTTCTTCGTAGTCCACGTTACATTAGTACTGGTTTTTTACTTGGCTGTGCCCTCCGCTCTATGCATTGCTACAGGGTACCAGGAAAGTTTATTCGTAGGCTGAAACGTTTATTCGTCTAATATGAAAGTTTATTCGTATAGTACGAATAAAGCAAAAATTTATTCGTATAGCATATTTGTACAGCAAATGTACTGATTGCAGGATCAATCACATTTAGTAACCAAAACGTAGGTAAAAAAATATATGGTTAAATAAAAACATAGATATCAAATTTAGTAACCACAACGTGCTTCGGGAATAACATTCATCAGGTACGTCCAGAAAAGGTTCATATAGGTAAAACAAATACCGCAGGAAATTACATAGCTTTTACAATATAGCTTTCCTCATTAGACAGCTCATATAAGTCAACTGCAGGTAATACTATATTTAAAGTGGTGCTTGCTTGTCCAATAAAAATAACCGTTAAAAAAACCGAAGGTGCAATCAATTATGAACAGTCTAGAGACACAGGTAACAGTGGATACAAGACACATAGCGAAGATGCACAGAGCAGACAACACAACACAGAAAACTAAAAAGATGAGTAACACACACTTCACAACAAATTGGGAAAACACATGCACGTGAAATGCAGGCAGTACCAACTTCTTATGAGACACCAGCAAAATGTTTGATTAATTACCGGTAATTGGTGATTATGTATACATGAAACGACAATAACTTTCTGTCAATTCAAAAGAATCAAATTTACTTTTTCATTTTAGTCGGAAGAAATAAGTTCTTCCATATTGTCAATACATGTATATAAAGAGTTGTTAACATTTACACATGTGCGAAATTCAACATCTTTTTAAGAACCAATATTATACATATGACAATTTCTGTATCATGGAAGGGACCATAATCCATAGCCCATTGACCTCTCACATCACTAAATTTAACTTTATTAATGAATTCTAGATTAGCCAATGAGAATGCTACTAACAAATATGTTCTTGCTTAATTTACTTATAAACCAAAGTAAAAGAAAAATTTGAAGATATCAAAAGAGAAATCAGGAACTGTAATTCTAAGAAAAACAGACAATACAAAGGCTAAAATAAAAATGTTATGGACAAACAATTATACATAACACTACACAGAAAACTAAAGATTGAGTAATACCAAAAAATCGGGGATGAGTTAATGTGCTTTCTAATGGTATATTTTTGAGATCGATTCTCCTGCTAAAATTGTTTGAAAAATGCAAAAGTTTCCATCTTTTGTCTGGTTAAATGCGTCTCAAACGGCCTATTTATTTCAAAACTATATCAAAATAAACTTCGAAATATGACTTTTTCAATGGCCTACATATTTTGTTGTACGAAACTAAAGCTCCACAGTGCCCTCTTTTTATGAATGCTTCGTAATGCGGGAAATTCAAATTACGCGTCATCGACAAACATCGACACTTCCAACGTCATGGATGATCCTCAGTACATACGGATTGCCGAGGCGACGTCAGAATAGACTGTCATAAAAATATTATTCAATGTTTAAATGGAAATTTTCATATTCCAGGTTAGAATTAATAAATAATCTATATATTTCTTTAATAAGAGAGTGTATTCCTTCATGTCTTATATATCTTATAAATTAAGTATGCCAAAAATGCTCTCTTATCTTCTCTTCTTTCCCCAAACCCGACTGGGATAATTGTGGTATGGGAGTGATTGAAAAAGTGCCTAGGCTAGGGGGGTTATGCTCTATTATTTTTCTCACTAAGTTCTATATTAGTGTGAATAGAAAGACGCGTTGATTAAAAGACAAGGGCATTTGCTCTGAGTACTCATCGAAACAACTTTTTTGATTCTAGACAGGGATGAAAACTAGCGCTCGCTCAGTCGCCCACGGCGAGTAACAAATCACATGTGCGACCAAAAATGTAATTGTGTTAGCCCAGATGGCGAATGGTTTTAATCCCGAGTGTTAGCCTAATTTAATTCATTAAACTTCTACTACGCCAAAAGTTTTGTCAAAGTTTAATTTTACCTGCTTCCGTCTGAAAATTTGCAGTCAACAAACTGGTTCTTGACTTGTCATTTATGAAAACGTCGATATCGTGCACGTGTTTATTGTAATCCGTTATATATTTTTAAAGTGATTTTCTTGGAAAGTAATCCATCACGGTTCATAGGAACTTTAATTTCGTTAATAAGAGCTTATGTTTATATATGTCCGACTTAAAATAAAGCTATTTGTGTTTGTTTTTCGCAAACAAACAACATTTTGGCGCCATTTTAGAAAGGGACGCAATGCAGTATTGTGCTACGAGAAATGTTGACCGAATTTTTTGTCCGAAGCTAGTTTTCAACAAAACGAACTTTTAATTTCATTTTCTTCTCAATTCTGTGAAATAAAATCATAGTTCTGATATGAAATATGTTCATACATACGAAGATTGGCAATTCAAAATTAGTTGAAATGCACGGTACGCTTTCGAATATTCGTCCGCTTCCGGATATTCATCCGCATCGGTATTTTATACTCGACACCGAGTTAATATTACGATCTATCGAACTGTTTATTTACATCCAGACATGTGTAAACGTCAATGCATGTCCAATTAAAAAACAGACTTTGAATTACAGTAGCTTTACTCTATTGTTGCAATCTGAATTGAGGTCTGCCAAATGATAAATACAGCCTTTACTTTCTCGGTGGGTCTAAGTGAAGAATAATGAAGAAAAGAACACAAAACTGCTATTTGTGTTGTTTTATGTGTTATTTATAACAATATTATGCATTTAATAATCATTTTGAATACAAAAATAAATAAAAAATTAAGAAAAACGATATAGTTTAGCAAATATTATCATTATTCTTTTTTCCCAATCGCGGCGATGTGCAGGTCAATATGAAGAGAAGTAGCCATAATCTACGTTTTACATAAATTTTAGTGTTATTTATATGGAAATCTGGATTTAGTCATCATTTTCAGTACTTTATTGCAAAAAAAATAATCTAAAACGATATAATTTAGCAAATATTATCACTGTTCTTCTTTTCCCAATCGCGGCGATTTGCAGATCGACATAAAGAAAATAAGTCATAATCTACGTTTTGCATTGTTTTAAGTGTTACCTAAATAAAAATCTAGATTTAATAATCATTTTCAGTACTTTATTACACAAAAAAAATTAATTTAAAACGATATATTTGAGCAAATTTCATCATTGTTCTTCTTTTCTGATATTTTTTTTGTTTTTCTCGTGTATAAGTAACGAAGTGAAATCGGTAAGCGTGTGAATATTATCCGGGGTTAACAATTGTGGCCAGACATCACGACGATAACGTGGTTCTGCTATTCATGTCGTTTTAATTGCTACCTATAGTAGAATTATGTATTTAATCATTATTTTGACTATAGAAATACAAAAATTATAATAATAAAAACGATATAGTTTAGCTAATATTATCATTGTTCTTCTTTTCCTAATCGCGGCGATGTGCAGGTCAACATGAAGAGAGGAAGCCATAATCTACGTTTTACATAGTTTTTAGTGTTATAAATCTTGATATAATAATCATTTTCTGTACTTTATTAAAAAGAAAAAAATAAAACAATGATATTTTAGCAAATATTATCATTATTCTTCTTTTCTCAATCGCTGCGATTTTCAGATCGACATGAAGAAAAGAAGCCATAATCTACGATTTACTTAGTTTATAGTGTTATTATATGAAAATCTGGATTTAGGTGGTACTTTACACTTTAGGTAAAATTTGATCTGCTCGTTTAATTTTCATATTTTTTTGGCAGTGTGTTTGAATATATCCACTGTAATAAATATCAAAATTTTAACAAATTCCAACCAACAGACTCGGAGCGATAAATTCAATAGCCACATAGCAGCTTTTCTCTATGTGGTTTTGATCACAGAGATGCTTGAAATCTGCATACAAACATCATATGATCAAAACGTTCAACTGATTTTAAAGAGTTATCTCCCTGTAGTGTTATATACCACCTTAATAATCATTTTCTGTACTTTATTACAAAACAAATATTTAAAACAATATCAACAAAACAAACAATCACCTCTCATCTTAACTCACTGAACACAAAAAAGAAAGCTTAAGCAGTAATGGTGATCAATTTCATCAACATCAATAATACGATAAGTATGGCACTCGTGACTCCTCATATTTTGTTGTTGTTACATGTAAGAGGGTCATGTAACGGCTTAATCCATGTTTTTAATGGCGACCCATCTTGACAAAACAAACAATTACAGCTCTCCCTAGCTCACTGAACACAAAGAGACCACGACATATGACATTATAAATCCAGGTCATAACTTGAGGCAGGCACACACATGTGGCAGGGTTAAACTATTTAATGTGATCCCACTCATCTCCTCTAGCTAAATGGATCTCCATTGGCACTATATATGTAAAGAAGCGAGTGGTGCTTAAGAATAACATTTGATGTAACTAACTTTAGGCAATATGCTGTATGAAGTAATGTGGCACACACACACACACACACACACACACACACACACACACACTATTACATCGGAGGGCCCGGGTGCCTCAATGAGTTAGGTAGATGGATTACCTCACAGATCATACAAGTGTATCACCAATATGGCGTGGGTTCGTGCCCAGCTTTGTAAATTACAAAAAAGGGTGCACTCGACTCGCAGCCGCAAGTGATGAAGCTTACCAGTTGCTTGTCTATTGTGGTTCTCTCCGGGCCTTCAATCCACATTGCTCCTTTAAATGCAGACATTGTTAGAGGTCAGAGCATGTACATAATCAAACATATTATTTTATTTTACAGAAAGACCTTCAATCCAAATTACCCCTACAAATACAGATGTTGTTGAAGGTCAGAGCTGCATCATAGCATGCACTATATTAAGAATCTCTGATATTACTGATATAACATGGATCAAAACAAGTGCAGCTAGTGGTACAATTGTTATTGTTATCGATAAGGATGGAAAGTTCTCTGGTGGAACTCTGTCTTATCCTTCACTGACAATAAATAACATGGCCAAATCAGATGAAGGTAGATATGTTTGCAGAGCAACAAACTTGTCTGGAGCAACATGGAGCGAAGAATCAGTTCTAACATGGAAAGGTCAGTTCTTGTAATATTAACAACTCGTTTTTGAAATCTAATACGTAAATGTCATTTAAATTATCACGTTAAGGTTTAAATAATAGCACACACACATGAGTTCAAGAATCCACATGTCTGTTCTGGCATTTAATGATTAGTTCTCACATTTAAAGGTCGATTATAATACATGAAGGGCAATTCAAAGTTCTATGGGTCAGATAAAGCATCTAAAGGTTCTAACAGGTCAAGGTAAGTTCTGACATATAAAGGTCAATTACATCGCGCAAACGTCTGTTCTAATAGGTAAAGGTAAGTTCTGACATATAGAGGTAAATTACATCACGTAATTGTTTGTTCTAATAGGTAAGGGTAAATTCTTACATATAAAGATAAATCACATCACGTAGGCGTCTGTTCTAACAGGTAAAGGCCACTTCTGACATATATAGGTCAATTACATCACGTAGACGCTTGTTACAGGTAAAAGCCAGTTCTGACATATATAGGTCAATTACATCACGTGAACGTCTGTTACAAGTAAAGTTCAGTTCTGACACATGGAGGTAAATTACATCACGTAAACGTCTGTTCTAACAGGCAAAGGTCAGTTCTGACATATAAAGGTATAATCAGTAGCCGTGAATCAAAAAAGAACAGACAATGCAATGATCAATACCAAACAATGGTCGACATAGCAATGCACGGAAAACTGAAGATTGAGCAACAACAATTTCACTAACAACCAGAGAACTCCGGTGCCCCAGAAAAAACTTTATCATATAACACGTGTCGAGTACACCTCGCCATGAGCGGGATTCGTACTCATAACTTTAGTAGTGATGGGCACTGGTTACACAGGTAGTTGTCAATCTAATTACATGTACCACATAATCATGACCATGACGGCCCCTAAATGTATTTAAAGTTTTGATGATTAAATGTCAGTTGCATCGTGGTCATGTTTTATTGGTGGAGGAAATTGTAGTACCCAGAGAAATCCCTTACCTGTCGCAAGCCATTGACAATCTTTATCACATAATATCATATTGAGTACACCTCTCCATGAAGGGGATTCGAACTCACAACTTTAGACACTAACTGCACCGGTAGTTGTAAATCCAACTACCATATTGAAGCGATCACGACGACCCAATTAATTATTTACCCTACTCGTATATATTCATACGTTGATAAAAATAAGTAATTTAGAACACTTTTATTTTTAATTTTTAGAATGTTTTGAAGTAGAAATCATTCAAAAAGGACCCATTGCAGTAGGCTATGGTGGAACAATTAAGATAAATGGAAATATAATATTAAACTCGACCACATCCTTGAAAGTTAATTGGCAGAAGACACACAACAACTGTAGTACAACTCTTATTATCAACTGCCCCAAATATTCCGGAAGTTCTTGTGACGTGAATAACCCACAATTGGTTATCAATAATGTTGACACGGAGGATGCTGGGATATATAAACTTGAAGTAATATCTCCAACAGAAACCAAAAGTAGTCCTGAGATTTTGTTGGAGGTATTTGGAGGTAAGCATAAATAAGGTGTTTTTGCTTTGTGCCGTCGCTACTTTCCCATTCTCTCAGTGACAATGACAACTGTACATCTGTGAAGTGGAGTATCAAGTGATGCGTATCATCAATATAGACGAGATAATGTGTTCACGACAAAATGATTTTCGTGAGATTTTTTTCATGAAATGAATCGAAAGTTTTACATAATATTTTCAAATCGGCCAGTTTGGTGTTAATTTAGATTTAAAAATTATGATTAAATAAAAACATAGATATCACATTTAGTAACCACAACGTGATTCGGGAATAACATTCATCAGGTACGTCCAGAAAAGATTCTAATGATAGGTAAAAAAAATATATGGTTGAATAAAAACACAGATATATACAATATATGTACATTGTCGGTAAATATAACATTTATTTGTACGAGCTTTAGAAACAGGCAGAATAGCGAGCTTTAGGCGAGCTTTTCACGCCTGTTTCGCAGCGAGTACAAATTAATTATATATTTAACGACAATGTACGTATTTTGTGTTTATCCTGCAATGTCAAAAATGTTAGATTTAAAACAAAAACGACAGAAACAAGCGTCATTCCTCGCCTTTCATAAATGTTGTCAAGGGTGTCTTCTTCGTAGTCCGTGTTACATTAGTACTGGTTTCTTACTTGTCTCTGCCCTCCGCTCTATGTATTGCTACAGGGTACCAGGAAAGTTTATTCGTAGGCTGAAACGTTTATTCGTCTAATATGAAAGTTTATTCGTATTGTACGAATAAAGCAAACATTTATTCGTATTGCATACTTGTACAGCAAATGTACTGATTGCAGGATAAATCACATTTAGTAACCACAACGTGCTTCGGGAATAGCATTCATCAGGTACGTCCAGAAAAGATTATAATAGGTAAAAAAATATATGGATAAATAAAAACATAGATATCAAATTTAGTAACCACAACGTGCTTCGGGAATAACATTCATCAGGTACGTCCAGAAAATGTTCTAATAGGTAAAACAAATACGCAGGAAATTACATAGCTTTTACAATATAGCTTTCCTCATTAGACAGCTCATATAAGTCAACTGCAGGTAATACTATATTTAAAGGGGTGCTTGCTTGTCCAATAAAAATAACCGTTAAAAAACCGAAGGTGCAATCAAGTATGAACAGTCTAGAGACACAGGTAACAGTGGATACAAGACACATAGCGAAGATGCACAGAGCAGAAAACACAACACAGAAAACTAAAAAGATGAGTAACACACACTTCACAACAAATTGGGAAAACACATGCACGTGAAATGCAGGCAGTACCATCTTCTTATGAGACATCAGCAAAATGTTTGATTAATTACCGGTAATTGGTGATTATGTATACATGAAACGACAATAACTTTCTGTCAATTCAAAAGAATAAAATTAACTTTTTCATTTTAGTCGGAAGAAATAAGTTCTTCCATATTGTCAATACATGTATATAAAGAGTTGTAAACATCATTTTACACATGTGCGAAATTCAACATCTTTTTAAGAACCAATATTATACATATGACAATTTCTGTATCATGGAAGGGACCATAATCCATAGCCCATTGACCTCTCACATCACTAAATTTAACCTTATTAATGAATTCTAGATTAGCCAATGAGAATGCTACTAACAAATATGTTCTTGCTTAATTTACTAATAAACCAAAGTAAAAGAAAAATTTGAAGATATCAAAAGAGAAATCAGGAACTGTAATTCTAAGAAAAACAGACAATACAATGGCTAAAATAAAAATGTTATGGACAAACAATTATACAAAACACTACACAGAAAACTAAAGAGTGAGTAATACCCAAAAATCGGGGATGAGTTAATGTGCTTTCTAATGGTATATTTTTTAGATCGATTCTCCTGCTAAAATTGTTTGAAAAATGCAAAAGTTTCCATCTTTTGTCTGGTTAAATGCGTCTCAAACGGCCTATTTATTTCAAAACTATATCAAAATAAACTTCGAAATATGACTTTTTCAATGGCCTACATATTTTGTTGTACGAAACTAAAGCTCCACAGTGCCCTCTATTTATGAATGCGTCGCAATGCGGGAAATTCAAATTACGGCGTCATTGACAAACATCGACACTTCCAACGTCATGGATGATCCTCAGTACATACGGATTGCCGAGGCGACGTCAGAATAGACTGTCATAAAAATATTATTCAATGTTTAAATGGAAATTTTCATATTCCAGGTTAGAATTATTAAATAATCTATATATTTCTTTAATAAGAGAGTGTATTCCTTCATGTCTTATATATCTTATAAATTAAGTATGCCAAAAATGCTCTCTTATCTCTTCTTCTTTCCCCAAACCCGACTGGGATAATTGTGGTTTGGGGGTGATTGAAAAAGTGCCTAGGTTAGGGGGGTTATGCTCAATTTGTTTTTCTCACTAAGCTCTATATTAGTGTGAATAGGAAGACACGTTGATTAAAAGACAAGGGCATTTGCTCTGAGTACTCATCGAACCAACTTTTTTGATTCTAGACAGGGATGAAAACTAGCGCTCGCTCAGTCGCCCACGGCGAGTAACAAATCACATGTGCGACCAAAAATTTAAGTGTGTTAGCCCAGATGGCGAATGGTTTTATTCCCGAGTGTTAGCCTAATTTAATTCATTAAACTGCTACTACGCCAAAAGTTTTGACAAAGTTTAATTTTACCTGCTTCCGTCTGAAAATTTGTAGTCAACAAACTGGTTCTTGACTTGTCATTTATGAAAACGTCGATATCGTGCACGTGTTTATTGAAATCTATCGTATCCGTTATATATTTTGAAAGTGATTTTCTTGGAAAGTAATCCATTACGGTTCATAGGAACTTTAATTTCGTTAATTAGAGCTTATGTTTATATATGTCCGACTTAAAATAAAGCTATTTGTGTTTGTTTTTCGCTAACAAACAACATTTTGGCGCCATTTTAGAAAGGAACGCAATGCAGTATTGTGCTACGAGAAATGTTGACCGAATTGTTTGTCCGAAGCTAGTTTTCAACAAAGCGAACCTTTAATTTATTTTCTTCTCATTTCTATGAAATAAAATCATAGTTCTCATATGAAATATGTTCATACATACGAAGATTGGAAATTCAAAATTCGTTGAAATGCACGGTACGCTTTCGAATATTCATCCGCTTCCGAATATTCATCCGCATCGGTATTTTATACTCGACAACGGGTTAATATTACAATCTATCGAACTGTTCATTTACATCCAGACATGTGTAAACGTCAATGCATGTCCAATTAAAAGATAGACTTTGAATTACAGTAGCTGTACTCTATTGTTGCAATCTGAATTGAGGTCTGCCAAATGATAAATGCAGTCTTTACTTTCTCGGTGGGTCTAAGTGAAGAATAATGAAGAAAAGAACCAAAAACTGCTATTTGTGTTGTTTTATGTGTTATTTATAACAATATTAGGCATTTAATAATCATTTTGAATACAAAAATAAATAAAAAATTAAGAAAAACGATATAGTTTAGCAAATACTATCATTATTCTTTTTTCCCAATCGCGGCGATGTGCAGGTCAATATGAAGAGAAGTAGCCATAATCTACGTTTTGCATAAATTTTAGTGTTATTAATATGAAAATCTGGATTTAGTCATCATTTTCAGTACTTTATTGCAAAAAAATTTATCTAAAACGATATAATTTAGCAAATATTATCATTGTTCTTCTTTTCCCAATCGCGGCGATTTGCAGATCGACATGAAGAAAAGAAGTCATAATCTATGTTTTGCATTGTTTTAAGTGTTACCTAAATGAAAATCTAGATTTAATAATCATTTTCAGTACTTTAATACAAAAAATAATAATTTAAAACGATATATTTGAGCAAATATCATCATTGTTCTTCTTTTCTGATATTTTTTTTTGTTTTTCTCGTGTATAAGTAACGAAGTGAAATCGGTAAGCGTGTGAATATTATTCGGGGTTAACAATTGTGGCAGACATCACGGCGATAACGTGGTTCTGCTATTTATGTCGTTTTAAATGCTACCTATAGTAGAATTATGTATTTAATCATCATTTTGACTATAGAAATACAAAAATAATAATAATAAAAACGATATAGTTTACCTAAAAAAAACCATTGTTCTTCTTTTCCTAATCGCGGCGATGTGCAGGTCAACATGAAGAGAGGAAGCGATAATCTACGTTTTACATAGTTTCTAGTGTTATAAATCTTGATATAATAATCATTTTCTGTACTTTATTAAAAAGAAAAAAAAGAAAACAATGATATTTTAGCAAATATTATCATTATTCTTCTTTTCTCAATCGCTGCGATTTTCAGAACGACATGAAGAAAAGAAGCCATAATCTACGATTTACTTAGTTTATAGTGTTATTATATGAAAATCTGGATTTAAGGTGGTACTTTACACTTCAGGTAAAATTTGATCTGCTCGTTTAATTTTCATATTTTTTTTGGCAGTGTGTTTGAATATATCCACTGTAATAAATATCAAAATTTTAACAAATTCTAACCAACAGACTCGGAGCGATAAATTCAATAGCCACATAGCAGCTTTTCTCACTGTGGTTTTGATCACAGAGATTCTTGAAATCTGCATACAAACATCATATGATCAAAACGTTCAACTGATTTTAAAGAGTTATCTCCCTGTAGTGTTATATACCACCTTAATAATCATTTTCTGTACTTTATTACAAAAAAAATATTTAAAACAATATCAACAAAACAAACAATCACCTCTCATCTTAACTCACTGAAAACAAAAAAAGAAAGCTTAAGCAGTAATGGTGATCAATTCCATCAACATCAATAATACGATAAGTATGGCATCGTGACTCCTCATATTGTGTTGTTGTTACATGTAAGAGGGGTCATGTAACGGCTTAATCCATGTTTTTAATGGCGACCTCCATTGACAAAACAAACAATAACAGCTCTCCCTAGCTCACTGAACACAAAGAGACCACGACATATGACATTAGAAATCCAGGTCATAACTTGAGGCAGGCACACACATGTGGCAGGGTTAAACCATTTAATGTGATCCCACTCATCCCCTCTAGTTAAATGGATCTCCATTGGCACTATATATGTAAAGAAGCGAGTGGTGCTTAAGAATAACATTTGATGTAACTAAATATAGGCAATATAATGTATGAAGTAATGGGGCATACACACACACACCTATATATACACACATTTAAAAGATAACTATATTGCAAAAAAATTGCAGAAGGTCATATAACACACACCTATATTACACACAATTATATCTTACGTAATGTGCATAAAGTCCTCTAACATACACACACGCACGCGCACGCGCACGCACACACACACACACACACACACTTTACTAAATTACATCGGAGGGCCCTGGTGGCTCAATGAGTTAGGTAGAAGGATTATCTCACAGCTCATAGAAGTGTATCACCAATATGGCGTGGGTTCGTGCCCAGCTTTGTGAATTACAAAAAAGGGTGCACTCGACTCGCAGCCGCAAGTGATGAAGCTTACCAGTTGCTTGTCTATGGTGGTTCTCTCCGGGCCTCCAATCCACATTGCTCCTATAAATGCAGACATTGTTAGAGGTCAGAGCATGTACATAATCAAACATATTATTTTATTTTACAGGAAGACCTTCAATCCAAATTACCCCTACAAATACAGATGTTGTTGAAGGTCAGAGCCGCATCATAGCATGCTCTATATTAAGTATCTATGATATTACTGATATAACATGGATCAAAACAAATGCAACTGGTGATACAATTGTTATTGTTATCGATAAGGATGGAAAGTTCTCTGGTGGAACTCTGTCTTATCCTTCACTGACAATAAATAACATGGCCAAATCAGATGAAGGTAGATATGTTTGCAGAGCAAGAAACTTGTCTGGAGCAACATGGAGCGGAGAATCAGTTCTAACATGGAAAGGTCAGTTCTTGTAATATTAACAACTCATTTTTGAAATCTAATACGTAAATGTCATTTAAATTATCATGTTAAGGTTTAAATAATAGCACAAACACATGAGTTCAAGAATCCACATGTCTGTTCTTGCATTTAATGATTAGTTCTCACATTTAAAGGTCGATTATAATACATGAAGGGCAATTCAAAGTTCTATGGGTCAGATAAAGCATCTAAAGGTTCTAACAGGTAAAGGTAAGTTCTGACATATGAAGGTCAATTACATCGCGCAAACGTCTGTTCTAATAGGTAAAGGTAAGTTCTGACATATAGAGGTAAATTACATCACGTAAATGTTTGTTCTAACAGGCAAAGGTCAGTTCTGACATATAAAGGTATAATCAGTAGCCGTGAATCAAAAAAGAACAGACAATGCAATGATCAATACCAAACAATGGTCTACATAGCAATGCATGGGAAACTGAAGATTGAGCAACAACAATTTCACTAACAACCAGAGAACTCCGGTTCTCCAGACAAACTTTATCATATAACACGTGTCGAGTAAACCTCATCATGAGCGGGATTCGTACTCACAACTCTATTGGTGATGGGCACTGCTTACACAGGTAATTGTCAATCTAATTACATGTACCACATAATTATGACCATGACGGCCCCTAAATGTATCTAAAGGTTTGATGATTAAATGTCAGTTGTATCGTGATCATGTTTTATTTGTGGAGGAAACTGTAGTACCCGGAGAAAACCTTGACCTGTCGCAAGCCATTGACAATCTTTATCACATAATGTTATATTGAGTACACCTCGCCATGAAGGGGATTCGAACTCACAACTTTAGACACTAACTGCACCGGTAGTTGTAAATCCAACTACCGTATTGTAACGATCACGACGACCCAATTAATTATTTACCCTACTCGTATATCTTCATACGTTGATAAAAATAAGTAATTTAGAACACTTTTATTTTTAATTTTTAGAATGTTTTGAAGTAGAAATCATTCAAAAAGGACCCATTGCAGTAGGCTATGGTGGAACAATTAAGATAAATGGAAACATAATATCAAACTCGACCACATCCTTGAAAGTTAATTGGCTGAAGACACACAACAACTGTAGTACAACTCTTATGATCAACTTCCCCAAATATTCCGAAAGTTCTTGTGACGTGAATAACCCACATTTGGTTATCAAGAATATTGACATGGAGGATGTTGGGATATATAAACTTGAAGTAATATCTCCAACAGAAATCAAAAGAAGTTCTGGGATTTTGTTGGAGCTATATGGAGGTAAGCATAAATAAGGTGTTTTTGTTTTGTGTCGTCGCTACTTTCTCATTCTCTCAGTGACAATGACAACTGTGAAGTGGAGTATCAAGTGATGCGTATCATCAATATAGACGAGATAATGTGTTCACGATAAAATGATTTTCGTGTGATTTTTTTCATGAAATGAATCGAAAGTTTTACATAATATTTTCAAATCGGCCAGTTTGATGTTAATTTAGATTTAAAAATGATGATTAAATAAAAACATAGATATCACATTTAGTAACCACAACGTGATTCGGGAATAACATTCATCAGGTACGTCCAGAAAAGATTCTAATAATAGGTAAAAAAATATATGGTTAAATAAAAACATAGATATATACAATATATGTACATTGTCGGTAAATATAACATTTATTTGTACGAGCTTTAGAAACAGGCAGAATAGCGAGCTTTAGGCGAGCTTTTCACGCCTGTTTCGCAGCGAGTACAAATTAATTTTATATTTAGCGACAATGTACATATTTAGTGTTTATCCTGCAATGTCAAACATGTCAGGTTTAAAACAAAAACGACAGAAACAAGCGTCATTCCTCGCCTTTCATAAATGTTGTCAAGGGTGTCTTCTTCGTAGTCCGTGTTACATTAGTACTGGTTTCTTACTTGTCTGTGCCCTCAGCTCTATGCATTGCTACAAGGTACCAGGAAAGATTATTCGTAGCCTGAAAAGTTTATTCGTCCAATATGAAAGTTTATTCGTATAGTATGAATAAAGCAAACATTCATTCGTATTGCATACTTGTACAGCAAATGTAATGATTGCAAGATAAATCTCATTTAGTAACCAAAACGTGCTTCGGGAATAACATTCATCAGGTACGTCCAGAAAAGATTATAATAGGTAAAAAAATATATGGTTAAATAAAAACATAGATATCAAATTTAGTAACCACAACGTGCTTCGGGAATAACATTCATCAGGTACGTCCAGAAAAGGTTCTAATAGGTAAAACAAATACCGCAGGAAATTACATAGCTTTTACAATATAGCTTTCCTCATTAGACAGCTCATATAAGTCAACTGCAGGTAATACTATATTTAAAGGGGTGCTTGCTTGTCCAATAAAAATAACCGTTAAAAAAAAACCGAAGGGGCAATCAAGTATGAACAGGTAACAGTGAATACAAGACACATAACGAAGATGTACAGAGCAGAAAACACAACACAGAAAACTAAAAAGATGAGTAACACACACTTCACAACACATTGGGAAAACACATGCACGTGAAATGCAGGCAGTACCAACTTCTTATGAGACATCAGCAAAATGTTTGATTAATTACCGGTAATTTGTGATTATACATACATGAAACGACAATAACTTTCTGTCAATTCAAAAGAATCAAATTTACTTTTTCATTTTAGTCGGAAGAAATAAGTTCTTCCATATTGTCAATATATAAAGAGTTGTTAACATTATTTTACACATGTGCGAAATTCAACATCTTTTTAAGAACCAATATTATACATATGACAATTTCTGTATCATGGAAGGGACCATAATCCATAGCCCATTGACCTCTCACATCACTAAAGTTAACCTTATTAGTGAATTCTAGATTAGCCAATGAGAATGCTACTAACAAATATGTTCTTGCTTAATTTACTAATAAACCAAAGCAAAAGAAAAATTTAAAGATATCAAAAGAGAAATCAGGAACTGTAATTCTAAGAAAAACAGACAATACAATGGCTAAAATAAAAATGTTATGGACAAACAATTATACAAAACACTACATAGAAAACTAAAGAATGAGTAATACCAAAAAATCGGGGATGAGTTAATGTGCTTTCTAATGGTATATTTTTTAGATCTATTCTCCTGCTAAAATTGTTTGAAAAATGCAAAAGTTTCCATCTTTTGTCTGGTTAAATGCGTCTCAAACGCCTATTTATTTCAAAACTATATCAAAATAAACTTCGAAATATGACCTTTTTAATGGCCTACATATTTTGTTGTACGAAACTAAAGCTCCACAGTGCCCTCTATTTAAGAATACGTCGCAATGCGGGAAATTCAAATTACGGCGTCATTGACAAACATCATCACTTCCAACGTCATGGATGCACCTCAGTACATACGGATTGCCGAGGCGACGTCAGAATAGACTGTCATAAAAATATCATTCAATGTTTAAATGGAAATTTTCATATTCCAAGTTAGAATTATTAAATAATCTATATATGTCTTTAATAAGAGAGTGTATTGCTTCATGTCTTATATATCTTATAAATGAAGTATGCCAAAAATGCTCTCTTATCTCCTCTTCTTTCCCCAAACCTGGCTGGGATAATTGTGGTATGGGGGTGATTGAAAAAGTGCCTAGGTTAGGGGGGTTATGCTCAATTGTTTTTGTCAATAAGCTCTATATTAGTGTGAATAGGAAGACACGTTGATTAAAAGACAAGGGCATTTGCTCTGAGTACTCATCGAATCAACTATTCTGATTCTAGACAGGGATGAAAATTAGCGCTCGCTCAGTCGCCCACGGCGAGCAACAAATCACATGTGCGGCCAAAAATTTAATTGTGTTAGCCCAGGAGGCGAATGGTTTTAATCCCGAGTGTTAGCCTAATTTAATTAATTAAACTGCTACTACGCCAAAAGTTTTGTCAAAGTTTAATTTTACCTGCTTCCGTCTGAAAATTTGCAGTCAACAAACTGGTTCTTGACTTGTCATTTATGAAAACGTCGATATCGTGCACGTGTTTATTGTAATCCGTTATATATTTTGAAAGTGATTTTCTTGGAGAAAGTAATCCATTACGGTTCATAGGAACTTTAATTTCGTTAATTAGAGCTTGTGTTTATATATGTCCGACTTAAAATAAAGCTATTTGTGTTTGTTTTTCGCTAACAAACAACATTTTGGCGCCATTTTAGAAAGGAACGCAATGCAGTATTGTGCTACGAGAAATGTTGACCGAATTGTTTGTCCGAAGCTAGTTTTCAACAAAACGAACTTTTAATTTATTTTCTTCTCATTTCTATGAAATAAAATCATAGTTCTCATATGAAATATGTTCATACATACGAAGATTGGAAATTCAAAATTCGTTGAAATGCACGGTACGCTTTCGAATATTCATCCGCTTCCGAATATTCATCCGCATCGGTATTTTATACTCGACAACGGGTTAATATTACAATCTATCGAACTGTTCATTTACATCCAGACATGTGTAAACGTCAATGCATGTCCAATTAAAAGATAGACTTTGAATTACAGTAGCTGTACTCTATTGTTGCAATCTGAATTGAGGTCTGCCAAATGATAAATGCAGTCTTTACTTTCTCGGTGGGTCTAAGTGAAGAATAATGAAGAAAAGAACCAAAAACTGCTATTTGTGTTGTTTTATGTGTTATTTATAACAATATTAGGCATTTAATAATCATTTTGAATACAAAAATAAATAAAAAATTAAGAAAAACGATATAGTTTAGCAAATACTATCATTATTCTTTTTTCCCAATCGCGGCGATGTGCAGGTCAATATGAAGAGAAGTAGCCATAATCTACGTTTTGCATAAATTTTAGTGTTATTAATATGAAAATCTGGATTTAGTCATCATTTTCAGTACTTTATTGCAAAAAAAATTATCTAAAACGATATAATTTAGCAAATATTATCACTGTTCTTCTTTTCCCAATCGCGGCGATTTGCAGATCGACATGAAGAAAAGAAGTCATAATCTATGTTTTGCATTGTTTTAAGTGTTACCTAAATGAAAATCTAGATTTAATAATCATTTTCAGTACTTTAATACAAAAAATAATAATTTAAAACGATATATTTTAGCAAATATCATCATTGTTCTTCTTTTCTGATATTTTTTTTTGTTTTTCTCGTGTATAAGTAACGAAGTGAAATCGGTAGGCGTATGCATATTATTCGGGGTTAACAATTGTGGCCAGACATCACGGCGATAACGTGGTTCTGCTATTTATGTCGTTTTAAATGCTACCTATAGTAGAATTATGTATTTAATCATCATTTTGATTATAGCAATACAAAAATAATAATAATAAAAACGATATAGTTTAGCTAATATTATCATTGTTGTTCTTTTCCTAATCGCGGCGATGTGCAGGTCGACATGAAGAGAAGAAACCATAATCTACGTTTTACATTGTTTTTAGTGTTATAAATCTGGATTTAATAATCATTTTCTGTATTTTATTAAAACAAAATTAAAACAATGATATTTTAGCAAATATTATCATTATTCTTCTTCTCTCAATCGCTGCGATGTTCAGATCGACATGAAGAAAAGAAGCCATAATCTACGATTTACTTAGTTAATAGTGTTATTATATGAAAATCTGGATTTAAGGTGGTACTTTTCACTTCATGTAAAATTTGATCTGCTCGTTAAATTTTCTTATGTTTTTGGCAGTGTGTTTGAATATATTTACTGTAATAAATATCAAAATTTTAAACAATTCCAACCAACAGATTCGAAACTATGAATTCAATAGCCACATAGCAGCTTTTCTCTATGTGGTTTTGATCACAGAGATGCTTGAAATCTGCATACAAACATCATATGATCAAAACGTTCAACTGATTTTAGAGAGTTATCTCCCTGTAGTGTTATATACCACCTTAATAATCATTTTCTGTACTTTATTACAAAAAAAATATTTAAAACAATATCAACAAAACAAACATTCACCTCTCATCTTAACTCACTGAACACAAAAAAAGAAAGTTTAAGCAGTAATGGTGATCAATTCCATCAACATCAATAAAACGATAAGTTTGGTACTCGTGACTCCTCATATTTTGTTGTTGTTACATGTAAGAGGGGTCATGTAACGGCTGAATCCATGTTTTTATTGGCGACCTCCATTGACAAAGCAAACAATTACAGCTCACCCTAGCTCACTGAACACAAAAAGACCACGACATATGACATTGGAAATCCAGGTCATGACTTGAGGCAGGCACACACATGTGGCAGAGATAAACCAATTAATGTGATACCACTCATCTCCTCGAGTTAAATTGATCTCAATTGGCAATATATATGAAAAGAAGCGAGTGGTGCTAAAGAATAACATCTTATGTAACTAAAATTTAGGCAATATGATGTATGAAGTAATGGGGCACACACACACACACACACACACACACACACACATTTAAAAGATAACTATATTGCAAAAAAAATGTAGAAGGTCATATAACACACACCTATATTACACACAATTGTATCTTACTTAATGTGTATAAAGTCCTCTAACGCACGCACGCACGCACGCACGCACACACACACACACACACACACACACATTCACACACACACACACACACACACACACACACACACACACACACTTTACTAAATTATATCGGAGGGCCCGGGTGGCTCAATGAGTTAGGTAGTTGGATTACCTCACAGGTCATACAAGCGTATCGCCAATATGGCGTGGGTTCGTGCCAAGCTTTGTAAATTACAAAACAGGGTGCACTCGACTCGCAGACGCAAGTGATCAAGCTTACCAGTTGCTTGCCTATGGTGGTTCTCTCCGGCCTTCAATCCACTTTGCTCCTATAAATGCAGACATTGTTAGAGGTCAGAGCAGGTACATAATCAAACATATTATTTTATTTTACAGATAGACCTTCAATCCATATTACCTCTACAAATACAGATATTGTTGAAGGTCAGAGCCACACCATAACATGCTCTATATCAAGTATCTCTGATATTACTGATATAACATGGATCAAAACAAGTGCAACTGGTGATACAATTGATATTGTTGTCGGTGAGGATGAAAAGTTCTGTGGTGGAACTCCGTCTGATCCTTCACTGACAATAAATAACATTGCCAAATCAGATGAAGGTACCTATGCTTGCAGAGCAACAGACAAGTCTGGAGCAACATCGAGCGGAGATTCAGTTCTAACATGCAAAGGTCAGTTCTTGTAATATTAAAAACTCATTTTTGAAATCTAAGACGTAAATGGCATTTAAATGGTCACGTTAAGGTTTTAATTATAGCACACACACACATGAGTCTAATAATCCACATGTTTGTCCTGACATTTAATGATTAGTTCTCACATTTAAAGGTCGATTATAATACATGAAGGGCAATTCAAAGTTCTATGGGTCAGATAAAGCATCTAAAGGTTCTAACAGGTAAAGGTCAGTTCTGACATATAAAGTTCAATTACATCACGTAAACGTCTGTTCTAACAGGTAAATGTATGTTCTGAAAGCGTATTTCCCATTACGTCAATGTTGTATTTAAAAAGTTGGAAATCCCCTTTTAGAATTTTCGGGTTTTTACATAGAAGTGATCGATTAATTACAGGATTCCGAGTAAATTTGAGAGTATATAAGGCGGTCAAAATGCCGCGATCGTTGCATTCGTTTTGTGCCATTCGTCAAGTAAAGATCGAGAGAAGTTAGAAAGATTAAATAGTTATATTGAGCTGAAATGAGCTAAAACAATACATCAGGGTTTACAGAATAGCAGAAGTGACTGCATAAGTCTTGCCTGTTATTCTGATAAAACGACTGATCGTTGAATAGCTCAAAGTGAGCCAACATTCTATTTATTGTAATAGTTGTAGTTTACTGAGAAAAATTGAGACATAAGACGAGCATATAGTGTTCGCTTTCTGAGCAAAATTGAGACATACAACTTTCTACTATTTTAAAATAATGCAATTAATTTGGATAGGCTCTTCTCATTTAACACAATAAATCTCGAACCCTAAGAAGTAACTTATGTACGAACCCTTTCTGACAGTTTATTTTCTCAATTATTTAAATTTACTTGATCATATCATTTTCAATAGACACCCGGCTCGTTAAAAAATTGGTGGCAGCGTTGCGGGATTCGAGTAGTGTAAATAAATTGTTAAAAGTGTAAATACGTTTCTTGTTTGATTGTTTGATCATTTGTTATACTTTATTCTTGCAATATGGCAGATTATGAGGAAGAGTTATCTGAATTAGAATCGGAGGTTGACCGTCTCACAAGACAAGTGAGCGGGTATGAACGGGTTGGTCAGTCAACACCAAAATATAGGGCGACTGGTGAGCGTCAGTCGATAGGTTTCCCTGTCGATTCAGGTTTCGCAACTGCACGACAATCAAGAGAAAGAGCTAGTGCTCAAAGAGAAAGTACAGAAGTGGACAGAATGGAGGTTGACATTGAGAAATTGAGAGAGCAATTAGGGCAATATGAGGAGCTCAGAAGTATGCAGGAAAGTGCATATAGAGAAAAAGAGGGTAGCCCCACGGTTCGATTTAAGGACCCGTTATATGGCAATTATGCTCCTCCGGGTGTTACAGTGAGACAAAAATCAGATCAAACTAAGAAACCTACACAACCGGCAGCTGCTAAAGGCTCAAATACTGCACGTGTAAAAGCTTCAACCTATGATGGTACATCATCATGGTTATATTATAAGTCTCACTTTGATGCTTGCTCTCGTATAAATCAATGGTCAGAAAATGAAAAGGGGTTATATCTGGCTGTGGTTTTGCGTGGACAAGCACAGGGCATACTAGGGGATTTGCCTATTGATGAGCAACAAGACTATACATCTTTTCTGAAAGCACCCGAAGAACGTTTTGGCCCACCTAATCAAACTGAGCTGTGCAGAGTTCAGCTCACTGAGCCGCGACAAAAGCCAGCAGAAAGCCTACCTGAACTTGGTCAATTAGACGATTAGTAAATCTGGCTTACCCTACAATACCAGAGAATGTACGCGACACGCTCGCAAATCAGCATTTTATAGATGCCCTAGCCGACTCAGAAATGAGGATACGCATTAAGCAGTCACGTCCCCAAAATTTAAATGATGCTATTCGACTGGCTGTCGAATTGGAGACTTTTAATAGAGCTGAACGAAGGGTGACGGAAGGACGCTCATATTTACGTACAACTGCAGCAGACAGTACTGGTGGCAGGGTATCTGATAAAGCAAAAGATCAGACAGACATGATGAAATTAATGACTGATATGCAAAAAAGACTATCAGATTTACAAAGAGATGTCAACCAGCTTAAGAGCGAAAAATTCAGACCACGCCAATTTGATAATACACCAAGATTTAATTATAGACGTGGTCAAGGTTTCGGACAGAATTATGGTCGTGGCCAGGGTTATGGACAACATTTTGGTCGTGGGTATAGACAACATTTTGGTCGTGGTCAAGATAATAGACAAAACGAGTACAGAGTGAATCCTCAAAAGGAGAATTCACAAACTGATAAGAAAAGTGAGAATGTTAGACGTGGTCGCGGAAGAGCAAGACCACTTAGGAGCGAAGTGACAACAAATCAGAGTAATATACAGGATAGTATTGGGGCGTCATCTGCCGCTCAAGAGGCAGGTATGTACGTAGAGGCTGATATTCATCAAGTCAAATGCAAGTTGTTGTTAGTAGATACAGGAGCAACTGTATCACACGCTTTATATCAAAAGCTACCTGATGTAGCTAGGCCAACCCTGACTAGCACAAGTGAAGAAGTATTGACTGCTAGTGGCGACAAATTAACGATTTTAGGTCGTGGTCATTTTCAGATGAGACTTGATGATACAAAAGATATGGTAGTGCAGGCATTAGTTGCACAAATCACAGTAGAGGGAATAATAGGTTTGGATTGCATGAGATCAAATGCTGGTTTAATAGATTTACAGAATAGTATGTTAGAGGTAGATGGGACGCGAGTAAGTCTCAAGTATGCAGGAAAACTAGGTTGTTTTCGGGTTGTTGCACATGATAAAGTTGTCATGTCTGCTCAGAGTGAAATGATAATAAGAGGAGCAGTAGATGATTCAGCGAATAAGCTAACATATGGAACATATATGTGAGTAGAAGCAAACGAAACATTTGTGAAAAAGGATAAAGCGCTTGTAGGCCGTTCACTAGTTCAAGCTAGTAAGAATGTCTTTGTTTGAGTTATGAATCCATCAGTGGACATTCAAATTATCTATCCTGGAACTATTGTGGCACATGTCAGTCCTGTTCAAGAGGTTGTTAATCCCAACATTAAAATTGATGAAGAAGGAGAATTGAGAACAGATTTAATTGATCTACTGGAACGACCCCAAGAACATTTAACACCAAACCAAGTTCAGAAGTTAAGCGTTTACTAAAAGAATATGAAGGGTTGTTTGCAGCTTCAGATAGCGATTATGGCAGGACAAGCGTAGTAAAGCATAACATTGCTACAGGATCTGCGCATCCAATAAAACAACCACCTCGTAGACTCCCAGATGTCTTAGCAAAGGAAGTGGACAAACAAGTAAAAGGAAAGTTGAACAATGAAGTAATTACTCCCTCCTCAAGTCCTTGGTCATCGCCTGTCGTCTTGGTGAAAAAGAAGGATGGAACGACCCGCTTCTGTGTAGACTACAGACGTTTGAATGCGGTAACCATCAATGATGCCTACCCATTACCACGCATTGATGACTCATTTGATCATTTATCCGGGAGCTGCTGGTTTTCGACACTCGACCTATGCTCGGGGTACTGGCAGGTGGAATGTGAGGGTAGTGATAGACACAAAACGCTTTTGCGACAAGGTCTGGACTTTATGAATTTCGAGTCATGCCATTTGGCCTAAAAGGAGCTCCAGCAACATTTGAGAGATTGATGGAAACAGTACAAGCAGGGTTGCAATGGGACATATGTCTGATTTATCTGGATGATGCCATTGTGTTGTGACGATCATTTGAAGACATGGTTACAAACCTTAAACAGGTCTACGATCGGCTGCTAGCCGCTGGACTGAAATTAAAAGCAAAGAAATTTCATCTCTTTTATAAGAAAGTTGTTTATTTGGGACATGTAATATCGGAAACAGGAATAGCTACTGATCCAGAAAAGACAAAAATTGTAGAAACATGGCCAATGGATGTCAAAGTATTACGGTCAGTTATGGGATTCTTTGGATAATATAGAAAATTCATTGAAAACTTCTCAAAACTAGCGAAATGCTTGCACATACTCACAGAAAAAGGGCGAAAATTTGAATGGACAAATGAATGTCAGTCAGCATTTGAAGAACTCAAAAATCGACTGGTATCATCGCCGAATCTGGCTCATCCAGATTTTTCGAAGAAATTTATACTTGACACAGATGTAAGTAATGAAGCCATTGGAGCTGTCCTGTCTCAGGAAATTGATGGAAAAGAGAGACCCATCGCGTTTGATAGTCGTACTTTGACAAAACCGGAACGACGCTACTGTGTAAATCGAAAGGAGTTACTAGCAGTAGTTTGTGAGACATTTTAAGCATTACTTGTATGGAAAGCAATTTACCGTGTGAACAGATCATGGCTCACTCAGGTGGCTTTTAATTTTTTTAAATCCCGAAGGACAAATGGCAAGGTGGCTTCAAGTACTCATCTCCTATGATATGACGATAGTACATCGTCCAGGACCCAGTTGTTCAACTTGTCGTTAACTTAACACCGCGTTATCTTTATCGTGCCGTTAAATATTCTAACGATGCGTTACTTAACCTAACGTTAAAATTGTGTTGTTCAACTAAATTTTATCGCATCGTTAGTTAACGGTGGTGTTAAATTTTAACGACAGGTTAGAGAGTATGTTATTACCCATAATTCAAGATTTTAATAAGAAAAAAAGACTTCTCTAAAAAAAAAGATCGCTGACACATGTACAGAAAAGAAAAGAGACAGAAAGAAGAATTTTAGCGAAGCAGAGATAAGTTTGATACAAGATGAGGTGGAGAACATTTTTTCAATTCTAAATGACAAATTTACTACTTCCAAAGCAAACCAGAAGAAATTGCAAGTATGGTCAGACATTAGTAGGATGGTGTCTGCCCTGGGTGTTGCACAGAGAACACCTAAGGAGTGCAAAGACAAATGGGGAAATACCAAAAAGAGGCCAAAAAAGTATATTCCTTAGCCAGAAAGGAGCAGAGGCAGACAGGTGGTGGTCCAGAAATAAAACTGGTCACACCTGCAATAAATAGGACCATAGACCTATGCAGAGATTCGGCCGCCTTCAATGTCATTGGGGGGTTTCAAACCATTATCAATGGTAATTTATGTTCATTTATTCATCAATTCAAGCTAATCCCTTTTAGATTTTAAAACTCTCATAGTTCTTATAATATGCAATCTCTAATAATAACGTGCAATCTCTAATAAGATCGATTAGTGCTTATTCAAAGGTTGTCGTCTGCTCGGACAGTTTCCATTTTGACGCTCTATATAATGACCTTAACCTCACAACTGTAAACATGATTTGGTACAAATGTCTTTTCGGCTATATTTAAACCTTATTTCAGGTCTTTGCAAATTCCCTAAGTGACCTCGATAACATTACTGAATTTTGTTAATTACAATTACCAATTTACTTATGGATTAGTGTCTCTTCATTTCTCTGAACAGGTGCCCGCCTTTAATTTTGTCGATTCTTTTTATCTCCCTTTGCATATGGCTATATATATATATCTCACTTCGTACCCATTCGTTCGTACCAAAGCCGTTAACGGCCCAACTGATTGATTTTGTATGGATGATTTGGAATTATTTGACAATATATTTTGACAATTTATATTTGTATAGTTTATGTTGAATATGTAAGATATTTTAAAACAATTTGTTGGTATTTGAATAGTGTTTAGTAACTGGAAAACAGGTTTAATCCGTCTGTGATGATAGTTTCTTGAATGTGGCGTGAGGATCGTATCCGTTCAAGTCATTTCGCCCCATTCCACATATGTCCATTTAAATGTACTTTTTAGTTTTATTTGTGTTGTTTGTCCTTTGTCTATCGTCATTTTGGTGTTTCAAGTTTCCAAGTAGTCCTACCTTTTTGTACTGAGGATATTATGTAGAATAGGATTATTGCACGAAAATTTGGAAATATTTTCCAAGTAGAATGTTTTATTGAATATTCATGTCATCCTAGGCAATCCGTTCGGATGCTCGTCGAATTGGGCCGACCAGATATTATTTCAACATAACTTTCTGAAATTAATGTTCAAGAAAAGAGTTGGTAAAACTCGTGATAAAAAGTAAATAAAGTTAATTATGTACGAATTTGATCTTATCTCCACTATTCTCCTCAGAACTTGTTTCAAGTATGAATATACATAAATGGATTTTAGCTCACCTTCCTACTATATAAATCCTTGCCGAAGGCAATGTGAGCTTTTGCCATCACTTGGCGTCCGTCGTTCCTTAACTTTTCACATTTCAAATTTCAAATGCAAATTAAATGCCTTATAGCTCAGACCGGGAGGGGGGTTCATACCCCACCCCCTACCTGAAGCGAACTTTTTAATGGTTGAGATCCCCACCCCTAAACCATATATATGTATGATAAGGGTGACTATGCAAATTAAATGCCTTGTAGCTCAGGTCCCGGGGGTCATACCCCACTCCCTACCTGAGGGGAATTTTTAAACGGTTGAGATCCCCACCCCTAGACCATATATATTTATGATCAGGGTGACTAGGCAAATTAAATGCCTTATAGCTCATGTCCCGGGGGGGGTCATACCCCACCCGCTCCCTAAGGTGAATGTTCTAATGGTTGAGATCCCCACCCCTAAACCATATATATGTATGATCAGGGTGACTAGGCAAATTAAATGGCTTGTAGCTCAGGCCCCGGAGATCATACCCCACCCCTTACCTGAAGTGAACTTTTTAATGGTTGAAATCCCCAACCTAAACCATATATATTTATAATCAGGGTGACTAGGCAAATTAAATACCTTATAGCTCATGCCCCGGGGAATCATACCCCACCCCCTACCTGAAGTGAACGTTTTAATGGTTGAGATCCCCACCCCTAAGCCATATATATTTATGATAAGGGTGACTAGGCAATTTAAATGCCTTATAGCTCAGGCCCCTGGGGTCATTCCCCACCCCTATAGGATATGGAATGTTCTGTATTAAGTTTCTTCATAGTATAATGCAAGGTGAGCGACACAGGCTCAGCTCAGTGCTGAGCCTCTAGTTTTATATTAATTGTGACGGTGGTTAGTAAAAGTGGTAACCCGGGTCCGGTTCCAAAAGCCCTGGCCCAAATTCGTATTTTCTTGATGAGAAATTACCGACTTTGGGATGAGAAGAACAATATGGTAAAGTTATTTCAAATATTCATGATTTTTAAAATTATTTTTCATCTTGATTGGTTAACTTTCCACTTTTTTCTTAAAGTATTAAATGAACAATTAGGTCGGAATACCTTGACTTGCCCCGGTATATTCTAGCCCCAAACATTGAAGAATTTGAGGGTAATGACTGTATCTTTTGGCATATTTGATTTAACAGGCTAATTTGATATCTACTTCAACTTATGTTTCAGTTGTGCAACCTGAGGATGCCTCCTTGCCGGAAGAATCCCTCACAGGATCTCAGGATCTCTATGATACTGCCCTGCAGAGTCAACCCCCTGCATCACCAACACCACCACCATCAACATATGCATGCAGTCAGACCGATGATAGTGAGATCTGTAAACCATCTGCTTTCGGGTGTAATAGCAAAAGGGCAACAACTGCATGTTACGGGTAAATTAAATTAAGTCCAGAAAAATTGGGCAAGGTTACATAGGGACAGTATTAAAACATACTGAAATATAATGTCCCTGTTTTACTCATTTGAAAATTTATATTTTAATTCAAGAAGTTCGCCTTTGAAAGAAAACTACATTTCTATCAGAATATGGATGATATATATACGATGATGTATTTTCATATTTTTAGTTCACCTGGCCCAAAGAGCCATGGGAGGTATTGCCATCACTTGACGTCCGTCCATCCGTTAACTTTTTCATATTTTAATCTTCTCCTCTGAAACAACTGGGCCCAATGGAACCAAACTTGGCAGGAAGCATCTATGTAAGATCCTCTATAAAGCTTATTCATTTGGTTCCATTCGGCCAACAAACATGACCACCAAGAGCAATTACTTTTTCTGATTGGCTAATGTTAAACAAATCTTCTTCTCTGAAACTTCTTGGTCAAATGGAGCCAAACTTGGCAGGAAGCATCTATGTAAGGTCCACTATAAAGTTTCTTCGTTTCGTTCCATTTGGCCAACAAATATGGCTGCCGATAGCAATTCTTGTTCTTTCAGACGAATTATACCGATTATGCAAATTAGGCATATTTTGATAAAAGGTCACATTTAAATCTTCTTCTGTGAAACCACTGAACCAAATTAAACCAAACCTGTGTCCGGTGACCACGACCTCCATCCAAGATGACTGCCATCAGCAGACATAGTTTTAACATAGCTCGGAACCCTATAGGATTTGAATAGTAACTTAGATGTATTCAGCATGCAGACATTCTTAAAAGGGCCAATTATTTGTGTCAGGTGAGCGATACAGGCTCACCTGAGCCTCTAGTTAACTCTTCGCCAAGGAAGTACATGTAATGCAAAGGGAGTATAGAAATACCACCATTCGTCCATCTCACTGCAAAAAAATACAAAACAGAAATGTGCATCTACCTTCTGATCCCAGTAAACACACATATCTTTGTTAGTTTGGCCTTACAAAAAAAAGAAGTAACTTTCGACAAGAATACGGCTGCATTTCGTCATTTGCTGCAAACTTGGACATTTGAGTTATTTAGAAGAAAAATGTTAGTGTCAAAGGAAATTAAAAATAAGTTTCATTTGCATTACGTGAATTGTGTAAAAAGTGCTGTAATAAACACCCCATAATCACATTATTTTGATTTAAAAGATGGTTTACATTTCTTTACAATTAAAACACAGTTATTTGTAGTTACGACAATCTGCTTATCTATAACAATATCAGATTATATGAATTCATGGAATTGCTCATTATATAGTTCTGACTTTATATTATTATATGATCATGACTTATGTTATAGGATATTTGTTGTAGGTCAAGTATCGAACTGCAGGACTAGAGCTTCAGAAAAAGGAAGACAAGAAGTTGGACCTGCAGATCGAACTGTTGGAGATGGTCAAGGCGAGACAGGACACCACACCACTGACCATTTCATATATTTTTTGATTGATTTTTGGTGTTTAACGCCACTTTCAACAATATTTCAGCTATATCATGGCGACCAGTGTTAGTGGTGGAGGAAGCCGGAGTACCCGGAGAGAACCACCGACCATGGGCAAGCAACTGGTAAAATTTATCACTTGCGGTTGCGAGTCGAGTGTGCCCTTTTTTGTAATTTACAAAGCCGGGCACGAACCCACGCCATGTTGGTGATAGGCTTGTATGAGTTGTTAGATCCAGCGACCTAACTCATTGAGCCACCCGGGCTCCTGACCCTTTCATAATGTTGGGATGAACTTGGGTGCCGATCAAAAAAAAATATTGTGAAACTTAATTTAATAAAATTTCTTTTAGGAATATTCAAAATTTTTGAACAGGTTATACAATATTTCATATGACTATTTGAATTTGTCCTTGACGAATGAATATGTTGGTGTTGTCATAATACCAAGCCAGATTATTCAGTATAACCAATGTTGCTCCATGTGGATCAGCCAATCAGACTGCAGTATTCACATCAAATTAAATTATTGACATTTAACTTGGCTGTTCATTGAAGAAATAAAAGTACACATATATATTTATATCTGTTTAATATTCTCATGAGAAAATCTCACGAGCAATGTGCTCTCGAATGTTTCTGCCGTCTTGTCTTCCTTGGAAATCTGGAATATTCACTGGTTGTTCTTGTTGTTGTGCATCATCTGCGTCCAGAGGCTCATTTCTCAACAAGGCAATATTATGGAGAATTGCACAAGCACCTATAATTCGACAAACCTTTTCTGGTTTCATCCTAATCTGAAATAGAAATATTGAAGCATGCATTCTGATCCACTGTGTTAGCAATTGAGATATACATCTAACTACATAGACGTGTTCATACACCAACAACAAATTCAAATAGCCACATGACATAATCGTAATTAAAATCCTGCAGCTTGGTTCTTTGATTTCTAGTTTAATTATTTATTAGATTCTGTGCATCCAATTAAAATCATTATAATCCACTTCCTGATAATTATATATTCCATTTAATGATATAAGTTGATGAGCTGAGACTCGTACCCGAGGTCCCTGCAGCTCAGCTCCTCAACTTATAGTGTCAATTTATTAGATATGGTACATTTAAACAACCCTACCATTTACTTCCTAAAATATTTAAACTTTTATTTTGTTGATTTTTCATTTGTTGTCATATCTTCCAGTGAAATACTCAGTATAGTGCTATAGATGTTATTATTTTCTTTCAGGTACATTACTTACTGTTTGATGTCTTGAATGTTATGGGGTTTTTATGTTTCCCTTCATATCATGTATATGTTGATTTACATTTAAATTCCTATGATGCACTAGACATAAGGGAAGGGAAATAACTCCTCTTTATTTTAACTTTTTTTTTTTCTTTTTTTTTTTGGTTTCATATCATTTCATATCTGCCTGTGAAATACATGTTATAGTGCTATCATGCTATTTCCATATTTTCATGGTGATATGTTGATTCACTTCTTAATTTCTAATTCAATGTTGAAACAGAATGTGTAGGAAATTGTATGTTGAAACATATAACAATGTCTACTCTTTGCATTGTTTAACATTTCTCCATATTATACATTTACATGTAGTAGGTTAAATTAAATTTTATATTTATAAAATACATGTATGTTTGTCTGTTTTGTTTTGCAAATGAGAAAATCGAACAAATCTTCAACTTGAATCCCACTCTTTGATGAGAGAGAGAGAGGAATATAAATATACAAGATGGGTTAATATCTACAATTATACATATTTTCATTTCATGAAAAATTGGTGCCATCCTTATTTCTTAAAATATAAAAAATGTTCACAGAGAAAGAGAAAAAATATCATCAAGTAGTGACTTTTTTTTTTATAGTATTCAATAGTTAAACATTTTCAACTTTTATGTAAAAATCTTTAAAATGTTGTCTTTTAAAAATATGTGTATTCACAAAAGGTGGGAAATTGCATCAACTTGGATGATCTAAAGTAGTTTTATATATTTTCTATTTCCTTTAAAGAGATGGTTTATATATTTTTTAAATACTTTCACAGTGATTTGTTTGTACATGTAGGGTGCCTCAATGCTACACTTGATTTATGACCCCAGTTGTATATTGATTCATCCATGCAGAGATATGACACCTCTCTAATACATTTAAACAGGATGCAGGTTTATCAATTGGCAATAGATACTCTACTGTTTTATGATATGCAGGTCAATAAAATTATTTTGATCTTTTTGATTCAAAGAATAGAGTCTGTTTATGAAAAAAAGTATTAATTAAAACATTTTTTTTTTCTTTTTGATATTTCTATACTATAAAACCCCTAATTAATCCCAATACTTCCATTTCATTAACAGCTGTAAAAACTAACTATAATGTTCATAGTTCCTAATTTGTTTCTTTAGCAGTTAATTGTATGTTGCTAGAATAAACAGCCATAGAAATTTATATATTTTAAATTTTCTTCACCATCACATTTAAATATTAAATATAAATTATTACTTTTTACTTAAAAATGTGACACACATTATAAAGTTAAACTGTGACTTTTGCACAAATTATAATTGTGACTTTTTTTCCTGTGACTTTTTTTCTTGCGACTTTATTTCCTGTGACTTTTTATCCGTGACTTTTTTTCCTGTGACTTTCTTTCCTACATTCGCATGTACAATGTAATACAATTGAGAAATTGAATAGAAATATTTCTTTTTGAAAAAAAGATATCAGAATAAATAGGAAAATATTTGTAAAATTTAAATTATTTGTAGTAAAGAATATTTATTATTATTGTTTATTGTCATGAAATTGTAAGAGATATTTAACTGAAAATTTAAAACAGTGCATATAGCATGCATAAAGTTGTAATTTTGTAGATGCAGTTCCATTCATTTGCATCAATTTTTGCATAAAAAATATTTGCATTTAAAAAAAGATAAACAAAATATGAGAGGTTCAGAAATTTAAATTATGAATTTACACATGTCACAGTTTAAAATATAATTTAGTTATATTTTAACTTACATAAAATATAGTTTTGCAGTCAAAATTCAAACCAGTCTGATACATTTGAAAAATCAAAATATATTGATAATTGTGTAGTTATGTGATAATTTCTGTTAATTTGTTTTTGCATAATTTTCTATGACACATAGGCTATGTAATTTCAGATTTTCATAGATATAGAAATAATTAGCTTTGAAAGAGGTGTTTTTAAAAGATATATATATATATATAATGCATGTTGTGTGTTTCCTTATATGATATGAATATTATTGTTAATCTGCTGTATTAAAACCTCATTAACTTATGCATAGCTTTATTTTCTTGTTCAGAAAATCCAACTAACGAATCGCATCGGTGGCATAAGATCGTGGGTTGAAGGCCCGGTAGGGTCAAACAAAAGACTATAAAATTGGCATTGTTCAGAATCTGTTCAGAATTTTCAGTAATATACATATGGCTTCCATGAATTATTTCTTAAACAAAAACGGAGGACAGTAATCCATGTCCACTCCCTCTTAAGACATCTCTTACAAATATACCTCAGAGTGTAGAACATGAAATCGTATTTTCCAAACACCAAATGTTCTCTCTATGGCTGACCTTGTTGAAGCATGACTGCTGTTATACCTTCTTTGGTGTCTTTCTACAGGATTGATGTATGGAGTAATAAGAAATGGACGACAGGCATAACCACTGTCTCCTAGAAGTAGGCCATCTACTAAACCCCTGTGAGTTATCTCAAGATATGAACACAACTCTGATGTATTGAATATGTGAGAGTCATGAGTGCATTCCGGCCAATCAGCAACTATGTTAGTGAACTTTCCTGAAAAAGTGTTAAATGCAAACATGAACAAGTATAAAGACTTTATAACAGGAAGCGGTTACAAAGTATCTTAAAGGAATTACACAGTTTTCGATTTGATTTCTTAATTATACCACAACCCCTTTGAACACACTCCATTCCTGATTTCTGATATAATTAACTGGTATTGCTCTGTGCAATAAGCCACTACCTTACTTGACTATCCTAATTTTAAACTATAATTTGGTTATAGTTCTTTGATGATATATTAAACAAATGCTTCAAACTGTAAAAAAAAAATTCTTTTTGTTTTTAATTTTTTTTTTTTTGTTTTTTTTTTTTTGATTTTGTGTTTATGCATTCATCTCTCCTTTAGGAGGCAATAAAGAATATAATCAAGTGATATTTCACTTATTATTTACTTTTTTAAAATCAAATTACAACAGATATGTTATTTCATTTCTCATTAAATTTGTCATTTTCTCTATTTCAATTTTTCTTCTTAAATCAATATATTTCATTTCATTTTCATTTTCATTATATTTTAACTAAGCATAGAAAGGGGTGTTTCACTATTGTTTTTTTTATTAAATTACAACAACTATATTATTTCATTTCTTATTAAATTTGTCATTTTCTTTATTTCAAAATTTTCTTCTTAAATCAATATATTTTACTTCATTTTCATTAGATTTTAAATTAAAGAAAATGTCAATTTTAAGGAGAAATGAAATAATATATTTGTTGTAATTTAATTTTAAAAAGTAATTAATATGGGAAATATTTCAATACAGAGCAGTATAATCTTATTTTTCAAACTTATTGTTATTTAGATCTGTTGAACAAGAATTCACACCAATAACAATAAGGGTATGGAGTAAAATATGCAAATAACACCACTTAAAAAGAAAAAAGTAGTGAAACTGCAATATTGAGATTCAGTTTCAACACCCAGAGCTCTGCTCAACACCCAAAGTTATAAGCACACACATTTCTTTAAAATTTTGAGAGAAGAAGAAAAAATCTAATCATTTTGAAAAAAGTTGGGACAAATTGGAACTATTGATCTGGGACAAATTGACAAAAGTTGGGACGAATTGGTTTGGGACCAATTGGACTTGGGACAATTGACCTGTATCCCTTTGAACACGGATTAACTTTGAGAGGTGACAATAAAGACCAAAATCCTACTTTAACAAAAAAATAATAAAATAAATTATAAATGAACGCGGGCACCTGCTAGTCCCCCCCTCCCCCTTTACCTTTTTGACCAGTCTACCAAACCCAGGCCAAAATGGTACAATTTTTCATTTTATCAATTTTAAATCCCTGGTCTGGGCGAAAAAAACTAAATATTGTCAGCCAGATTATGTTTTTTTTTTCTTGATAGAAATCCTTTGTACCACTCTAGTCAGGGGCAATTTGACTTTTTTACATATCCGTATATTAAATTTCAATAGCTAGAATAGTATCGTCGATGGGACGAATTGATCACCACCCTGTCAAGATATCATTGAAATTTGATTTTGGACGAAAAATATCTGAAGATAGCAAAAGCTCAAACAGGGGAAAACGTATAAACTGGGAAAAACTTGATGTTGACTTGTACAAAGCTATGATTAGAGATAAGACAAAGAGTATAGATGACTGCAATATGGAAGATGACGTAGTTATTACACAAGCTCTTACTAACATCTGTGAGATTATGAAAGATACTGCAGAAGAGTGCACACCCAACCGGCCTAATCTTAAGCCAAAAGCTAGACCAAAGCTGAAAGTATGGACACCAGCAATCAAAAATGCTGTTAAAGAGATGCGAAAAGGATATGAACTCTGGATAAATGCTGGAAAACCATTGGAACCATGGAACAAAATATATCAAACACGTCAAACAACAAGAAAATAATTTAGAAGATATGTTCGTGTTGAGCTAGCGAAACGAAGAGAATCAGATAAGGAAAAAATTATGGCTATCAGAGATAAAGATATGCGTATGTTCCACATACTAGTACAGAATAATCGGAATAAAGGAAAAAACTTTATCATGGACTTAAATGTTGGCGGACAGAACTTTTCAGGCCAAGATAACATTATAGATGGCTTCAAGCTACACTTCAAACAACTGGCATCATATGACGAAATGGCTTCACAGTATGACCCGGATTATCACAATAATGTGGAAATGGAGTTTAAGATCATAGAAAACATAGCGGATAAAAATGCAGTACCATCTGTCTCAATTAGGGAAATAGAAGCAGCTATAAAAACAATAAATAAAAGAAAATCACCAGATATTTATGGAATTACAATCGACCACATAATGCATGCCAACGAAGAATTGATACCCCTGCTATCAAGCATCTTCAATCAAATTTTTACAACAGGAAGTATGCCAGATGTTTTAAAGGTTGGGTTGCTTACACCGGTTTTCAAAAAGAAGGGCAGCAAAAATGATGTCGGGAATTACAGAGGAATTACTGTGCTGCCAGTACTTAACAAGATTGTAGAAGCCGTGCTGAAACAACGTATAAGCACAAATGTATTACGTCATCAAAATAGAGCGCAAAGAGGATTTACGCGTGGTTCGTCACCACTTAATGCCGCACTCCCAGTAGAGGAAATGTATAGAGAAATGAAGGATCTAAAATTAGAATTCGACCTTATCTTGCTTGATGCAAAATCAGCTTTTGATGTCGTGGTTCATGAACATTTATTACGAAGAATATACCAAGCAGGAATAGACAATAAGCATTGGTCCTTAATCAAGAGCATGTACTCAAATGCCAAAAGTGCTGTTAAATGGAACGGCCAAATCTCTGAATCATTTCCAGTGGATCAGGGAGTACGCCAGGGGGGATTCTCAGTGCAGACCTTTACAAACTATATGTCAATCCACTACTCAAGACATTGGAAACCTCAAATATAGGCTGTAAGATAGGAAACATCATTAGTAACGCTACAGCCTGTGCTGATGATGTCGCACTAATGAGTGCATCAGATAAAGACATGCAAGTGCAAATCAATATGGCAAATGATTTCGCCGGAAAAGAAGGCTACAAACTACAACCGAAGAAAAGCGTAGCAATAAATGTTAAGTCAAGCAAGTCAAAAGAATCTAGCACCTCGTCATATAAACTGGGAATGGAGGAAATGCCAAACGTCACTGCAGCCACTCATTTAGGTATACTGCGAACAAACTCTCTAGAACAGAATATAACCCAAAATGTAGACGAAAATATCATGAAAGCCCGCAGAAGCGCATATGCTTTATTTGGTACTGGTTTCCACGGTGAAAACGGGCTTGACGCAGAGACTCTGATTCATCTATACAAAACTTATGTACTGCCAGTTCTGTTATATGGAATGGAACTGTTAATCCCTAGAACGCACAATCTTGATAAACTGGAAAAATTTCAAAAGAAAATGCTAAAACAATTACTGTCGTGCCAATTAATACCCCAGATCCAGCTGTATATGTATTAACAGGAATCCTACCAGTAGAGGGCCAAATACATATTAAAGCTTTGAACTTCTTCAATGACATCTGTAACCAGGCAGACGACTCAATGGAAAAGCAAATTGCAAAAAGACAAATAGAAGTTAAATCAATGAAAAGTAACAGCTGGTTTATTGATATTCAAAAAATACTGTTTAAATATGATCTGGAGCCCGCATTAACTTATATCGAAAAGCCCATGAAAAAAGAACACTGGAATAAATTAGTGAAGACATCAAGTGCAAGATACTGGATAGATGAAATCACCGCAACAGTGCCGCTGTATTCAGGCCTAAAATATCTCAATTATGAACATTTTCGACCAGGGAAGATACACCAATTATTAAAAATGACAGTCCGGTCGTACAGAGATGTGACAAGATGTCCAGTGAAACTCAAGTTGTTAACAGGAACTTACATTCTACAATCAATCAGAATTAAATTTGACCACACACTTACAAGTGAACAATGTCCTGCCTGTACAATAACAAATGAATCTCTAGAACAGTTTGTGCTACATTGTCCATCATGGGAATCAACCAGACAACATGTAATTGTATTGATTAGTAAAATCCTAGCTGAAAAATCTATTGTCAAATGGAACGAGCTGCAAATTAATATGCAAATGCAGATAGTATTAGACATTACTAAAGTTTGTAAACAACTGAAAATTAAACTGAAAGGTGCCAGTGAGATTGAGTTCCACACAGGAAGATTATTATACTTACTACACGTTGAGAGATGCAAACTGATGGATGGTAAACCAGTGGTGAAGAAACCACCATAGCCAGATGTTGGGTGCTTAGGGCAAGAGGGGGATTACATATGTATGCACTATCTGTGGCCATAAGTATACACTGTAAATTCCACGTGATATATCGTAATTGACAAATACATTTTTATTTATTTTTATTTTTTTACCTTTTACCTGATAGTGAACTTTTAAACATATGGATTTATTATAAATAAAGTTCCATACTGCACATTTATAAGCTGTGATATGTGACATTTCGAGATGATCATTGTGAAGAACATTTATTAGAGTTCAGTAACAAACAAGGATGAACTGACTTGAAAACTTTTAATGTTATAATGTGTGTGGGTATATAAAACCCATATCTTACCTTTTAAACCCGCCTCGTTTTTAGATATTTTAATTATTTTAACTTTTAAACTTTTTTAAATCGAGCTACACATTTTAAGAGTGTAAATATATATTATATGTATATATCAAGTATGGTGGAATAGGCAAATCAATTCACTGTGGATACAGCACCGGCACACAACGCACTGTAGATAATAGCACCAATGTTCTACATGCCAATGGTATGGTTGCCCTACAAAGGGCGTACAGAAGAAGAAGATGTAAGATGTAAGGTATAGGGTCGAATTGACACGTACACTGGCAATGTATATTAAAGGGAGAGAATCACCATAAACAAAAGTATGAAATGACAAGGCAGAGAAGAAAAATGCAGCAAAAAGAGTTTTATAAACAAAATAATTACCTTCATGGTCACAAACAGCTTGCACATTAATGCTTGGGTAACTTTTCCTATTGATATACGACCCCTCGTCCTCTAATGGCCTTTGAATTCTAACATGTGTCCCGTCGATGCATCCTATAACATTTGGAAAGTTCGTCTGTTGGAAAAAACCATACCTAATCTTATTCTGCGTTGTCTGTGGGCCACTTAATGAATTGGTCTTTCCTGGCAATAAGTGCATTCGTCACATTATCCACAACCCTTGACACGGTTCCTTTATTGTATCCAAGTGTATCTGCTATGCCCTGTAGGAATAACCCTGAAGCATAGAACCGTAGTGCTATCTTTACTTGGTCTTCAACAGTTAGCCTAGTAGCCTTGTTTGTTGTCCTCTCAAGGTCATCCCTCAACAAATTTGCAATACAATTCATTGATTCCTGTCCAAATCTGTATCTTGCCCTAAGTTCATCATCTGTCAGATTTGTAAGGTGACAAGCAGTAGCCCTGTAAACTTTTTCCTTCCTATGAAGTGGAGGCATCATCAAAGCGGCCATTTTGAAGTTTGAATGATAACCTGCCGTAAACAATTTTAACGGAGGTCTGAACCACCGTTAAAATTCATACAAGTTAACGGAGGTTTAAGGGTGCGTTAAATGTAACGAAGTGTTGAACAGCAGATTTAACGTAACGATAAAATTTAACGGAGCGAAAATGAATTTAACGACAGCGTTAGTGCTAACGACAAGTTGAACAACCGGGCCCAGGTAGACAGCATCGAAATGCCGATGCGCTCAGTCGCATCCCATGTAGACAATGCGGATTTGATCCAAATTGGGAAAACACAGAAAATCTGGCACAACATGCTAAAAACATACAGGAACGGGAAACACAGGAAGTAGGTGAAAAGGAAGTATCTATCTGTGAGAAACAAAAATCTGATAAAGATTTAACACTGATCAAAAAATGGGTTGAGAAAGGAGAAAAAACAGAATTGAAGGAAATTACAGGAGAGTCAATAACAGTGAAGTCAATGTGGGCTTAATTTGACCAACTTACTATCATAGATGATGTACTTGTTAGGCGATTAGAAGGACTAAAAACAAAGCTACAAGTTCTTGTACCTACGACAGAAAGAAGGACTATACTGTCACACTATCATGATAATCGAACATCTGCACATCTTGGGTTGCGAAAAACTCTAGGCAAAATTAGACAGGAGTATTATTGGCCAGGGGTCTGTTGTTGAACTTGTAGTTAAACTAATCATATGATTAGCCCTAATTACATGATTAATTCCTAATCACATGATTAGCTAATGCAATGATTAAATTCTGTTGCTGAACTTTTTTTAATCAATGCATTAACTAATCATATGATTATCTGTTAATCACTTGATTAGCAAGTGACTACCCAAAATGCATTTGAGCAAAGCACCTTGCCTTCCTGTCGTCTGCAGTTAAAAATGGAGTTAAATCAAAATCAGAAAAAAAGTGCCCAGGGCAAGAAAATCGAATTTCTCGATGTTGGAGGAGTCAGTTCTGCAGAGTGAAGTGAAGACACACTTTGATGTGTTAAGAGACACACATTCAAACTCAATAACAAATCTGGAGGAGGCCAGAATATGGAAAGAGATTATATATAAAATTAATGCTTTGGGTGTTGCACCCAGAAATGTTAAAGAAATCAAGGACAAATGGAGGAACTTGACATCAAAGGCCAAGTCCACTTTCAATGACTACAGGAGAGAAATCAATATGACAGGTGGAGGTCCTGCTCCGAAGAAACCAACTTCCTCCGTAGAGAAAATAGTTAATATGATGCAGGACACAGCAAGTTTGCTGGCATCGAAGAGGGTCTTCAGACGACAGGCTTCAATGAACAAAAACGTATATAAAAAATGCTTCACATATTATTATAGATGTCAATTTATTCCTTTAAAAGCTGCAAGTGAAAAAAAAAAACAAACAAATAATAAATAATGTGTATACTGTATTGATAAATCCGTCAGTATCTGTAGTATCTAAATTGATCGTCTGCTGTCTTTGTTTTTATTACACAGGGAATTCCCGAATGTTAAAAATACTTTCTAAATATATCCTCTGGTTAAGGTCACAGGTGGATATATACAATGTCATTTGACCTCGTTTATCTTAATCTGGGATGAACATCCATCTATCTTTCCAGGCATTAGATGCTAGAGTTGAAAGATTTCTTGTTTAACAGTTATATATTTTAAGCCCAAACACAACTTATCGCAGGACGATCGATTTCATAAATAAAAAAAACCTTCTGAAACGTAAATTCTAGCGCCTGGCATCTCGCTAGGTGTCGCCCCATGCATTGAATAACAATTTTACAAAAGTTGACCCCGATGCAAGCATTATTTTTTTTAGTAAATTCCACATAATTTTAACATAAATTACAAGTTATTTCTATTATTTATTCATGTTTATTTCACAAAATTAAATTACATAATACCACTTCCGGTTAGAGAATCTTCTTCGATTGTTTACACTACCAACTGGGAGCTACCTTGCCAGTTAAGATAAGATAAGATAAGTTTTATATATAATCGTCATGATAATTAGTCTTAAAGGGTCATTATATTACTTCATCAACACTATATCATATGAATATACAGGAATAACAAAACAAAAAGACAAATATTTAATAGCTGACAAAAAATAACAGACACGTGGAAAACTGAAGATTGAGCAACACACCGGACCGACCGACATGAACTCAGATGGTGCGTATGAGTCTCACGTGATGAGTCTGCAGTTCGAACTTCACTAATACCATCTCATGGGAGAAGGAGCTGTGGGCAATTGCCCTCCCCCACTTTAAAAAGTTGAGGATGGCAAAACTACATGTAATTTGCCCCACTCTCTTTTTGGCATTAAAATTACGAAAAAGTTTTTTTTTAGTATATTAGTATGAAAGAATATATTGTCCAGATAGCCAATGTTATAAGGGTATGCTTTGAAACCATAGTGACAGTTTTGAAAATTTACCAGACAAATAAGGAATACATTTGTTGTACATTTTTCATTATGATGTAAACCGAATATAATGAGCATCCCTTTAAATTATTATAATTATTGAGGTAATTACACATAATAACAGATCATATGAAAAATAACAGTTCATATGAAAATTTGCTTGAAAAATCAAAACTACCCTCTTTCAAGATTAGAAGATTAAAAACCATTGCTATTGAAACATTTAAAATAATACATAAAAACAGTCCAATTTATCTTCATGACTTAATCAATATTAAACTTCAAAATTATAATTTTAGAGCACAGACACAGGAAACAGCAGTTTTACCATGAGTCAGAACTACCAGGTATGGCCTGAAATCCTTTCGTTATAATGCTGCACAAATCTGGAATGAGCTGCCTAATCAATGTAGAAGGGAAATATATTTGGGGCAGTTTAAGAATTTAATACAAACATGGGATCCAATGAACAGCTCATGCCAGTGCACTGCAGTGCATGTATATAGTGCTTCGTAGCTTATGCTTTTTTTTTTTTTTTTTTGCATTTTTAGTATAACTATGATGCATTATTTTTATTACATTGGTGTGTTTGTGCATTTTTGTGGGATGAATGTATGTATTTTGTATGTAGTCAATTTGAAAAGCTCATTAGAGCTTGTGTTGTAATATGTTTAATTGATATCGACTTTAAATAAATCTTTGAATAAGTGTATTTAAATTTCAAAGATAAAAATAATATTGAAAATTCTGAAAATAATGTATTGTTCTTGTTCATGTATTTTTTTCATAAAAAAACATATTTAAAGCCCCATCAATTTTTTTCTATTTTAAGGGAACTGGTGATTATGATCTGTCTGATCTTGAGAGGTTATGGTGTCACACCCAAAATGTTAGTGGTGATATGCACTGATTGCATATGATCACTACCATGACGGCCCAATTTGGAAATTTTATCATATGTCCCCCATACACATATTTATCTTTATCTGATTCAGATTGACTATTACAGCAAAAGTTGGATCCTCTCTAATACGTTTACTTTAAATTTCTTCATACCCCCCTCCCCAAATGGCTGCTCCTTTATAAATAAAATACCTGAATAAGTTTATTTCTTAGGGCTCATTAAAGGTTCATATGAGATTAAGACTCCATTAGCAACCGTCATGTGAGCATTCTTCGATTGTCATAGGAAATTAATGTAAATGAGCCCTATAGCCATTTAATTGTCCCCCGCCTCCGCAAAAAGCGGAACGGGGGATATGGCAATGGCGTCCATCCGGATATATTGTAAGCGCTCTCAGATTTGTATGTGTTGACCAATTGATTTCAAACTTACACACAGGCATATTAAGAATCTCTAGCTTAAGTTCGAAACTGGGCAAAATTCGAAAAAATAATTCTTGTAAAATCATGTTTTTATACCCCCGCGACTATTGGTCGGGGGGCATATTGTTTTACCCATGTCCGTCCGTTCGTCCATTCGTCACACTATGATATGCATAGTTTGTCCCTCTAACTCCTCCTACAGTTTTGGAGCTACAGCTTTAATATTTTGTAGGATGTTTATACACATACTGGAGGTGTGCATGTGCACAGGATTTTGATTTTCATCAAATATTCTCAAAATGACAGGTAGTTGGACGTTTCATTTATGCCCCCATATAGGATATATGGTTTGTCCGGCTAACTACTCCTACAGTTTTTGAGCTAGACCTTTTTTATTTTGTAGACAGTTAGTATCAACACTGAAGGTGTGCATATTATATGGATTTTGATTTTCAAAAATTTTTGACAAAATTATGGATGCATGAACTTGGACAGATTTTGCTAAATCCATATAGGATATATGGTTTGTCTGGCTAACTCCTCCTACAGTTTTTGAGCTAGACCTTTTTTTATTTTGTAGACAGTTAGTACCAACACTGAAGGTGTGCATATTATATGGATTTTGATTTTCAAAATTTTTTTACAAAATTATGCTTATATGAACTTAGCCACTGAAACCTGTTAACGTGTAAACAACGCTCCTTATACTTGCGGCTTCTTCCGCCACTAAAACTGACCGCCACGATATGGCTGAAATACTGCTGAAAATGGCATTAAACCACATTCAATCAATCAATCAATCAATCGAACATCACATTGTTAGGTACAGATTCATTTATTTCAGTCATTTCTGCTTGATGCTGAATAAGCAAAACATTGGTGTACCCTTTTGCAATTATAACCGCGGGGCATTGTATGTGTCTTACAGACACAAACCCCTTTTAAAGTCTACACAGAAGTTTTCTACATCATTCCCGATGAATAATATACCATTCCTTCAAATTAAGTTATATTGAAAATCCATTTTGGCTCTTCAAGACGTTTTCTTTGCATTATACCCCTACACATTCCTCAGAACCAAGACAACAGTTAAGGTAGTAAATTGGAATTGGGGTTAGGGTGGGGGTTGAGGTGGATAAGGTTGAGACGGGGGCATTCAATTTTCTAGTTTTTTAATAGAAAAAGCACATATTTTGAGAATTACATATTTCTCTGAAACTACAAAAGATAGGAACTTAATAATGGGTATGGGTGGAGATGCCAATGTGAAGTTGAGGATGCAACATTCCCCCCTTCCCCCAGCTCAGCCCCACCCCTCTGGGGAATCTGTAAAAAAAATATGACGGAAATCCCCACCCTAAACCATATATATTTATGATCAGGGTGACTAGGCAAATCAAATGCCTTATAGCTAAGGCCCCAGGGGTCATACCCCACCCCCTACCTGAAGTTAACTTTTTAATGGTTGAGATCCCCACCCCTAAACCATATATATTTATGATCAGGGTGACGGCAAATTAAATGCCTTACATCTCAAGCCCTGGGGGTTATACCCTACCCCCTACCTGAAGTGAACTTCTTAATGGTTGAGATCCCCACCCCTAAACCATATATATATATAATCAAGGTGACGGCAAATTAAATGCCTTATATCTCAGGCCCTCGGGGGTCATACCCCACCCCCTACTTGAAGTGAACTTTTTATACCCCCCACAAGCAAAGTTTGGGGGTATATAGGAATCACCCTGTCCGTCCGTCCGTCCATGTACCTTGTCAGCGCAACTCCTAAACGACTGATTGGAATTTTATGAAACTTTACACACTTGTAGTACACTACCTGCAGATGTGCAAGAAGGAATATGGTTGCTGTCCAAAGTTCAAAAGGGGAGATAATTCAACTTATACTTTCACGAAAAGGGGAGGGCATATACCTTGTAAGCGCAACTCCTACTAAGCTGCAAGCGGAGGGTATCACTCAGTGAGGTCACTCACAGTTCGAGTTAATGGTTGAGATCCCCACTCCTAAGCCATATATATTTATGATCAGGGTGAATAGACAAATTAAATGTCCCAAGATTTTGACTTGCAACTCGGATGCTTTCTCGATTTTATAAATATATCACATGGATAACATTACACCTCTCTCTATTGCGGCGGGGGACACATGGCTACGTGTTGCAATCTTGTTTGATATTATTATTGTAACTTTAAGAATGTAGTTCTAACTTCATGTTTATATTTTTGCAGGAACTTGTGTAGATCAGAACACATATGATGAAAGTGATTGCTCCCTGTCTCAGGATCTTTTTAGTACACCAGTTACCAGCCAAAGTCTAATGCCAACCCAGGGACCTGCACAGCCTCTTGAGACTATTGTAAAGATCAACAACCCGGCAGTACCGCCAAAGCAAACACCTAAGAGTGCAAAAGTGGTCAAAAGGAAACATGCTAGTCATCAAGATGTTTTAGACTTGCAGGTCAAAGTCCTAAAAGGCCAACTGGAGGAACAAGAACTAATTAAGCTGAAACTCCAGCTTCAAATTGAAATACTTAAAAAGTATAGCTCTAATGATGATATCCTCTGTTCTTCGCCAATGGCTCTCTTTTCATCTATTATATAAATATTGATTGTGTTTTGTTCTGTGCAATTTTCATTATAATTGACCATTTGTAGCTCACCTGGCCTTTATGAGCTCAAATTTTAACTGCAGCTACATGACAAGGAGTAGTTTAACATATATTCCTGGTTATAAGTTGATGAGCTGAGACTCATACCCGAGGTCCCTGCAGCTCAGCTCCTCAACTTATAGTGTCCATTTATTAGATATGGTACATTTAAACAACCCTACCATTTACTTCCTAAAATTATTTAAACTTATAATCAATTTGTCTTTATTAAGTCAAGCTTTTTGTGAGTAGATGAGGTTGCAGTAACCAAACATTATAGAACAACCTGTCATTCGATGAGATATATTAGGTTATACCACTGTCCGTCTGTTCACACTTTGTACTAGAGCTCAAGTTTGCTTTGTTCAATTTCAGTGAAACTGTTGCAGTGTTATTATTGACGGAAGAATGCTCCCTTTTCTTCCTTTTGAATTTTAATTTTTTTTTCCATTTGTCGTTCCATAGTTATTGGGCTTTAATTGTTGAAAAATGGGCAATTTTTCATACATCCTGTGGTGGCTCTGGTTTGTTTTGTTCAGTTTTAAATTTTCATGAGGCTTTTGCATAATGTTATGATTGATGGCACAATGCTTCCTTTCAATTTTGATGGGTTTTTTTTTTATTTTTTTTTTATTTTATTTTGTCTTTCCAGAGTTAGGGGGCTTAAATTGTCGAAAATGGACAATTTCTCATGTTTTCTGTGACAAATCAAGTTTTATTTTGTTGATTGTTTCATTATATTTCAATATATATGAAAAATCTTTAGTTGTAATTATAATAAAAACTATAAGAATGCTTGGAGCTTTCGACTGAGCAACCAGTCTGCGTCAGCATGTTTACTAGAATAATGAAACGTTACATAAACAAACAATACAAACGTCAACGTAACAATGCACGTCCGCAAAACATCTGGCGGCAAAAACAAGTATGAAAAACCACACATTAAATATGAAATATGCACTTATTAAATAAATCTTAGACAAACGTCTGTTCTTATATGTATAGAAGCATTCATGTTTCCTTAGTATTAATGCCATACGGCTTAAAAGTATTTAATTTCTTTTTCCATAAGTTTTCCCTGTTTCTTCTATAAAAATCATCTTGATAAAGTTTTTCTAAACCAATAACTTCAAAATGTTCAACTGTGTGATTGTCTGTGTAAAAATGTTTCGCAACGGGATCATCGGATTGTCTTCTAATTAGTGAAAAAATTAAAATTTGTCTTTGGTAAAGAGTGTCACCAGTTTCTCCCACATATACGATTTTGTCACATTTAATGCAAAATATGGCATAAACGGATTAACGAATTTGCAATTAATGTAATTGCGCACTGAATACTGTTTCCCGTTAGTATCATGAAATTTATCTGTATCTTGTAAATATGGACAAAGCGCACAATTTTTACCGCAAGGTTCACTTTTATTAGGCTTTCTAAAAAACATATTGTTGTGCTTCTTATGTATAAGAATGTCCTGTAGATTAGTATCTCTTCGGAATGACAAAATTGACGTATTCGGGAAAACGTTTTTGAGCTTATCAGAATTCTGTAAAGTTTTATGTCGTTTTTCAAGAATTTTGGAAACATTCGGAAGCGCGGAATTGAATGTTAAAACAAGCGGCACACGGTCGATGTTACTAGTTTTATTCTTGTATTTTAATAAATCTGCCCGGCATTTGTTGTCTACACGTCTAAGTTGAGATTCCACAATATCAGATTTGTAACCTCGTTTTGAAAGTTGACTGCAAACTACTTCTCTCTTCTTTTTGTACTGTTTTTCGTCGGAGCAAATACGCTTAATTCGCACTCCTAAACCGTACGGAATAGCACGCTTTGTAGACTCTGGGTGACATGAAGTGCTATGTAAATAAAGATGTTTATCGGACGGCTTACTATATAAATCAGTGGTTAAAAAGTTGTCTTTGATTGAAACTAGGACATCCAAAAATTCTATGCGTTCGGTCGCATACCTCAGTTCAACCTGAATATTAGGATGTATTGAATTAGCCTCATTTTGAAAAAATAGTAATTCATCTATGCCTCCTGTCCAAAGTCCCCAAATGTCATCAACATACCTGTAGTAGGAAAACGGGCTCTTAGAGCAATTTTGTAGAAGTTCTGTTTCCCATTCTCCTAAATATGTGCATGCATAATTCATTCCTAATCTCGATCCTATGGCAGTTCCTTCCTTTTGTAAATAATGCCTACCATTAAATGAAAAATTGTTGTTTTGTAATACTGTGTCCATCATATTAATTACATCAGTTGTAGGTATCAAATGATTTTTACGTTTTTCAAGCGCTTTAGTTACTGCAATTTTTGCTTGTTGTCTCGGAACATTTGGGTAAAGTCCTTTTACATCCATGCAAAATATTAAAGTATTGTCAGGAAGTGGTTGTTGTATTGTTGATATTTTATTTAAGAAATCCGTTGTGTCCTGTATGTAGCTTGGTAGTGATTTAACATTTTCCTCTAGCTGACTTTCAACTAATTCCGCCATTTTTTCTGTAGGATGATTGCGACCATTGACAATTGCTCTAATTGGAAATTCTTTTTTGCTGGCTCATAGGAAGAAATGGCTTTTTTTGGAAGGTCACTCCTGTGTCCATTAAGGCGTTTGTGGAAGGGCTGCTTAGACTCGCCTACGTATTGGAGGCCACAAACGGAACACTCAAGAATGTAAATAATATTTGCACTCTTGCAATTAACAGTACAAAATATTTTGTTTTGTTTTCCGGTGACCTTACTGGTATACGATGACGAGTGTTGCATATGTCTGCAACATTTGCAGCGTTTGTCTCCACAGGAGTGACTCTTGCCTATAGTTGTGTTAGGTTCTGAAATTTATGTCCGCACCAACAGGTTTCTCAGACTGTTTGGTTGTTTGAAGGCAACCATGGGAGGCTCAGGAAAGACTTTGGACAGTTTGGAATTCTTTTCGACGGATGTCCAATGCCCACGAATGGTGTTGAAGCTGTTTCTCAGACAGGTATGGTACGTGAGGACACAATGGGTTCTTTTACATTTCTGTTTTTCTTTGTACTGAAGTAAACTGCTCCTGGAGATGTTATGAGCTTTGCTAAAACTTTTCTTGATAATACTTTGTTTATAGCCCCTTCTTTTCAAATGATTTTTAAGTTGACCCAATCGTTTTTTCAAAGATTTGTCGGTGGAGCAAATTCGTCTGATTCTAAGAGCTTGACTGTATGGTATGCCCTTAGTCACATGAGGAGGATGACAGCTGCTAGGCAAAAGGTATTGATTGGTGTCAGTAGGTTTGGAATATAAATCTGTGGATAGTACACCTTCCGATAAAGAGCTAGAAGTGTCGAGGAAGGAAATGGTAGTGTTAGATATTTCATGAGTGAACTTGATAGAGGGATGTAGGTTGTTGGCACGTGAAAGAAAGTTCTGTAATTCTTCATAATTTTTAGTCCACTTTATATCCACATCATCTATAAACCTGTACCAAGAAAGCGGCCTTTCAATAGACGATTCGAGCAGTTGTTTTTCAAATTTTCCCATAAATATATTAGCATAAGATGGAGCCATTTTGGTGCACATAGCTGTGCCATTTATTTGTAAGTAATGTTCTCCATTAAAAGTAAAGTTGTTCTTTTTAAGTTATTTTTTTAATAGATGAACATCAGATTTTACAGTTTTCAGTTTTTGTAATGTCTATTTTGTAATGTCTATTTTCCCTGTGGCATGAACCATTAATTTGTGCCATGTGATGGGATCTTATATTAACCTGACTTACACAGATTTCAGCACCTTTTCAGACTCTTCAATGCTACATAAACATGACCTACATGTATTTTAGCATTGTGCTAGATGTTGGGATCTTATATTAACTTTATGTATATGGATTTTGGCTCATATCTGCATATATAATTGTCTCTGTGCCAGATACGGGAAATGATTATAAACTAATTAGCCAATTGTTGTAAAATCTGCTTTCATATGATAATCTAAATTGTTATGAAGATGTTGATATTTTTTCATACTTATGATACGTTTTACAATTCTGTGATTATTTTCTAGTTTAGTATGTTATTGTTTGTTTATTGGTACATTTCTGTACATCCGCCATTTATCTCCCATCTCCACCCATTTATCCACTATATTCGTATGTGATGGGATAATTGTTATTAAATATTTTACTAGGTGTGTTATTTTCATTCTTTTGTGATAATTTGATGGTTAAATGTCCAAGAGTTAATATGAAAAAAAAACTGTAAAAAGTTTTATTTTTCCATATTTACTCATGGACATTTATTTAAATTTGGCAATTCTAACGACATCGGTGATATGAAGGTTAACATGCTGGCTTCGTGGATTTGAGCCACGATCGGATCAAACCAAATATTATAGAATTGGTATTTCTTGCTTCATTAAGGAGAAATAGCAACGACTGGTTGGCTCGGAATCTGGATAATGTGTCCACCTAAAAATCCAACTAATCATGTTCGTCTAGTTCAAAGCAGACCTTATCATCATTTCATTTAAAATTAACTTGTTCTCGCCATGATATAACTGGAAAGTTGCTGAGTTGGCGCTAAACAACAATCACTCACTCACTGGTAAGTCTGTATTGGTCTTAAAATGTAATTGATACTATAAAGTTTAGAGATTTATTGTTTTGCTCCATGTATTATTACATACTATTATGTATCATTTATTTTTACTGCAACACGTGAATGTGGCCGTCGTTGCCATGGTAACTATGAAAGGTTAAGAAAAAGGTTTTGATCCGATTGTAATGAAACTTCATAGGAATGTTTTTGGGACGTTTAGTTATGAATTTAGTATTTAGAATTTGTCAAAAGGGCCACGGTTACCATGGTAACCATAAAGCTTAAGCATATTTCTTTATCCAATTGTAATGAAACTGCACAGGAATTACACATGTGATGCGCATATGTGCATTTATGGTTGAAAATTATTATTATTGTTGTATTTCTTTCTGTAACACGTGAAGTTGACCGCTGTGGTTCACAGAAATCATCAGTCCATTGATCTTGTAGCTTGGTATGAGGATACATCAATGTATCTAGTTATGATTTAAGATTTTGCACTGGGGCTCCTGTTGGGTATATCTTGAGGGACCTACATGGCCACCGTTCCCATTGTAACCATGAATGTTCTAAAGATATTTGTTATCCGATTGTAATGAAACTTCACAGGAATGATCCTTGGGATGTGTAGAAGTTCATTCTTGGTTTTAATTTTCAAAATGGCCACCCTGCCTATGATAACTATGAATGTTCAAAAGATGATTGAATTGTGAATTTCAAAACATTGAATATCATGTCGGAAATCGGTTCTTGGGGAAATTTGTATTCTGGAAATTACGTGAACTTTATTTTAATTCGTGAACAAAAATGTATTATATTTAAATATGTTTTTGAACATATTAAATGTTCAAAAAGACTCCTTATCGTATAAATGGAATTGAATTGGGTGAACATGCACATCATATGAATCCATCTTAATTTTATTTTCCTTCGATTTGTTTTTGAATATTGATTTGTTTATTAGTGTTTTATGTAATAACGCTTGTTTTTTTATGACTTCATTGATTTAACAAATTATAATTTTGAAATGACTTCATGAGTTTGTTTAGCTTGTGTCTAATCTATTTTGTCTATTTAATTTACTATTCCGATAGGCTGAAGCTAATTATACACTACAAGCAAATAACACAAGTAGATAATTAAGACATATTATCCTGTACTCGTTCTATTTGAGCAGTCAGATTGCATTGACTGGATATTTTTTGTTATATTCTGTACTGACCTAAATATATATTTTCCTGGTACCCTGGTCACGTTTTTCATGTTGAGCTTTTGGAAACTGAATAATAATAAACATGTAGACATAAAATTTAATGAGCACAACTCATTTCAAAGTCGAAAGGTTGGAAAGCCAAAAATGTTCTAAAGTTTTAGGGGAAAGTAAACAGGATCGTCAAAATCGGCTAAGGTCACCTATGTTTCAGGGAGGAGAACCTTAGTTTTAATAATAATTACATTATTTAGACACTAAATTTCAATAACAAATATATCTAATAAACCATGGCAGTGCCGAAACACTGACTACTGGTAAGATGATACCCTCGGGGAATAATAGTCCACCAGCAGAGGTATCGACCTAGTGCTTGTAATAAAACATAGATATCAAAGTTAGTGTGCACGAAGTATTTCTGGAATAACCTTCATCAAAGTTGAAAGGTTAAATCAGTTGACTTCCTGTTGCCAGAAAATAAAATAAGAATAATTGTATAATTTTATCATTTAATTCAAATATGAAGTTCAATGAATACATATTTTGTCCCAGTTTTAAGCCTCATACACATAAACTTTGTATTTTATGACACTGCACTAATATTGTCTATTTATAGTGTTAACAATCAGATGATAATTTCTTATTGTCTTAGATATCCAAGGAGATACATGTATATTACATATTGTATTTCTATGATTTTGAATATCAAACGTAAAACACACAACAGATATAACTTATATTATGCAATTATATTATATAAATATTATACACTACACTTTTTATGTGGTAAACGTGGTGTCATATTGACCAGACAAACCAATTTTGACACAGTTTTTATTGTAATGTCCTGTAAGGAAACAAGAGCCAGTTGGGTACTATGCTCACATGAGAAATGGTGTCAATTCTGTGCCTTCTTCATAAAAAGTTGATGGATTATATATGTTTAGTCCTATATTTTAGGTTTTTATTTAATCACAATTGAATCTTTCCAACGATATTATAATGAAACTTATACTGAAATGTCTGGTCAATGTTTTTAACATATTTATCTACACATATATACAAGCTGTAGCCCTGTCACTACATGGGCAGCCTTCATTTAAACAAACTATGTAGTACATGTATAGTATATGGGAATGTCTTCATGCAAATTAGTGAGTGAGTGATTATTCTTTAAGGCCATCGGTGGTATAATGGTTAGCGTGCTCGCCCCGAGTGTGGTAGATCCGTGAGTGTGAGCCCCGGGGGAGTTCAAACTAAAGACTTATGTAATTGGTATTTGCTGCTCCCCGGTTAAACACAGAGCATTAAGAAGTACGAGAAAAGATCAGATAACGTGTCCGAGTGGAGCGGCATGTCCACCTTCGGACTGGACTGTTATTTCAGAGAGAGAGATTGAGAGATACAACCAGCATTATAAAAATCCAGCCAAACGTGTTGATCTAGTACAAAGCAGACATAATGATCGTCCCATTGAAATATAATGTGTTCTCGCTATGAATATTGCTGAAAAATTGTTCATTTGGCGTTAAACAACAATCACTCACTCACTCACTCACTATATGATAAAACATTTATTGCATTTGTAATTTGAGATAACACTGAATGGATAATTGAAATAAATTTAGGATTATATTTGTATTTTGAATTTAATGTTGAATATTATTTCTGTAAATTGTGTATATAATTACTTTTTAATACAATATCATTCTTAGAAATATATATTACTTATTTCAAAGAAGACTCCTTGTCCTCTCAGGTGTCTGATCTGGGCCTTTATGTTGGTTCCTTTCTGCCAACTTGTGAGTTTATACTTGTAAGTTTAGAGATTTTCTGCTTGTACCCAAACATGAGAATATTTACTCACCAGACGTAAATTATTCACCTTAGAGATAGACAGTAATACCAGTCATGGTGTTTCTCGTTCACGGATGCAGATCAGATTAACGAGGTTTCTAATTTTAGAGGAAACACTCTTTGCTTAACTTTACATGTATCCATGCAATGAGTCATACATTCTATTAATAGACTAGACAATTCATACTTTTGCAGTCTTCACCTTTTCATAATGATAGGACATTTAAATGACGACGTTACGTTGTTCTACCCAATAAAGTACATAGTCAGTCATGCTAAAAGCGTTTTTTCAGTACATCATGTAATGTCATCAGAAAGGTATTTGTTATCCTTATGCAATGAATATACGTAAAATTCACCACTTAGTTTTCAGCAGCAATCACTCAATCACTAATTCTAAACTTCTGTTTACAAATAAAATATTTATTATGCCGTCACCCTTCGACGGTCCATATTCCCCCGGATTGCGAGACAGTCATCATGTAGATAAAAAAAAGTAGTGTCATGCAAGAAGAAATAGGAAATTCTGACTGTGACAAACGGAATATATCCTTGGTCATCTCTGAGAAAGGTTTGGAGATACCAAAGGGGTAATCATTTAAGATGCTTCTTTTTTCAATTGCACTTCTCCTATTATACATTTATTTTGCTTTATTTTATTTTTTTCTTTAACTTATTGTATGTTTAACTATTTAAAATATTTAGAAAGTCTACAAATTTCACTTCACTAGTAAATTTATTATATATGAAATATTATTGGTGTTTACAATTACATGTATTCAAGGAACACAATTATCATATATTATTGATATAATTGTTATATACTATTTTTTTACTGAATATAAGCCTTGTACATGTAAAAGGAGAGAGCTTGTATAGGCATAGTCTGTTGCTCAATCCTATTCATTTTTGTGAATAAAATATGTTTAAAACAATTATGCAAAGCCTTAAATCAAAGGACAAACAATACAATGACCAAAAGAAAAAGGAAAAAAAGAACAAACAATGATCTACAAAATACTACACAGAAAAATATAGATAGAGCAACAAGAATCCACACTTACACAGGGGAGAGACAGAGCAGGTGCTCAGCAAGGGTAAGCAACCCCCTCCACTAGTGGCTCCCGTCATGTGACTGATATCTAGTAACGGTTAACCAAGTCATGAAGGCAAACAAACGTCTTCCAAAGTTATAACATCAAATTAATCACTAGGATACATTGGTTCATGTTGCTTCTTTGCTAGCAGCGACCCTCTATATAGGAAAGTCGGATCGGAATCACAGGTGTTGGAATATCGTATCAACTATGACATAGCTAATATTCCTGGTTGAGTATATAACAGGCATCACATTCAATAATTACTTTTTTTCGTTATGACATAGCTTATACTCTTGGTTGAGTACACAACAGGCATCACATTCATGTCATTACTGCTTGTTCGCGGTACGACATAGCTGATATAAAATCCTTCCAATATGGCTTAACTCGTTAATAAAGAATATGAAACATACACTATAGATATAGCGGTTTTCTTTTCTGTTATAGTTGCCATACCAACAAATTTACGTCATGTAGAACGTCAACAGCGTCAGCATTGTCAGGGCTGGTTATTGGTGTTCAACGCCACTTTTAGTCATACTATTGTTGTATTGTAAGGTTCAGTTGTCTTGGTGGAGGACATTGTCTTCGTGTAAACCGTTGTTATGCAAATTTGCATCGTGCGTACCTCACCATTGGAGCGGTAAATGAAAAAAACATATAAACTAGTTAAACTAGTTTATGGGGCCAGACTACCCGTCTTTGCAATATGATGCTGTCATGCAAGTACTTTCTACATATGAGTAAAATATCAACTCTCGCATATAACCGGTCAAACAACGATATTATAAAGAAGGCTATACGCTTGATAATTATATATAATATATTTTAATCTTCGTGACATAGAAGTTTTCATATGTATCATATTAGTTCTATTAAAGAGAGTCGATGCCAACATCTAATTGTCAATACCATCTTTCACCATCTAAATATTTAAACAAGGTGTTGATATCATCAGAAAATCTGTTTGAAAGACAAGATGAGACAATTCTTTAACGATGATAAACACTGATTATCTCCCTTTGGTTGACAGGGAAATCGCGATATATGATTACACAAAGCCTCGTCTAACCTTCATTTTAAGAGATTTCATGACACAAGAGAGAGGCTAATTATGCACCTCCGTTGTTAACTCACATGATATGAATTCAAGAAAGCAACGAAATCAACGGTGTTCGCACATTGCTGAATTAACAAGCGCAATTGTCCAAGAAAGTATCCCTTTGCGAGAAATGATCATGTGAAAGAGAAAGAATGAACATAAATTTAATAGTCATACTTGTTTGTGAGCACATTTGGATTATTACGCTTCTCCACGCATCAATTCAAAAGCTTTGAAATATTGACGACTCGTTCGTTTCTTTAAATGTAAAAACAAAACAAAAACAGAGTTCTTATCTTGCTTAGGTATTTTTGGGTTCATTGCTCCCAAAACTTTATATTATTTGATTTTCCAATATCTCGATTTTGAGTTAACCTGTGCAATCAGTGTCTATCACCACTAAAGTTATGAGTTCGAACCCTGCTAATGACGAGGTGTACTCGATACAACATTAAGTAATAAAGCTCGTCAGTGCCTATCACCACTAAAGTTATGAGTTCGAACCATGCTCATGGTGAGGTGTATTCGATACAACATTAAGTAATAAAGTTTGGTCAGTGACTTGGGGGCAGGTCGGTGGTTTTGTGTGGTTACTCCACCAATAAAACTGACCCTCCACGATATAACTGACATATTGTTAAAAGTGGCGTTAAACACCATAAACAAACCAAACCTTCTTTGTTTTACGGTTCACTACACTTTTGCTACATGTATATTCAAGCATTTCTTCATCATATTGTCGTGTTAAGCTAACATGCCATGTTAACGTGTTCGTTATAATGATAGTTGAGTTGTTGCCGAAAAAAGTCGCTAAATATCTAATTTAGTGCGCTCGATTTGTTTCTGGAGTAACCTTCACCAGGTAAGCTCAAAGTAAAGAGATTGAAAAAACTAATTATTTAAGAGTGGGTATCCCCAAAATTTTTCAATAGTTCATTTTTTTTTTTAATTTGAATCATTGAATAGTTATGTGTAAATACATTATCTGCCAAAGTTTCAAGAAATTTCACTGTCTGGTTTTCTGCATAGCACATCCTAAATATAGCAATTTTGGGGGTATGCATGACGCCAGATGGTAATACTAGTTTCTGAAGCTTCTAATAGCTATACACATTTATTTCTGGTTGAAAGGGAATATTTTGGCTTTAATACACTTGGGAGTGTTATTGTTGAATAATTATACAATATCTGGCATATGAATATCCTGTTTGGAGATAATCACGTGCAAAACAGTAGAAATTGGGGAAAAGGGGGGATGCCCTGATATACCTCCCTGGTATTAAAAATCTCATTAAAAAAATCCTGTCGATTAATTTCCACCAAAATATGCTACAGTAAAGAATATACATATAGATATAATTGCACCAAATTTTACAAGCTTTTACCATCGGACATTTAAAACATTTACAATTATGTTTTTCATGGATGGCACCCAAAAAAAAATGAAATTGTGAAGGAAAGTTATTATGCACTCATCCTTTGCTGTTTCTTTATTTATGATAAAAAAAAATAGTTACCAATAACAACAAGCATTTGAATAATTCTGATATTTGACATAGTGGATGTCTACATTACCAAATTACTGCATTTGTCTTTTTTTTTAATTTTCAGGTCTGTTGGGTATATATAGGGGGAGGGGTCGTTTGAAGGATATATATGGGGAGGGGTCATTTGAGGGGTATATATAGGGGAGGGGTCGTTTGAGGGGTATATATAGGGGGAGGGGTCGTCTGAGGGTGACTTTACTTGATTAATTCATTACAAATAAAGCAATTGTACAATAGTTTCATAATATGTAAGATTCTGGTTTATATAATTACTATTTTTATTTGACAAACACTTCAAATTAAATGGAAAAACAAGTTTGTCACACAAAATGTGTTACACTCCTGGCATTTTTTTACAACATATTTCGCTGGGAATTTTTTCTGGAAAGAGATATTTAAATGATATTTTGTGGATACAAGCATATGATAATAATACTCTGTTATTAGCAGCAATAAGATATAAAAAGACAAGGAGCACAACTATGGAAAGTTAAAAGGAAAAGGAGTCATTTATATTTAAAACTGCCCATATCCAATGTAAGCAATCTGTGTTGCCAAGAAGCTTGGCATTGAGGGTGGATTTTCAAATGCACAGATGGCCATATATTTGAGAAGACAATGAAAATATAGTTATCCTCCAAACCCTAGGCCTACACCCTTAAAATAGGCTCAGATTACCTATGATGAAGGGAGATCGAACTTACTTTTTATAAATCACATTAATTAGGGACTATGAAAAGGTTATTTTGTTAACGAATGGTATAAACACTGTCCTTTTGACCTTCGTGTGTGTGTGTGTGTGTGTGTGCGTGTGTGCGTGCGTGCGTGCGTGCGTGCGTGTGTGTGTGTGTGTGTGTGTGTGCGCACGTGGTCGTGATCGTATGGTAGTTGGATTTACAATTACCTGTGCAACCAATACCTATCACCTCTAAAGGTATCAGTTCGAACCTCGTTCATACCGAGGTGTACTCGATACAACATTATGTGATAAAGTTTGTACGAGATCTTTTTTGCAGTTCAGTGGTTTTCTCCGGATACTCCAGTTTCTTCCACCAATAAAACTTACCCCCCACGATATAACTGAAATATTGTTGAAAGTGGCGTTAAACACCATAAACCAACCTCACCTTCTTCGATTTACGGCTTACCACACCTTTGCTATATATATATTCAAGCTTTTCTTCATCATATGTTCGTTTTAATCCAAAATGCGATGGTAGCGTGTTCATTATAGCGATAGTTGAGTTCTTGCTGAAAAAAGTCACTAAATATAATTAGTATCAAATTTAGTGCGCTCGACTTGTTTTTGGAGTAACATTCATCAGGTACGCTCTAAGTGAATAGATTGAAAAGCCAAATGATTTAAAATCATCTCAGATTACTTATGACGAAGGGAGATCGACCTTAGTTTTTTAATAAATCACATTATTCAGGGATTATGAAAAGGTTATTTTGTTAACGAATGGTATAAACACTTTCCTCCGTTTTGATGCGTTTCCTATGTAAGACAAGCCATAAAGACAGCTGCGCGTGACCTTGTCTTACATGGCATTGTCAGCCAATCAAATCGGCCGAGTATAATCAATAGTCCGCTTCTACGACTGCAGTAGTAATATAAATTGTCGTCTTAGTAGATCTAAAAAAAACTTCAAATATCAATTTTACTTGAATTTTAACTGATTTCCCCTAATAGATTTAATGCGGTTTTAAATAAGTGTGTATTTACTGCATTGCACGTGGCGTTGTAATATTTTGTGTAGTAAACATGACATTGACATGCGGATGAATGAATGAAATCGACATGCCTTGTTTTTAAGTTGAAACGGACGAAACAGGTACTTGCACTCGTCCTTATTGAAGATCTGGGATTTCTTCCTCTCGTGAGAGAAATTCAGCGTCTTTCCAATCGTTCCACTACGCTCCACTCATGAAAAGACGGAATTTCTCGCACTCGTGGAAGAAATCCCAGATCTTCAATAGGGACTCGTGTAAGAACTTATTAGTCTTTTTGAACTTCGTGAATGTGTGTGTGAGTGTGTTTAAATTAAAAAAAATACTTATCTGTCTATATATTTATAAGGTAAGCCTAATTTATTAGCTACATCCATTTAAGTAGAAAGGAAAATGTCGAAAAATTGTTATCCTATATTTTGTGTAGAATTCCACAATACAGGTTGAATCGAATCAATCACGTGGTATTGTTTACAATCGTGTGCACGGGTCCACTCTATTCATACGTAACACGCATAACTTATTGTTATGACAAATTGATGTAGTGTACATTGTGTTCTACTTGATTCGTTGCTTTATAAAGATGTATATAACTATCACTCCTGCTACGCAGTTAGCTGCGGCTTACTGTATTTGAAATAAACAGTAATAAAGGAGTTAGAATTATAGGTGCTAAAAACTTTCAAAAAAAGTTCATACTTAAAGGTATAATGTCATTGATTTTGGTAGTTTTGCTTTGTCCAGATATTTTCTAGAAGCAGTACATTAGAAACATAAATTAACACTAATTATCGAGTTTTAAAGTAAAAAGTCCATCCATTATCTTTGTGTTCATGAAAACACATCTGAACATAAATCATTATTCTGTTTGCCTCATTTTCTTGATATAGTCTTTAGAAACATAATATTGAAGATATTCAGAAGTCAGAAGTAGTCATCCGTAGAAGGACAAACAATAATATATCCAAAAGAATGAAATGAAAGACACAAATATTCATGTATATTATCAGCCTTAAAATGGTGGCCATTGACATTTAAAAGGTGGTGAATCAATTGTACGGTGACAGCGAAGCTGGAACCGTACAATTGATTCACAAGCTTTTAAATGTCAATGGCTACCATTTTAAGGCTGATAATATTTTTGTACGAACTTGATAGCTTAAATTGTATTGTTTTGTGTGCTACACCCAATGTGATGACCGATGTAACTTGATCATACTGTAATGTCGGTCACAAGGTCACTGACTGTTATAATTGTGATATATTTTTAGAATCCTGTCCAAACATAGCCATTGACAAGATTTGATCAAAGGCAATGCGTTGACCGATATAAGTTGATCTGTGTGCTTATTGATTTTTTGTGGAGCTTAAATAAAAGAAAACGAAATGATTGTATTGTTTTAACTTTAAGAAATCATGCATTACAATGAATGAAAACGTTCTACAAATGAGTGTATTGTCGGTCAAAAGGCCACTGACCGTTATAATTGTGCTATTTTAGAATCGCCTCCAGAAATAGCCAATGCAATAAATAAACGAATTTTGTTTAACCGTTTGAAGGCGTGGCTAATTACTATAAACTTCATTCATAATGGCATGGCTAATTACTACAGACGACTTCCAACAGATGTTCTCATGACTATAGCCAATGAAAAGATCTCATTTGAGATCAGTGAAGCTTACAATAAACTTCATTCAAACAACTGTGGTCCTACAAAAGATTTTCTATATACACATCGGCAGATGGAATGTCGACTATTGCCAATGAAAAGATCGCATTTGAGGTCAAGTTCGTACAAATAACACTGCCGGAACAATTCCAAAATCCAATAGACAAATAGTAAAAAGAGGTAAAATTGATAAACCTAACACAAACACACGACAGCTCACTTTCTACTGGTACACAAAACACGAACCCAACTGAAAATGGGGCACAGTAATATCAGATGATCTGGAAAGGTAAGCAGTTCCTGCTCCACTAGTGGCGTCCACCATATTGAAAGACAATTATAATTTCTTCCTTCCGCGATGAAACATAACAAGAAATACAATGTAATTCATTTTATTTGTTATTCAATCTTAAATTCCCTTGTCGTTTTTCGATAAATCAGAAAATAACATATCGTAAATCTTAGATCTTACAGAGGATCGAGACACTTATAATAACACCCGTATCTACAACACTTCTTCTGTCCTACACAGTCAGAATCATCAGTACAGATTCTGGTGTGTTGATAACATTTGGCATTAGGAAGTGGATCTGCAGGGCATTTCTTTTGTGGTGGTTTTGTTGGTGCTGGTGGCAATGGTGTTGTCCGTGGTGGTGGTGATGGTGGCCCAGATGGTCCGTTTGGCTTTTTATCTTAAAATAAATACATGTTGTGTGTTATATATACAGTTATGGGCCAAAGGTATTTTTCTACACTAAAACATTTCTCTATATATTTCATATAAAACCACATTTTTTTTTAAAGATTCTCCGCAAGTCATTTCTTACCCGATTTTCACGACGTTTGCAACAGTAAAAGCAGAAATAACCAAAGTAGATTATTCTTCTTGTAATTGCCACATAATTGTATTAATACTTTTCCTTAAAACATGTGTCGACCTATCCCAGCATGCGAGTATAAAGGAAAATTTATCCAGCAATTCCCATGAACATAAGTACTATTTAGTTCGTTATGCCGAGTGTTGTTATCAGGACAAAATCACTAATAACCGTACACTATTCGTTCTTTTATTTATACAAGGGAATGACATGTCCTATTATATAATAGTTACTCGTGTATAGGGCATTATCGTAATTTATAGACTGTCTCAAGCGCAGTATATCTATCACGATAATACCCTATACATAAGTAACTATTAGTTTTATTTCATTGAATAAATAAGACTTTCAAAATAATTTTGCAAATCTTCCAACAGCAGCAGACCCGTAGTTAGTCTACATTGACAACTGCACGATCTCCATTGTGCTTTGAAAAAGGGACGCTACTCTATAGCCTCTAGCGGTCATTAACATGATGATGCCCGTGGGGATTTTCATGCTAATGACTGGTGGATGTCTTCAAGGCAGATTAATGCATTACATATGACCATATCTACTCCAATGAAAAAGTCGAATTTAGTATTGATTTAAAATAATACGATATAATGAGATTAAACAGCATAGTGAAGTAACTTACTGTACTTTATTACATACCAGAATAAAAGGCATATATTTAATTGGATGAACACTCTTCACGTGACCTTCACTATTCCGCGATACAGACTGGGATGCTGATATAGACCAACCCAAAAACCGTGTATAGATTGGTGCTACCGGTCTGTACATGATTTTTGGACGTTCTATATCAACATATAAAATTCCTGTTCCTATTAGGTTTCTTGATTCCTTGAAAAATGTCTGTGCATTTATATTGTGTGTGTCAGATTCTGATATTCAAAGCAATAAACACAATAGTTACTGATATGTAGGTTAATATCAGGATAGACAGACTGACCAAGTGGCGTGGTACAGAACAGTGGAAATGATATTGCTCTCCATATCAGTAACAATTATATAAATATATACCTACCGGGACAACATGCTGCAAACCTGTCCAGAGGGTCTACATTACAGTAATATCCAGGGGGACAGTCTTGACTGTTGCCTGCTATCCCACAGTTTATGTGTGGTAGTGGTTTACCATTTTCACAATCTGAGAGAAAAAAGCAATTTTGAATTTTAGCAAAGGATATCATGCAATGCACGAAATAAATTTTTCGTATAAAATTTGTAAACAATATAAACGTCAGAGAAAACCGGACAGGTAATCAAGAACAGATAACTCAGAAAGACAGACGACATCGGGTATAAGACACACAACGTTGACAAACAAAACAAAATAATATATAAAAACAATGTACAGAAAATTAAAAAGATGAGCAACATAGTTCTTATGTAATTTGCTTTCAAAGCATGCAATTTACAACAATATTATCTTTTCTATATCATGAAGGTCAGTTTTATTGGAGCAGGAAACCGGATTACCAGGAAAACAAATCAACCGACTTACCACAATATGGCAAGGTGCTTAACGTCACTTTCAACAATATTTGAGATATACAAGTATTGTGATGATGTGTGGAACCGGAGTATTTTCGAAAACCATTAATCGTATGTCATAGACAAATTTTGAAACATAACTTGGCAGTGGAACAAAAATACCCTAGTAGTAAAAGGCACTGATTTCATATTTAGATACATTCGCTCACAAGGACACCCCTTACTCAACATATGTATTTTAAAATGTGTTAATATCTCCATTAAAGAACGGTGTTCGCTTCGTCCTTAATTTTCATTTGTTTGAAGATAATTTTTAGTTTTATTTATACTAGTGTTGTTATACATGTAAATACACATTAGAGAATACAGAAGGGGCAATCAAAACAGGACAATCCAGAGAAACTGGCAAATAAACATTAGAGAATACCGAAGGGCCAATCAAAACAGGACAATCCAGAGAAACTGGCAAATAAACATTAGAGAATACCGAAGGGGCAATCAAAACAGGACAATCCATAGAAACTGGCAAATAAACATTAGAGAATACCGAAGGGCCAATCAAAACAGGACAATCCAGAGAAACTGACAACAAGACGAAGAAAAACAAAACACAAGCACAATATGTGTGGGACACCACTATATGCAAACACAGACAAATAATGTAAATAAGACATGCACCCTCCTACAAACAACTGGAGGTTAAGACGAACCGAACATCGTTTTATGCGGAAAACGTAGCGGACATCATAATACGAAACTCAGACTTGAGGCTTGTGCATGCATGTAGTGTATTTAGCAAATCGATCTACAAAAATATTCAATGAAATATTTATGAAATATATCAGAGTGGCTCTTGAGATTTGTTGAAATGTATATAATTTCTTTTGTAGCTATTGGTACTAATTAGATATTTAATCTAAAGTAAAAAAACCAATATGATTTACTTGGTTTGCATGGTACAATCTTATAACACCATGGACACTTGACACCATCTATGATTCTATATTCTGGTTCTGTACACACGTTCGGTGGTGGCCGAGCACAAGGTGGAGGCTGGCAAGGACCTAAATGGATAAAAAATATATAGCTTAAACATTTGGGGGGAGATAAAAACGATGATATCACATTTAGTCTGGACTATGCTTTTCTGGATCAAGCTTCATCAGGTATGCTCAAGCCAAATATTTTTGGTAGCCAAATAATATAAAACTTTTCGGGAGAAATAAAACGCAAAGGTCATCAATGCCTGAGGGAGGAGTTGCACCCATTGGAATAATGAAATATCACAATTCCGAAATTTTACTCAATAAACATAATTCAGAAATCGTGATGAATGATTCTAAGCGTAAAAATGTTCAATTTAAATTCATACATATTTCTTAAAAAATTGTAAATCATGGAAAAAATAACAAAAAAACAATTACAATGCATTTCCTGTAAACTAAGAAAAGCAAAAATGATATTATTCGTTCATAGTACAACCTTGGTTATGTAATAGTTTGTATGCCCTCATCGAATGTCAAGGAAGACCATTGGTTCGATCCCACTTCGGTTTTTAGTGAGATTCTTTGGTTATCTGTGTAGTGTTTAGTACATCGTTGTTTGTCCTATTGTCCTCTTTCTTTTGACCATTGTGTCGTCTGTACCTTTTTCGATTTATGGATTATGATTACCCAAACTCTTCTAATATTGGTATTTACGAAATTCCTCGGTAAGCGCGTAATATTAAGGAATACATGTACAACTCTCTGAATATTACTTTAATTTACAGGCAGAAATGTTAAAAAGACAATGATTTCATATTTGAGGTGAAAGAAGATTTTTCACATAGATATGAATTAACTTACTTGGTTTACATTTACATATAGGACAGCCATTCTTATCAACAACATTTCCAAATTTACAAAATATCAAACATACAGGTGGACATTCTAAAAAAAAAAATCAGTTTTTTTTTTCTTATTTTTCGTTTTGATAAGACGGGTGCAACTAGTAGTGGGGTACGTCTAAAAAATTTTACTGAGTAGTATTTTGCAGATAATTAATAAATGATTTTTGCGCTCGAATCAGTTTGTCTATTTGTCTGTTTTTACTTGACCATTGTATCGTCTCTCTTCTCTTATTTTTCGTTTTGATAAGACGGGTGCAACTAGTGGAGCAGACATTGCTTACTGTCCCGAAACAAAGGAGTTCACCTCCCATTTGTGTGGTACGGGTTCGTGGTTGTCGACCTTTAGGTTACTGAGTAGTATTGTGCAGATCATTGTAAATTAATTATGTTTTTTGACGGCTGCTTTCTCAAAGAGAAATTGCACTGAATTATGGTTATTGTCTATTTGTCTATTTTGATTTGACAGTTGTATTGTCTCCCCTTTGACTCACGTCTTCTGGTTACTCATCTTTACATGTTTTAACATTTAAACTCTGTGGTAATTGTTAAGACTTCATAGATCAGAAAACGATGTTCGGTTCGTCTTTACCTTTAGTTTGTAGGAGGGCTCATGTCTTATTTACGTTTTTTTGTGTGCGTTTGCGCATAGCGGTGTGTATTTTGTTGTGTTGTTCGTCGTCTTGTTGCCAGTTTCTCTGGATTGTTCATTTTGAATTGCCCCCTCGGTATTCTCCTCAATATGCATAGTTGAACTTATTTACATCTTTGAACCTCTTTTTCCATAAATATATGTATAAAGCACAGCTTAACAATTAGTCTTTAGCTACATTTTAATATTTAGTATTTAACCACAGCTTAACCTTTAGTCTTTAGCCACAGCTGAACCTTTAGTCTTTAACCACACTTTAACCATTAGTCTTTAACCACAGTTTAACCGTTAGTCTTTAACTACAGTTTAATCTTTAGTCTTTAACCACACTTTAACCTATAGTCTTTAACCACAGTTTAACCTTTAGTACTTAACCACAGTTTAACATTTAGTCTTTAACCACAGTTTAACCTTTAGTCTTTAACCATAGTTTAATCTTTAGTCTTTACACACAGTTTACCCTTTAGTCTTTAACCACAGTTTAACCGTTAATCTTTAACCACAGTTTACCCATTAATCTTTAGCCACAGTTTAACATTTAGTCTTTAACCACAGTTTAACCTTTAGTCTTTAACCACAGTTTAACCTTTAGTCTTTAACTACAGCTTAACATTTAGTCTTTAACCACAGTTTAACCTCTAGTCCTTAACCACAGTTTAACCTTTAGTCTTTACCTACAGCTTAACATTTAGTTTTTAAGCCACAGTTTAATCTCTAGTCTTTAGCAACAGTTTAACCTTTAGCTTTGAGGAACAGTTTAGTCTTTAGTCTTTAGCAACAGTTGAACCTTTAGTTTTGAGGAACAGTTTAGTCTTTCGTCTTTAGCAACAGTTTAACCTTTAGTTTTGAGGAACAGTTTAGTCTTTAGTCTTAAGCAACAGTTGAACCTTTAGTTTTGAGGAACAGCTTAGTCTTTAGTCTTTAGCAACAGTTGAACCTTTAGTTTTGAGGAACAGTTTAATCTTTAACGTGTTTAGATCGTCAATATTATATAGCGAACAATTGAGGCATGAAGAGTACTTTAAGAGCGGTATTGTTGACAACATGTCAAAATACCTTAGATCAAACATCAATTCAATGCCTTAACATTGTTTTTCTTTCTGTAAACATAGAAATAATTCCCCTTTCGCAAATATGGTGATATAGACATGTCCCAATTTTGAAAAAATCCTGAATAACCAAGCATGAGCTAAGCTGAGTTACAGATAGAACTTAAATAACAAACGGACGAGGGTCAAATTAATCACAGGTAAAACATAAATAACAAACAAATTGTGTTAGGGTTAGAGTTATGATGTGTTACGCCCCTATAAACAATAGTTCAGCTATATCGTGGCGGTCAGTTTTATTGGTGGATGAAACCTGGAGAAAACCACCGACCTGCCGTCAGTCACTGATAAACTTTATCACATAATGTTGTATCGAGTACACATCGCCACGAGTGGAATTTGAACTCACAACGTTAGTGGTGATAGGCACTGATTGGCTACGTAGTTGTAAATTCAATTCAACTACCATACGATCACAACCCACAACATAACAATTTGATTAAACCCAATTAACGTTAAAACGAAAATAACACAAATAAATAGATTTTGTAAAAATATCTACATATATATTGTATAGAGAAATACAAAATAATAGATAGAAATATTAAATGTTATTACAAAAATAACATTTCGTTCTTAAGATAATTGCTACTACACAAGGACCACATATTTATTCCGAAGTATCAAAGAAAACGAATATTCCGAATTTGAGATTGCTATGTTTTACTTTATTAATGTTTTACTTTATTACGAATGAATCGAGAAGTGTTATCATTTTACGTAATTGCGAATAAGTTTTTATTAACGATTTTTAAATTTTGTTTTTTGTAACGAATAAGCCCAGATGATGATGTTTTACTTTATTACAAAATAAGAAGAGAAAATGTTGTTTCACTTCCTAGCAAAATATGTCGAGAAAACTTAGTTTCACTTTATTACAAAATTAGTCGAGCATGTATGCGAATTTTATCCTCTCATATAACTATCAATTGACCTACTTGGTTTACATGGTACGATCTTGTAGCACCATTTACACTTCACACCGTCAATGACTTTGTACGTCGGTTCTGTACATACGTCTGGTGGTGGCGGATGACAAATTGGTGTGTTTGAACATGGATCTAAAGTAACATCACAAAGCCACATATTTAAAGTCATATGAAGGGTTAAGTTAAAACATTACTGTCAGAAAATAGGTGGGTGACCTTTCCTCATTCATAATTTATCACCGGGCTTGCAACAAGCGTACCACAACGAGTACCATTAGTGGAAAGGAACTGATGACCCTTCCGGAACACCTGAGTTCATCTCTGGTATTCAAGCAAGATTCGTGTTGCTCCATCTTTAGATTTCTGTGTAGTGTTTTATAGACTATTGTGTGTTCTTTTATCCTTGTTCCTTTGGCTATTGTGTTGTCACTCCTTCTTTATCTACGTCTTCTGATTGTCCATTTGGTATCTTCATACTATTCAGTAAAATATTTCCATAGCTATCGAGACATTATTTGTATACAGCTATATGTAGGAGAATAAATTCAGATGTTTATTGTATCTGTTTTACTTTTTTTTCTATGTCGATTCACTAATATCTAAACAGCATCTCATTTTGGATCATACTAAATAACTTTTCATTCCATTTTGACCATCCAATCATATGAAAAACACTTAAATATATTAACCACTCAAACAGGTCTTGACGTGTATTCGCTTTCCAAAAGCAGGCTCATCGCTGATTGGTCGATTGAATATATGAACCCTAGTATGACCCCGAACGGAATGTTGTTAGATGCTATTGGAAAGATACAGCCAACATTTAATTTGTGCCTACATTGTGTATAAGTATTCTCTATCATACACGTGCGGTCTGATATTCTAGAAAGGTGTTCATGCTCTATCATACACGTGCGGTCTGATATTCTAGAAAGTTGTTCATGCTCGACTATCGGAAAGTAGGCTGAGTATAATATTTTCTTAGCTACATGGGCATGCAGAGTACACAAGTGTGTATAACTGTCAGACAGTATCAGGATTTTGCTAAGATATGCGCAATGTCCGATATTGTAGCATAGCGGTCATGCTAAGCTATTAATTGATATGTTCAATTCTAAAAAGAAAGCAGGGTACCACATTAACCAAATTAATATATACAAAATGTACTTCCATATGCATGAGGTCCGATATTGTATCCAATAGCCAATAATTGAAACTAACCTGATTTCCATTTACATACTGGACAACCATTGTTATCATGCACATGAGGTCCGATATTGTATTTAATAGCCAATTAAAACTAACCTGGTTTACATTTACATATTGGACAGGTGTTTTTAGCACATGAGGTCAGATAGTATATCTAACATAGATTTGAAACTAATCTGGTTTACATTTACATATTGGACAACCATTTTTATCCGATACATTGCCAAATTTACAAGCTATTTCACACACAGGCGGGCATTCAGGTTCTGCGATTAAAAGTTGGCATTACTATCTTTCTTCAATTTACATGGTAAAGATGTATGCTTTGCTGTAGAGCAACACGTTGAATTGGATTTTGAGAGAGCTGGCTCACTGAAACAGCAGTACAATGATACACATGTCGCTCCACCTGGACTCATTCTCCTGATTCCGAGTCGATCAGTCTTTGTTCTTTTTCCTTAATGCTGCTTGCTTATCGGAGAAGAAACAAATACCAATTTTATAATATTTCATTTGACCTGACCGCAGCTCGAATGCACGACCTACCACACGAGAGGCGAACACGTTAACCATTATACCACAAATGCCGTTTTAACAGAAGTTGAAGAAATCTTATTGTTGAATTAAACACGTCTAAATATTACATGTAATATACTTGGTTAATATCGATGCAAAATTCACAATATTTTCTTCTAGTCCGACTTTTCAGAATAAAAAAAATGATTGCAGTAGTGAAACGTTAGACGATATCAAAGGGATAATCAGAAGTTGAAAGAAAATGTCAAAAGTCTAATATTGTAATGCCATAGCATTTTCTTGAACAACCGGGTCGCCATGTATTCGATCGTATGGTAGTTGGACTAATTCATGTACATACGTATGAAATCAGAGTTTATCAAAGCTAATTTGCACTCGATACAACATTATATGATAAAGATGTCAGGTGACTTGTAGCAGGTTACTCTGTGGTTATCACGATACAACATTATATGATAAAGATCTCAGGTGACTTGTATCAGGTTACTCTGTGGTTATCACGATACAACATTATATGATAGATCTTGTAGCAGGTAACTCTGTGGTTATCACGATACAACATTATATGATAAAGATCTCAGGTGACTTGTAGCAGGTTACTCTGTGGTTATCAGGATACAACATTATATGATAAAGATCTCAGTTGACTTGTAGGAGGTTACTCTGTGGTTTATCACGATACAACATTATATGATAAAGATCTCAGGTGACTTGTAGCAGGTTACTCTGTGGTTATCACGATACAACATTATATGATAAAGATCTCAGG
>MJUT01031512.1:118608-131325 GCA_002080005.1 Gigantidas platifrons
TGTAGCAGGTTACTCTGTGGTTATCACGATACAACATTATATGATAAAGATCTCAGGTGACTTGTAGCAGGTTACTCTGTGGTTACCAACGGGTTTTCGGTTCCACCCCAATATAACTAGCATATTGTTGTAGTGACGTTAACCACACGTAACATCTATCTTCTTCCCACACAATATATTTGTTTTCCTGCAACAACACATAAAACGGAATTACTTCCTGGATCATGGGAAAGGAAATTTGGAACTCCTAACATTTATCTACAATAAGTACCTTACCCTCTGGTTCTGTATTGCACTTTCGTTCGCACTCTTCTAATGACTTGAAGTTATTGTCATTCCCTTGGCATCCACCATAGATAAATTTCTGACAGGATTTCTTTTTTGTGTCGTAATAAAACCTGGGAAAATAAGCCTTACACGGACCCAGCTTTTTTGGCAAAAGACAATCTGCAAAATAAACCAAATTATTGAAACAGCAGTTTTCACTGTCATCACAATTATAATAGTGTGACATATTTACAGTGTTATAACATGAATGCATTCTTTTCCTTTGATACATGTATACCACCATGTAAGCAACAGCTAAGCTCAGAACTATGAAATAATTCACACAGACAAGAGAAATGTGACTGAGATATGTGATATTACATGGCTTCATGTTACAAATCATTTATACCACGGTTTCTGAGTTTTGTCTACATTAGTCCTTGCATTATTGTTTCTTTTCAGAAGTCCTGGTTCTTTCTTTTTAATTATTATCCGCAGTGACTGTTGTAGCTTATTTCTATCCCCGAACATTTTTTAAATTTTTTTAATTTCCTAAAATCAAATGGTTGTTTCGCATGTATTAATCCATTTATCACATTTTGCCAGGGCAGATAACATGTTATTCCACTTCACAAGAGGGAAGATAACATATTATTATCCTCGTAAAATGTTATTGCCCTGGGGGCAAATAACATGCTGCAAATTATGCTTTTATTACACATGCAAGAAGAGGGCATGGACCTGAAGTAAGAAAACCATATTTATTTAACAGTATTATATTATATTTATTTAACAATATTATATTATATTTATTTAACAGTATTATATTATATTTATTTAACAGTATTATATTATATTTATTTAACAGTATTATATTATATTTATTTAACAGTATTATATTATATTTATTTAACAGTATTATATTATACGGGTTAAGGTTAGGGATATGGTGTTTAATACCATTTTTAACAATATTCCAGTTATATCGTGGCGGTCAGTTTTATTTGTGGGGGTAACCGGAGAAAACCCGGAGAAAACCACAGACCTGCTGTATGTCACTGACGAACTTTATTACATAATATTGTTTTGAGTGGCTTTAGTGTTGATAGGTACTGATTGCATATATAGTTATAAATCCAAATACCATACGATCACGACCACAACGACACCTACAAAATAAGGGATCGACTAACTCCTATGGGGGTTATCCATTCCTCACATAGCTCTTAGGGGGCGCTATGTTTTTTCCTGGGCCATAGTTTTTTGTTATTCACACGAAACAATAATAAGATCATTTCCCTTTTGTACATAAAAAAATCGGTATTTTTTGTTTCCAATATTAAGAAAATGTCTCTTTTAAAACAGGGTCAAATATTTATTTTCTACAATTATTAAGTCTATTTGCCATTTTTCTATAAAATTTAGCGACAGAAAATAGTCTAAAAAACACATTGTCACATCCTCCCCCAAGTTAAATAATAGTTGTATAATTATAAACAGGTCATGGTGATCTTTTCGAGAAAACATCATAGCAAATACCTTCAATCTCAGTTATATCATACTTTCTTGTTGAATATCTGTTTTATTTTCCTGCTTTGTTTATTAAGTTCATTTAAAGCAATATCGGTTACCTTGACAACAATATAGTGCATAATTACGTAAATGTATTCTATTTTAAATTTCATTTGTCAGAATCAGGTCATAATATGGGGTAGGCATTGCCTAGATGCGAGCACAGCATTTCTGTCTAGCCAGTGTGTATATATTTGAGTGAAAGTTGAATATCACAAAGCATAACGTTTTTTATTGTTGATATAAAAAAAAATCCGGACAAAATACTTAAGACAACAATCTATCGACTTTGACTTTTTTATTATATTACACGCCAATCTTTATCAACTTCCGGATGAAAGGATTTCAATCTCATCATTAGGCAGACCCTACTGTGTGTTGCATGCCCATGTTGCTGTAGAGCTCTCTGTGCTCGCTATTATTTGCAGTTTAAAAAAAAAAATATATTCCATTGCGTCCTATTGCACTGTGCACCATACTTGATAGACAAAACAGTTCTGATTAAACCAATTGTTGCATTTTGACTTGATCAATATGAGTTCTGGATATTGGTGACAGAACCCAGGGTTCAATTCAAAGCTGCTCAGAGAGTCCACTTGTAGCGTGTAGGGGTGTCCTCTCTCGATTGGGATTGTTGCGTTATATAATATGAAAGCAAAAGCGTAGACTATAGTGGATAACGTGTTTGGAAAGAACCACGCTTTCTGGAAGTGCACGACTTCCTATTCTGATTTCGAAAAATAGAATAACAGAAATATTGTCTAGGTGCATATGATGTATAAAATAGTAAACGAAACGATAGTTATTACTAGTAAAGACAAACTTTAGCCATTCTTGAGGCAACAAGGGAACGTGCACTCCTCGTCTTTCATTATCCCTCCATGTCAGACTATACAAAGACAAGAATCGCTTTGCCCTCGTATGATATGAATCCAGGTTCGTTTGCCCTAATTCCCGTTCGCCCTATTACCTGTTCGCCCTGGGTCCGTTCGCCCTAAAGGTGGGTCCGTTCCCCCTAAATAATTATAATTATGTAGGGTATTACAAATAATAAAAAAATAAGTGATATTTGATTGCTTATAGATAATAAATTGAGAAATTTTAAATATGCGGCATGCTAAAGTGTACAGTCAATGGACATAGGTATTCGACACTCGAATAAAAATAATTGGTAGGTCAGGTTCTGCATTAAGTGATCTACAAAAAAGGATTTATTATACAACCAGGCAAATAAATTCACACATTATTAATATTATAATAAAACGTGTGACAAGTTATCTTTTGATTACAAAACCTCACATGAAAAAAATCATACTAAAAATCATTTTGGGACTTTAAAAAATCGCAAGTAATATAGCCTCAAACGCAGAGCTAGGTCGTTTCCCATTATCGCCAGTCAGAGAGTCATCTTTTTACTTGTTGAAATAATTCAATATATGATGTTATATGTTTATAATGTATGTATGATAAATTGTTAGGGGCCCGGGTGGCTCAATGAGTTAGGTCGTTGGCTCTAATAACTCATACAAGTCTATCACCAATACGGCGTGGGTTGCGCCCGGCTTTGTAAATTACAAAAAGGGTGCACTCGACTCGCAGCCGCAAGTGATAAAGCTTACCAGTTGCTTGCCCATGGTCGGTGGTTCTCTCCGGGTACTCCGGCTTCCTCCACTACTAAAACTAAAGAGATCAAAGATATACAATAATCCCCAATCATTAATTTCCATATTTTTTCATATCATTACTTCTATATTTTAAATTAAAATATCCATTATGTTCATTAAAATACGTTTTAATAAATCAGGGCGAACGGACCCACTTGTAGGGCGAATAGACCCAGGGCGACCGGACCCAGGGCGAACGTGTAGTTACGGCGAACGGACCCGATACCGTATGATACCTAACTGGAACCGCTTGCAAAGGCCCATAGGTATGATATCTAACTGGAACCGCCTGCAAAGGTCGATTTACTCGGTAAAAACATTCAAGGCTCCTGTCTCCGCCATCAAAATGTTATTTATGAAATATGGTTTTACCATTTTCAAATTGCCACGTGCAATCTTTGACAACTTTCGCTGATTGAAGGTGGTCAATATTTGGTAGAAGTGAAGTACTGGATGTTAATCAGCTTACAATCAATCAACATGAAGTTTTATGCAGCACAGGGAGCGATGTTGATATTATCACTGCACGCACTATAATTGTACATTGAATACTTACTTGGTTTACATTTACATATTTTACACCCATTTTCATCTTCTTCAAAACCAAATTCACAATGTAATCTACATAGCTCTGGTTTACAAACTGGATCTGAAACATAAATTATTCCAACTAAGACCTAGTTGTTAAAATGAAGGAACACGATGTAACCTCAGAGTAACCTCGGAGTAAAGAAATATTATCTAGATTCTCATCTGCAGGGTAACACCCCCCTCCCCCCAATGTTTTTTTTATAAAACGTCGACAGTTGGTTGTGTGGGTGCACACCAAGTACAGTTTTGGTATTCCAAAGTTGAAGTCATAATCTCAAAGTTTTACGCTCGCCACCGTGAATTAGTTAACTGCTACGGAATATCTGTATGACAAATTACCACGAATATGTTCCACTTGCCGTAATTACAAGCCGGTCCTTTTCTCATTCATGACTACTTATCACCGGATATGTAACAACAAGAGGAATAGGAACTGCTTACCCTTCCGGAGCACCAAAGTTCACCCCCTAACAACAAGAGGAGTGGGATCACCTAAGTTCTTAGCGGGGTTCGTGTTTTCTATGTAATGTTTTGTAGATCGTTATTTGTCTTCTTTTTAATTGGTCATTGTATTGTCTGTACTCCTTCGATTTACGGCTTCTGATTACCTCTTTGGGGTTTTCAGACTTTTCTTCCAACGAAAACATGCACAGCTGTACCGAGTGTAAGGACCGACAACACGCTGGACGAGATACAATTCTATGCTGAATAATGGCTTTATTTGGGGTGGAGTATTATTAAGTTTATGAACAATTACACGATTTTTACACATTTGATTTTATAAAATACGTACCGGAGGATGGTTTACACGCAGTCCCACAAGCAACACGACAGCAAATCTGTCCTGAAAGAAAAGGTTGGACATTCATTGAAAACGAGGCTTCATCCTGCTAAAGTAGTCTCTGTTATTAGAGGAGAAAAATAATTTTAATAAACATTTTTTGCATTGGTACACACATATGAGCAAATCAAATACAATTTGAAAAAATTTAAAGAAATTCACACGGAATGAAATGTGCATCGGTAGAATTCCCTATGGGAACATTGGGATGTTTAGGGTTATGGTGCTTAACGCCACTTTCAACAATAATTCAGTTATATCGTGATTGTCAGCTTTATTGCTGGAGGAAACCGGAGTACCCGGAGAAAACCACTGACCTGTCCCAAGTAAATGATAAACTTTATTAAATAATGTTGTATCATATACACTTCACCATGAATGGTATTCGAACTCACTATATGTTAATGGTGATAGGCACTGACTGAATAGGTAGTTGTTAATCCAACTACCATACGATCACGACTTTACCTAGGAACATCATATCTGTAATAAACATGCGTTAATTATAATAAGGTTGTTTGTGTTTAATGTCACGTTCAACATTTTATTCAACTGGAATTTCTAGTTAAATGAGATAAACAAAATTATCAAAACAAATTAATATGTATACATTTTGTCTGTTTGACCAGATTATATCCTACCATAAGTTCTATCTTACCATCAATTATTTCTTACCATAAGTTCTATCTTACTATAAGTTCTATTCTACCATGAATTCTATCTTACCATCAGTTTTATCTTACCATCAGTTCTATTTTACCATGAGTTATATCTTACCATAAGTTCTATCTTACCATAAGTTCTATCTGAGCATAAGTTCTATCTTACCATAAGTTTCATCTTACTATAAGTTATATCTTACCATCAGTTATATCTTACCATAAGTTCTATCTTACCACAAGTTCTATCTTATAATTAGTTCTATCTTACCATTAGTTATATCTTATCGTAAGTTCTATCTTACCATAAGTTCTATCTCATACCATAACATATATTTACCACAAGTTCTGTATTACCATAAGTTATATCTTACTATAAGTTGTATCTTACCATAAGTTCTATATTACTATAAGTTATATCTTACGATCAGTTATATCTTACCATAAATTCTATCTTACAATAAGTTATATCTTACCATCAATTATATCTTACCATAAGTTATATCTAGCTATCAGTTCTATCTTACCATGAGTTTAACTTACCATAAGTTCTATCTAGCTATCAGTTCTATCTTACCATGAGTTTTATCTTACCATAAGTTATATCTTACCGTAAGTTCTATTTTGCCACGAGCTCTATCTAGTTATAAGTTCTATTTTGCCACAAGCTCTATCTAGTTATAAGTTCGATCTTACCACAAGTTTCATCTTACCGTAAGTTATATCTTACTAAGAGTTCTCTCCAGCTAGAAGTTCTACCTTGCCACGAGCTCTAACTAGTTATAAGTTCTATCTTACCATAAGTTATATCTTGCCACAAGCTCTATCTAGTTATAAGTGCTATCTTACCACAAGTTTTATCTTCACATAAGTTCTATCTTGCCATAAGTTCTATTTACCATAAGCTCTATCTTACCATAAGTTTTATCTTACCACAAGTTCTATCTTACTACAAGTTTTATCTTACCATAAGTTATATTTACCACAAGTTCTATTTTACCATGAGTCCTATCTTACCACAAGTTCCATCTTACCACAAGTTCTATCTTACCATGAGTTCTATCTTACCATGAGTTCTATCTACTAGATTATACAACTTCTATCTACCAGATTATACAAGTTCTATCTGACCATGCGTCTTATCTTACCACAAGTTCTATCTGACCATGATTCATATCTTACCATATTTACAATCCTTATCACCAATACACTGTTTATGGTGACGTTTACATTTGACATCTTTTATGTACGGTGGGCACTGTGGTCGTGGGTCCTACGAAAAAATTAATAGTGAATATGTTATGGAAAATAAACATTAACAAATAAAATACTGAAATTTTACAAAAAACTGTTAGTATTCCTAATAAAATTATCTACATCGCATGTTTGGTTATTTCTTCATGGAGTTATCATGTTGTAAAATATTTACTATGAAAATTATAAAAGTTGTGATTTCTATACTAAAATTTGTAATTTGTTTATGATTGACATTTGTTTATCATACATACCGGTATTGGTACCGCCCTTTTCTGACAGGAAGTACCACATGAAGGTTGGAAACAACACAGTTCACCTATTAAAACAGTAAATATTATCAACAGAAAGAAATAATTGAATGAGAACAGTGTAATATTAAATGCTTAGAGGAATACATATTTTTAAACTCGAATAATAGTACGGCAAATAAATTGTCCGGTTTGGCTTTGCTTATGGTGCTTAACGCCACTTCCAGCAATATTTCAGTTCTGAGCGGAATTGGAACTCACAGCGTTAGTTGTGATAGGCACTGATTGCATAAGTAGTTATAAATCCAATTACAAAAAAATCATAACCACGACCACCATTAATATAAATTGCTAGTAGTTATAAGAGAATATTTCAATCCGGAAACACAACACATCATTTCCAGTAACTATTTTCATTTACTTTAAAGTTATTTTTAGCACCATGTACAAGATAGATATTTTAATGTTATCATTTTTGCGTGCAATAAAATTATCAAAGTTTACTCCTCGCAATGAAAATAAGCTGTGAGCAATACATGTATATTGTATGGAAATTTTACAGGCAAACACATAGAAATATCTAATACTTAAAACATCGGTTGTTTGTAAACTCCAGCTTTATACTTATTTAAATATTTAAAATGGGTGGGAATCGAACTAACACTTTCAGCGGTACTAGATGCTGATTGCATAGGAACAAATATAAAACCAAATGCAACATGATCATGGCTACAACTGCCCCTACAATGGACGATATCGCAGCGGTGGTGGAATGATTAGCGTGCTCTCATCGAGTGCGGTAGATCGTCGGTTCGAGCTCGGGTTGCCTAGAAAACAGGATAATGTGCCCGAGTGGGAAATGTCTATCCGCCAGTATATAGATGAAAAACTGATGAGTTGGCGGTAGGCACACAACCACTCATTCAAGCACATACTCATAATTGGTGGCGTTATTCTCACAGGATAAACTCGTATTTTTTTCTCCTCATATTTAATAATGCTTATTGTCGATATGTAAAGTTACTGTTCTGTTTTTATTACTTTCGTGCCATATACTGACCTTTATCACAATCTTTATCAGAATTACATTGCTGATTATAGACAATACAGCGAAGGTCTCGATTGATGAGTGGACATCCGGGTCTATCTCCCTGTAAGCAGAAATATTTGAATTCATTAAACATTATTGAAGCATTCATTCATGACTGGTTTGTAAGTAGATTAACACGACGGTGCTACTAGTGAAGCAGGAACTGATTTCCCTTCCGGAGCACTTGAGTTCACCCCTGGTTTATAGTGGGGTTCATGTTACTCTATCTTTGGTTTTGTGTGTATACTTTGTAAATCATTGTTTGTCCTTTTGACCCTTTTCCTTTGGTCATTGTGTTGTCTGTCCTTTGATTTACGGATTCTGATTACCCCTTGGGTACTTTCAAACTCAATTCTTCTTACATTTTCTCAAAGGAATTCATTAACGATTTTCAAACGGATAAAAACCACCATTTTAAATTTCTCCCTTCGTAGAAAAGACGTATTGCCCTGCAATATATATTGCCCTGAAATGTACTTCACTTTTTTCATTCTGATGTGTACTAAAGACAACATCTGTCAGGTGTACTGGTAAGCATTCTGAACTCGAGTGTAATAGATATGTGTTCGATCCCCAATCGGGTCAAACCAAGGACTCTGCGGTATTAAGGGGTAACAGCAAAGACTGGTTGTCTCGAAATCAGTAAAATGTGTCCGAGTGTATGTCGGATAATGTGTCTGAGTGGAACAACATACCATGCAGAGGGGGTGTACTATAAAATATAATCTACCATGGTGGTCTAGACATCATCATCATATCAGGACATCAAAAAGTAACTTAATTGTTCTAGCAATGATACAACTGAAAAATTGTTTACATGGATATAAACAACGATCGTGTAGCGCCTAACACTAATCAATCACTCGTCTGTCAATTTCACTCCCATAGCTAATCCATTACCTCCAAGGAAAGTGGTTAACCGCAAATGAACATCTGTGTCACAAATTACCACGGATATGTTCCAATTGTCGTAAACACTGCCCGATCTTTTCCTTATTCAAGACTAATCATCGAGTTTGTAACTAGATTAGCATCACGGCTGCCATTAGTGGCACAGGAACTGCTTACTTTCCGGAGCACCTGAGTTTACCTTGGTGTTTAGTGGGGTTCGTGTTACTCGATCTTTAGTTTTATGTGTATGTTTTGTAGATCATTGTTTGGCCTTTTGTCCTTTCTCTTTTGTGTTGTCTGTTGTTCTTCAATTTACGGATTCTTATTACCTCCCTTTGGTATCCTCAAACTGTTCTTAATATTAAAAACAAAACTATTCCACTTTATGGAAATGAAATAATATCAAAATGTATTTTACGGTTATTGCGACTTTACAATCACGTGATCCGCATTTTCCTGGACAACATTTCTGATTATCTTAAAAGTACAAACAACAAATAACCATAACATTTTGATAAAGTCTCCCAATATCAGGAAATCTTTGGAATGAAATAAAAAAATAAAACGTAATGCCACACCGTCAGAACAGTTCCACAAATTGGTACCCCCCAACAAACAGACCGCATCGGTGGTGTAATGGTTAGTGTGCTCGCTTCGAGTGTGGTAGATAGTGGGTTTGAGCCCCGATCGAGTCAAACCAAAGTCTATAAAATTGGTATTTGTTGTTTCTCTGATAAACACACAGCATTAAGGAAAAATAGCAAAGACTGGTTGACTCGGAATCAGGATAATGTGTCCGAGTGGGGCAACATGTCTACCCGCGGACTGTTGTTTCAGTGAGCTAGCAATATAAAAATCCAACTAAACGTGTTGGTCTAGAACAAAGCGGATCTCATCATCATCTCATTAAAAATTAACTTGTTCTCACCATGACATAGCTGGGAAATTGCTCAGTTGACGTTAAACAACAATCACTCACTCCCTAGCAAATATATGCATCCCTACTAGTCAAATTACGTTGTCAAAATGTTGTGACAACGTAACTTTTTCGTTGTTACAATGTAAAAATTTTACGTTTTAACTACTCCGATTTGTGGACTCCCCTAGACGTAAATACCACGTTGTGGTACTATGTAGTAAAAGACCTTTCTACAACCACTTTAATGACAACCATGACCATGTAAGGACGTTTACACAACGTAACCACCAACCATCACAGGACCTTTATACGACGTAATTACAACTAATTAAGGACGTTTACACAACGTAACCACCAACCATCACAGGACCTTTATACAAGGTAATTACAACTAATTAAGGACGTTTACACAACGTAACCACCAACCATCACAGGACCTTTATGCGACGTAATTACAACCACCAAAGGACCTTTACATGACGTAACTACGACCACCTAGGAACCTTTACACAACGTAACTACGACCACCTAAAGACCTTTAGACGACGCAACTACAACCATCTCTTTATAGTTATACAACTACAAAAAATGTACAACCCTAAAAGGGCTTTTATAGCCAAATTACGTAATTTGGATAGTAGGGTAACTATAATCACATTAAGACCGTTACAACTTACACCATGCAACTACCAACTACATTATTTTTTGTGTATTTAAGGACCTTTTGTGATGTTGTTATTTCCATCCCATGTTCTAAATTTTTTTGAGTTAACTAATAAAATATAGTTCTAAACATTTATTAATCCAAATTATTGCAATTTTTACAGATGATGAAACACTCTTTCTACTCTCAGACTCCTCCCATCATAATCTATTTTAAAGATGCCAAAATATTTAGATGTAATTATTATACAAATATAAATATGTCAGGTAATAACAAATACATCAGATTAAAAAACATGTAAAATAAATGTACTAAAAATCTTCATCTTGTGAAAGTTGCATTTGACAAAATTAAAGATGTATATAGATAACATCTCTAGTAGTAATGAATAGGTACACATCCAGTGGAGGACCTATATTTTAAGCTCCCTGAACTATTATGTGGGCCCTTTTGCTGCCAGCTAGAATAACCAACAAGGTCAAAAGGGCCATGAACAGGGTGTTGGGGTGGAGTCCTTGACAATGGGCCAAACATTGATCCCTTTCCCACCAGCAAAGAGGTCTGGGTAACGGATGGTATCCTCTTTAATGGTGTTGTTCCATTGGAGATCCTGATAATTATTTTTTTTTAATTTAACCACTATATCTCAGATTTTTATTAAATTGCTGTACTGGGTTATAAACATTTTATGCTAGAAAACAGAAATATCTCAATAAATATGGGAACTGAAGCACTAGTTGCTAAGGAAACAGCAGAAATACACTTATAAGAACAACTTGACCTTTACATCTATTCTTTAGTTTAACATTAAACACTAAAGAAAATATAATCGAAAATTACCAAAAACGAAGAAAAATTTGTAGGAACCAAGATCACACCACCCGACATCAATGGGAATTTAGTAAATTTTATTATAAGTATCCAGTAATAATTCTAGTTGATATTTCAATATTGTTGACACTAGATAGTTTTATTGTCTTTAAACTGCAGTGTGTAAATTGACTGTAAATGAAATATATTTATTGATGAAGATAATAATTCATAAACTTTTCTGAATTATTTATTTGTGTGAGTTATCTCCCATAGACTGCAAAGGAACTTAAGTGACCCTGGGTTAGACAGATACTCAGAAACACTTTAAAAAGAGAAGCTTGAAGATACCAAAGGGGTAAAACGCAAATTTTCCCACCCCTAGCCCGCTACAATATAGCTGAAATATTGCTGACAGTGGCATTCAACACAAATAAATCAATCAATCAATATTTCCTTGGATATCACAAAGTAAAGATTTCGTCCATTAGTAGTAACTTCAGCTTGATTTATCCGTGATAACTCAAATATCCAGATTTTTCTAATTAAAATCCTCAGTTCCTCTGACTCCGATATTCGACCTCATCAGCAATTGGAAATTTTTCCTTTGATCTCTTGGAATAATATTTCCAGTATTAGTGAACCGACTCTTGTACTGAAAATTAGCGGTCAATGCAATGTCAAACAAATTAATGATTGACTTGACTGATCAACACAATGACGTCAGTTTTAAAGCTCTCGACATACATTATCACTAGCATCCCATCAGACTGGCTGTGACATACATTATCACTAGCATCCCATCAGACTGGCTGTGACATACATTATCACTAGCATCCCATCAGACTGGCTGTGACATACATTATCACTAGCATCCCATCAGACTGGCTGTGACATACATTATCACTAGCATCCCATCAGACTGGCTGTGACATACATTATCATTAGCATCCCATCGGACTGGCTGTGACATACATTATCACTAGCATCCCATCAGACTGGCTGTGATATACATTATCACTAGCATCCCATCAGACTGACTGTGACATACTTTATCACTATCATCCCATCAGACTGGCTGTGACATACATTATCACTAGCATCCCATCAGACTGGCTGTGACATACATTATCACTAGCATCCCATCAGACTGGCTGTGACATACATTATCACTAGCATCCCATCAGACTGGCTGTGACATACATTATCACTAGCATCCCATCAGACTGGCTGTGACATACATT
>MJUT01031512.1:131462-158420 GCA_002080005.1 Gigantidas platifrons
TAGCATCCCATCGGACTGGCTGTGACATACATTATCACTAGCATCCCATCAGACTGGCTGTGACATACATTATCACTAGCATCCCATCAGACTGGCTGTGACATACATTATCACTAGCATCCCATCAGACTGGCTGTGATACTAGCAATAATGTCTGTCTCAACCTTCATCACTACCGTTATTCTATATGTACATGTATATTTATATGGGCCATTGTGGTCGTGATCGTATGGTAGTTGTATTTATAACTACCTATGTAATCAGTGCCTATCACCACAAACGTTGTGAGTTTGAATCCCCCTCAGGTGAGGTGTACTCGATATAACATTATGTGATAAAGTTTGTCAGTGACTTGCAACAGGTCGGATCGAGGGTTTTTTCGATTTCTCCATCAATAAAACAGTAAAACTGACCCCCACGACATAACTGAAATATTGTTGAAAGTTGTGATGAATACCATAAGCCCTCCCCCATATTTATATGTAAACTTATCTGATCATTCTTTGACCGCTGACAATTTCATTTCATTGCTGCAATTATGTTACCAACGACCATTATTCTTTGAAGGGACGTACATCTAGCAAATCATGTGAACATTTAAACTTAGGCTGTCTTCCTCCCTCGAATAACTTAGTCCCTGACATGTCAAAGATGAAAATACATACCGCAGCTACTGAATTGACACACTACAAGGCACCACAATCGCTGACACAGCACTTTGTTCCTGTTTTAAAATAACAAAGACATACGTTATGTTTATACAGTGAAACCGGTTTAAGCGATTTTGGTTGATTTGATTTTTGGTGTTTAATGCCACTTTCAGCAATATTTCAGCTATATCATGGCGACTAGATACGATAACGTAACCCTCATTCCGCTTGTGCTCCATTTAGGGTTACGAATCGGTCTCATTCAACGTATGGGAGCAAATTAAAAATTTCGTTCCGGGAATATTTCAACTTTCTTTTTGCATATCTGGTCATATCTTATTATTCCCTACAATGTTTAAGTAATGGTGATACGAAATAAGTGTTACAATACCTGTTTCTCCCTTCACGATCGATTTCGTATTCGAAAATTGTATCTTGTCCGCCATAACACCTTACGTAGACTCTTGCGTTACTTGTAATGGGCGGAGCCTATCCATATATATGTGGATCTCAATGCCAAATATGGAACACTTTTACTACGATGTTTACAACCGACATCTAAATAAGGATATCTCCAAAACGAGACATGTGCACGTGAAATAGCAACTTGTAAACAAAATGTCAGACAGAAAGAAGAGTTCATGCATTCAAATTTTCAGATGGATATAAGTCTACCATGGATTGATGCAGCGTTTACTTAACACCTCAAGGTTTACCTAAATATATTTATCTTTCACCCCCGTTAATTTTTCCAACCACTTACAACGGAATTAGAACAAAAAACCGCCCGGTGTGAATCACTCCGGGCGCTGCTCCCATACGTTGAATGGGATCAATTCATAACCCTAAATGGAGCACAAGCGGAATGAGGGTTACGTTATCGTATCTACATGGCGACCAGTGTTAGTGGTGGAAGAAGCCGGAGTATCCAGAGAGAACCACCGACCATGGGCAAGCTACTGGTAAACTTTATAACTTGCGACTGTGAGTCGAGTGCACCTTTTGTTTGTAATTTACCGGGGAAACCGGTCTAAACCAAACCTACTTAGGACCAAGTTTTCTGTTGGAAATAGGTGTTTGTTTTATACAGGATAAATCAACAAAGATTTCCTACATTCATGGAACTTCATTTTAATTTCGGTTTACACAGGATTCCTGCTTATTCAGGGTTCAGTTTAGACAAGTTTCACTATATCTTCAGGATCAATCAGCAGATATTTAGGGGGCTGAGAGGATTGAAGGAGGAGTAAGAGAAAGGGGTGGTGATATTAATATGTAACACAGTCAAGCCTTTAAAATGGTAGAATATAACAAGAGGCTCAAGTGAGCATGTATCGCTCACCTGATATAAATAAGTCCTCTTAAGAATGTCTGTATGCCGAATACATCTAAGTTACTATTCAAATCCCATATAGTTCTATGTTAAAATTATGTCTGCTCATGGCAGCCATCTTGGATGAATGTTGTGGTCACTGGACACAATTTTGAAAGTATATACTACCCAAGGAACATCCATGCCATGTTTGCTTTAAATTGGCTGACTGGTTTCAGAGGAGAAAACTTTTAAACAATTTTCCCATTGGGTCCTATGTAAAAACTATGTCCGCTGACGGCGGCCATTTTGAACCGAGATTGGGGTCACTGAACACAATTTTGGAAGTTGACCACCTAAGGACCATCGATGACATGGTTGCTATATTGGCTTACTGGTTTCAGAGGAGAAGATTTTAAAACATTATTTCCAATAGGGTCCTATGCTAAAACTATGTCCGCTGATGGTGGCCATCTTGGATGGAGGTCTGGGTCACTAGATATAATTTTGAAAGTTGACCATTTAAGGACCATTCGTGCCATGTTTGCTTTAAATTGGCTTACTGGTTTCAAAAGAAAAAAAATTAAACATTTTTCCCATAGGGTCCTATGTTAAAACTATGTTCGCTGATGGCGGCCATCTTGGATGGAGGTCGGGATCACATGATATTATTTTGGAAGTTGACCACCTAAGGACCATTCATGCCATATGCATGCATGTTTGCTTTAAATTGACTTACTAGTTTCAGAGGAAAAAATGTTTAAACATTTTCCCCATAGGGTCCTATATTAAAACTATGTTCGCTGACGGCAGCCATCTTGGATGGAGGTCGGGGTCACTGCACATAATTTTGAAAGTTGACCACCTAAGGACCATTCATGCCATGTTTGTTTTAAATTGACTTATTGGTTTCAGAGTTAAAGACTTTTAAACATTTTTTCCATAAGGTCCTATGTTAAAACTAAGTCGAGTCATGTCGGCCATCTTGAATCTCCGATCGACAAACGATTCACAAGTTTAGTACATAACCACCCAATGATCATTCCTGCAAAGTCACAATTCAATTGGTTTAGTGGTTTCTGAAAAGAAGATTTTCAAGGTTTCAACCAATCAGAACATGTTATTGGCCCTGGTGGCCATGTTTAATTTCTGATCTACACCAAAAACACAATTCTGGTAGAGGACCATCAAATGAACATTTATGGCAAGTTTGGTTGAAATCTGTTCAGCAGTTTCAAAGAAGAGTTAAATGTGAAAAGCTAACAGATGGACGGACGACGGACGCTTACCCATGACAAAAGCTCACATGACCTATGGCCAGGTGAGTTAAAAAAACATAAGCATAAAACATAAGCCTTAATTTTGACTTGCCAATAAAGTTTATTTTAAGAAATCGACGCCTGATTCAATTATTTATTATTATGAAATATATTTGTATACTCAATACATGAGCTTAGGAGAACACAAGCAAACAAACCTCAGCTTGCAGTCAGTTTAAATTTACAACTTTAATATTTTAGAAATAAAGTTGGAAGGTAGAATTTTGAAAAGAAAGCTTAAACACATAAGAGATGGTCTCCCCTGACCCCCACCACGACGAATCACTGAGCACAATATATATCTCCACATAGGCCGATAGAAATCCAGGTTCTAGTTCTTGACAGGCACAAAATGTGGCTGGGTGAAATCGGCAAATGTGCTTTAATTAATATAAAATTTTGCTGTTATGTAAGAGCACTTAATTGGCCCAAAACATTAGATCTGATGACATAATTAAGGTTTGGTGGAAATCAAATACATGTATTTTAAATAGTATTGACCCTTCATAGGAGGAAGAGCATTTTTATTTTTTCATATAAATTTACATGAACACTTAATTATAAGCAATCAGTACCTGTAGTCTTACAATCTGAATCTGTTTGACATCCTGGTGCTATACTCGGAATATACACAAGGGGTCCACAGGGGGAGCTGCTGGACATGCTCTCTTGGAGGTCAACAAAACAAAATTAAGACTATATTTTCTGCATTTTATATTTTTATGTTGGCTATGAAAAGTTTATTTTTTAAATATATGTCCTGAAATGCACACACAAATTAAAATAACTTCAGTCAAACCTCTATGTAAAGGGCCCTGAAGCCGAAGGGAATCTGAAAATGTGCCCTTTATGAGCAGTTGCCCTTTATATACAGGTTAAAATTATATGTACTATTCATTGATGGGGAAAATGTGGCTGCCCTTTATAGACAGTGATTTGCTATAAAGATGTGTGATTTAAGGCAGGTTTGACTGTCTTTTAACAGGTTATCGATTTTGCTGGTTTGGGAATAGTGTTGAATAAAACACGTGCAGGAAAAAGGTGAGTGATTGTTGCTTAACACCAACTCAGCCAATGTTCAGCTATATCATGGCAAAAACAAGTTACTTTTCAAGAAAATGGTGATTTAAGTTCGCATTGTACTAGACCAACATGCTTAGATGGATTTTTCTACTGCTAGCTCACTTAAACAACACTGCGCAGATAGACATGTTGCTCTTCTCTGACACATTACCCTGATTCCGAGCCAACCAGACTTTGGTCTTATTCCTTAATGCTGTCTGCTTATCGTAGAAGCAACAAATATGAATTTTTAGTCTTTAGTTTGACCCGACCAGTCCTCGAACCCACGATTTATGGCATGCGAGTTGAGCACGCTGACCAGTACACTGCTAATTCGGTTTCAGTAGAAAGGAATGGATATAATGTCTTGTATATCATAAACATTACATAACCTGTAAAAACTAAGCAAACAAGCATTACTAAAACAGGATTCCGATACGCCCCCATTTTACATCAAGTTAGGGTTATGGTGTTTAACACCACTTTCAATAATATTTCAGCTATATCGTGGCGGTCAGTTTTATTCGGGAGAAGACCACTGACCTGCTGCAAGTCATTGACAAACTTTATCACAAAATGTTGTATTAAGTACACCTCGCATTAGCAGGATTCGAACTAACATTAGTGGTGATAGGCAATGATTGCATAGGTAGTTATATATCCAACTACCATACGATCACGACCACGATTGCCCCCCTACAACAAGTTGGTACATCAAAGAAGACTCCCAAAATAATATCGAGAACAATTTTTATAATAGAGAACGGAAGTCTTCATTTTCAGAAGGGACACAATAATACTGATTGATTAAATCTTGTACCCTCATACGAGACTAAAACGAAAAAATGCGTGCACTGACATTAAAAATAACAGCAAGGTCCACATACATACGAAAATATACTCTCATGCAAAAGACTTAAATAAGAATAGCAACACTTTTTCGTATTTATTAAAAAAATGCTATATTTTCTTGCTCAATTCAAGAAATTTCAATTTATTTTAGTGGCAACTTGCAATTGGTCCATTTCGTAAAAATCATGCCATATTGAGACATTTCTTATTAAGTAACGGTAATACGTAAAGATCCGAAAATCTTTCACTCGTGCAGGTTTTTTTAATAATAGGGTGGGAAATATTCGTATTACTCTGATTGTAGTATATGGTATGGTAAAGTCCCAAGAGACTCCGAACGACGAATCGAAAACGAGGTTCCTACTGACATACTTAGCATAGGGGGACTTTAAGGAGATTTTTTGTGATATTTATTTAGAATTACGATTATTCAACACAACTAAACCGTACGAAAGGTAGGAATTAAGTATAAATATGAAAATTATAGAATTGAAGTGAGGTGGTATTGCGCGGGTGTCATCCCTTGTGATATTTTAGTACCGCACATTGATAGTGGGGTTAAAATTATTGATAATGAAAGGCTGGGAGCAAGTCCCTGTGATCTGAGGAATTGCAATAATATATTTGAAAAACATGACGGAAGTGCATACGTAGGGTAGAGTGCATGAGGTTATTCTGAATTAAACAACTCGTCTGTTTGATGAAAAAAAATCATACACAATAGTGTGCATGAAGTTAAGTTTAGTTAATCTCATCGCATGTGGTCTTCCCTGGACCCTCCCCCTTTTTCCATCGACAATGCATGCGGCTTGCCTTTTACAAATTTCCTTTGACGTGGGAGAAATTCACCTGTACACTTTATCACTTCTATGAATGATAGGGGTAAATATATATGACTGAAGCCATTGAAGGCACTGTTTATCTGTTGATCAGCTGTTGATATCTTGTCGTTTTGTAGTTTCAGGGGATTATAGTATAGTAGTTTCAGGGGATTATAGTACTCAGCCGGAAATAACCATTGCAATGTACAATAAAAACGAATACGGATAAAAAAAATTCCGCGTTTTTATATCGCCAAACAAACGAAGACGGAAAGAATATAATTTTTTTTCAAAACAAATCTCTTTATTGGTCAGAGTTCGAACAAAATCTGGACTTTAATAGTCACACTTCAAACAAAATCTCGAACCACTCGAGCCCCCTCTGGCTTACCCTTTAAAGGGAGATAACTTCTTCAGTTCTGCACTACAAATTTGTGCATTAAAATATTGACATCTATTTTTAAGCATATCTTCAGAAACAAATATGATTTTGTTTTATATATCATACATGGGTCTAGGACAAAAGACCCCCAATAATAAAAAGTATAAGTTAATGGTTTTTGTTTCATATATATATATTTTTCTGTGTCTTTGTTTAACTGTTTGGATATGTAAAATGTTCTCTTTATTTTATAACATGATTCAAGACTTTTTTTTTACCTCTGTATTTTAATTCATTTATTTTTGGAACATGAGGATCAGGATATCATAAACAAATGAAGTTTTGTTTAAGAATTATACTGACCATCAAAGAAAGCAAAAACAAAAATAAAGTTGTTTTTATCTTTAAAAAATCATAGTATATAAAAAAAAACAAAAAAAAACAAAGTGAGCAAATAACTCACTCATTACTGTTAAGAACTTCAAAGGTTGAAAAGGTCATCATTATTTATCAATAAAAACAGGGCCGGATTAAAGCAAACGTATGCCCTAAGCACAGGCCACCCTTAGTGTCCCTGCACCTTCCTCTGGCATAATGTAAAAACTAACATGGCCCCTTGCTGCCAATTAAGACTCAACATAATTGTCAAATGCCTAACATTAAATTCAGAATTCTCTTATATTAAAATCGTTTAAATATCTGGGGTTTTTTTTCATATTTATACAAGCCCTATAACATTTATTAGTGTTTTATTTAATTTGTTCTACATTTTTGTGTATTTTTTAGCCTACTATCTGGCTGATAAAATAAATTGCCTTGTGACTGAATTTTTGTTGTGCCCCTTGCCCCTTGATGACCTAAGCATGTGCTTATTTTGTATCAGGGTTAATCCAGCATTGGCCCCGATTCCCTCCCAATGTTTGACCACAAAGACAAGTTCATTTATTCCAGGAGAGCGCCTTAACCCGAGCCGTAAGTTAGTCAAATGCTTACAGTATACGTGTGTGACAATTCCATCCATTCCAAGACAACATTGCCGCCCAATACCCCCAAATCCGTAGGCTGAATACATTGACATTAGGTCCATGAGTCACTCTCACACCTTCTCTCTGCCAAGGGTAACCCACAGAGAATAGGTGTATTTTGTTATGTATTGTACTACTCCGGATTATCTTACCGTTACCATTGCTATAATTAGTCACGCCGCGCGTATGAAAATCTTATGTTAATTAGTTCTTTGTCTATATATAAAAGTAGTTCTAGAATGTAAATAGTGTCCATGTTGTTGTGCCCAGGCCTCAAACATAATATTTTGGCGACGAGTCAAAAAAAAAAAACGAACCACATAAAGCACAAAATGTTATAAATAAGACAGGGAAGTTGCATGATCAATGTCATAACAAGTGAAAATGCATGATCGCCGATATTTCGTCTGAATCGCCTGCACCTTTGTCGAGGCATTCGTCAGTATTTGGTTGCATTTGACATTTAATCATGGCATCATTTGGTCTTATTGGTAGAATTGATCCATTCGATGAAACAATAGAATCATGGGGAAACTACGTAGAACGTCTAGATCAATATTTTGAGGCCAACGAGGTCGATAACACCAAGAAAGTTTCATCACTCCTCACCTTGATCGGGGGAAAACATATTCCTTACTCAGAAACCTCACATTTCCCGATAAACCATCAACAAAAACATACGATCAGCTGACACAATTATTGAATAAACATTTGTCGCCCAAGCCCCTTATTATTGCAGAGAGATATCGTTTTTATAAACGTGACCAAAAAGAGGGGGAGTGTGTCAACGAGTACGTGGCACAACTAAGAAAACTTTCCAAGTATTGTGAGTTTAACGCATTTTTAAACGATGCATTAAGAGACAACATTGTCTGTGGGCTACGAAATGTACACATACAGAAACGTTTGTTAAGTGAATCAGAATTAACTCTCACTAAAACTTTAGAAATAAGTGTAGCAATGGAAACTGCTGCAAAGGACGCATCAGAGCTCCAAGGTAGTGTACATGCTGGGCAAGTCAACAAAATTAAAATGGCAAAAGGCAAACAAACAGTACAATTCAGTTCAAGTAGCAATAAACAGTGCTATCGTTGCAGTGGCAAGGGACACAATCCTCAAAAATGCAAATTTAATGAAGCAGTATGTCATGGATGCAACAAGAAAGGTCACATTGTCAAAGCATGCAGAGCAAGCAGTAAACCACATTTTAAGAAAAAGACTAGATCTTTGCACTGGCCCGTGACAGGTGAAAATTCAGAAACTGATTCAGATGGTGAAGTCATTATAAGTACACTAAAAGTAAACAGATGTGGTGCCGCTCAGATGTATACCAGGAAGAACCAGTCCACCTCTTACAGTATGCCTATACCTAGACTATGCTTTCAGTGACGTCACACAGATATCCCAGAAGCTCCGCCATTGAATTACCTGTTTATATTGGCTGACTGATGTTTGTCGTCTGCTAGACGTATACTAGCTAGCCGACTTTAGTATTACAGGTAAATTACACACTCACACATTATATATTTGTCATTTATGCCCACATCGACACGACAGTGGCGTCGTCGACTACGGAATTGATTATTTGTCATTGATCGCCAATTTTTCTGATTGGCGCCATATCAGAGTTTGAAAACTTTTATCTCGCTTCGTTACTTGTCATATAATAACATGCGCGAGGTCATTTATTTGCTATCGAGTATTTAATCTCCAAATTCGGTAGTTTCTATACTCATTTTGGCGTGTGATTACTGACATACGCATTTTTATCCATCCATACTGTTGCACATTTCCGGTAGAAGGCCATTACGTCCTTCATTACGGAAGTTCATTATCTCATTCTGCTGACTGCGCAAATGCACAGCGGAAATTGTTAGAACACCTTGTAAACAAACAAGAAATGGTGTTTTAATATTTCAACATTTATTACACTCACCTGCAATTGTTTTTAAATAAATTTTGACCATGTTTATATAGTATTGACACAGTTGCATACACAATAGACAGATTTACATTCTGTGCGCATGTTAAATTTATAACTGTACAACATTACAACACCACGATACACTTACTACAGTACGTGCTTAGTAATACATTACAACACCACGATACACTTACTACAGTACGTGCATAGTAATACATTACAACACCACGATACACTTACTACAGTGCGTGTACAGTAAAACATTACAACACCACGATACATCAACTAGAGTACAAGCATCTTTACACATTTGCAAAACTTAATAAAAAAAATAAAAAAGGATGGCAGCCAAGCAAATAGATATTAAAACTGCCACAAAGGAAGAGCTGTCATCTATAGAAGGTGTCAACGAGGAGAGGGCGAAAGAGATTTTGAGCAGGCGTTCAGATACTAAGGACTTGGACACAGGTGACCTGCAAGAGATAACCCAACTTCAAATTGAAAGTGATACTTTGCAAGGAGTTTTGGTTCCCGATAAGACACCTAGCTCTCCAATTAAGGCCGAGTCCAGTTTGTCGCTGCAACAACTTTATGCACATTTTTTGGCAGATAGGGAAGCCCATAATCGAAAGATGTTGGAGTTAGATGCAAACGTCAGGAGAAGTTAGGGTAGAGTTCAGGAGATTTTTGGAAAGCTGATTGCCATACAATCAGAACAAGAGAAGAAAATTGATGTAAAGATAGACAATCACACTAGACATCTGGAGGAGTTAACCTTAAATAAATTTAACGATCTGGCAAGACGTTTAGATAAAATGGGAGTTACAGGGGATGCTAGCACTATTCAGTTCAAGAGTGCAGTCGAACATGACTCTTTTAGGCATATGGCATCCACTGTAAGTGAGTTGGTAGATAGGCGAAACAAGGGGGTCACGTTCATGGAACACCAGTAAGGCATAATGTTAAATATAGCCAACAACAGACAAGTACCCCTGCAGCATCATCACCGGCATCTGTTAAGCCCTCTTCTATAGGTTTATCACCAATACATAGAACAGATAATCTATCACCTGTGAACCAATAGCACATGGTTAGTAAGGCAGCTAAAAATACAGTGCTAGGGCCCACGGCCCTGCTAAACCCTGCCATAACAGAAGCCCCAGCCCAAGGAAAAGACATTGGACCAATGCCAACTCATGCATCCTGCTATCCAGATAACAAAGGTACCATGCTAGGGCCCTCGGCCCTGTTCAACAGTGGTACAGGTTTCACGGAAGCTTCAACCAACGGAAAAGTCATTGGACAAATGCCGGTTCATGATTTAACTTCATATACTCGCTTTTCAACCCAGGACCCCCACCGAATTTTGTCCCTAAGGAACGATTCATAATCATCTGCCAGTAACAATGTAGTTAACATAGGAAGCACATATGCCAGCATTGCTACTCAACCTATTCAGACTTTCATGCCTCCAGTTATGACAACTGTTTCATCAGCAGGTGGATCCTATCCCACCACCGCTTCGAATAATGGCACTGAGGTATCTGCAATAGTGCAAAGTGGTCCACCAGACCGATCAAGGAGGCGAGAACGCAAACAGAAGGGTCGCCATGATAGCTCATCGTCAGACTCCTCACTTGATAGGGAGTATTCCAGGTGGCAAGAGAACTCGGGTGCCCGAGATAGGAGCAGGAGCCCCCAGCTTCCCAAGATGCAAGTATACAGCGGAAGGGGATCTTTGACATGGGAGACATTCATCTATCAATTTGAGAGAACTGCAGGACGACGACAATGGGAGAGTCGCAAGAAAGTTTGTCGGCTTCTTGACTGTTTAACTGATGTGGCGTTAGAATACGCCAGAAAAGTGAACATGGATGACGATTATAAGACATTGCGACGAGCACTGAAACAACGCTTCAGCAAGAAAGATGAACCCGTGTCTGCCCGACGTCAGCTGCAGTATGTTAGACAGCAAGAAGGGGAGACCCTGGAGGAGTTTGCAGAACGGGTACACTTCATAGTAATGGACGGTTATGACAAGTGCGAAAATGTGGTTATAGATCAAATTGGTACAGAGGCATTCTTACGAGGCTGTAAAGACAAGGAATCTGCACGCTATGTCATAGAGAGGAACCCAGAGTCGATAAACAAGGCCTTAAAGTTCATGAAGGCATCTATTGCCAACCAAAAAGCTATCTATGGCTCAAGGAGCCCTTATTTTGCTCATCGACAAGTGTCCTTTGCAGAGGGTACGGGTAAGGTAGAGAAAGGTAAAACAGAAGGCACACCTTTGGGACAGGAGGTCCGTAACCTTACACAAGTTGTTACCAAGTTGGCAGGAATCATGATTTCCTCGGAACAAAACCCAAGAGGCAGGTCACCTGATCGACATCCATCGCCTACTTTCAATAGGTATAGGTCACCCACACCTCCAGCAAGTCAAATACCATATATTCCACAACGACAGCGTTCTCCATCTTCAGATTTCAACCAAAGTGGTCAAAGCAATAGAAATAATCGGAGGGATTCTGGTTATTTCAGACAGCGATCTCCGTCTAGTAACTTTTCTTCATCAGAAACAGAGTAGTCTTTAAACGGACAAGGATCGAGTCAGTTGGCCAACCCTCGATCCTAAAGACCAGCGGCCAGGACAAGGAACTCCCTCAACAACAGGATCTGGGGCCCTCGGCCCCATCCGAAATTGTCATCAGACGTACCATAGGGAAAGGTTTGGTCGTGAAAGGGAGGTTGAATGAGAAACCAGTAGACATGATAGTGGATACTGCAGCCATGGTTACTCTTGTCAATGACAAGTTAATGCCACAGAATATAGGGTATACAGAGACACTCACATTGCATGGAGTGGGTAAACAACCTGTGATAGGCAAGGTAATTCGCCATACCCTTCTTGAAATAGATGGAATGCAACAGTACTGGGATGTTGTGCAGTACCATTAGATGATGATGTTATACTAGGACTTGATATTTTAGACCACCTGGGTGCAGTGATCAATCTCAGTACACCCACTGTAACTCTGGCTAATAAAGTTATCCAGGCCTCATTTGTGAAGGGTTCCAATGCTGATTATTCCACACAGAAAGTCTATGTTCGTCGTTCAATTACGATTCCACCAAATTCTGAGATGACAGTCAGTGTTAATACCGGCCAGTCTATAGATTCTGAATATCTTATTGAACCTTACCCTGTGACTGCCGAGGTTTTAATATCACATGTTGTAGGCAAGGGTAAGCAATGCCCAGTGACTTTCATCAATGATAGTAACAGGTATATCAAGATTAAAAAGAGTACCCCCATTGGTCATCTGGAGGAAATTAATATAATGGAGGAAAACGATTCTCAGGAACACAACGTTCTACGAGTTCAAAACTCGGATAGCAATATGTCAAATCCACCTCTTCATACCCAGTTATCGGAACTACCGGCTCATTTGGCAGATTTATATCGACGCTCTATAAAACACTTGAATAACGAAGAACAGGTCAAGCTCCAAAGAGTACTAATAGACTACGAAGATGTATTTGCCCGTCATGACTTGGACCTAGGATGTCTTACTGATGTCAAGCACGCAATTAACACCAAGGATAGTGCACCTGTAAAACATCGAATGCGGCGAACTCCATTGGGATTCCAAGATTTAGAACAGCAGCAATTAGACAAGCTCTTAAAAGCCGGCGTGGTACAACCATCGACATCCGAGTGGGCTTCCGCTCCCGACCTGGTCAGAAAGAAGGACGGGTCGGTACGCTGGTGCATAGATTATAGGGCCTTAAACGATCGTACAGTCAAGGACTGCTTTCCTCTGCCCATCATTGAGGACTGTTTGGATTCGCTACAAGGTACAACCATGTTCAGCACATTGGACCTAGCTAGTGGTTATTATCAGATAGAGTTGACCCCCGAGGATCAGAGAAAAACCGCATTTATTACCGGATATGGCTTGTTTGAACATACCAGAATGGGCATGGGGTTGTGTAACGCACCAGCGACATTCCAGCGGGCCATGCAGTTAGTATTGAGGGGTCTGACATGGACACAAATCTTGGTGTATCTAGATGATGTTGTCGTGCTGGGTCGTAATTTTGATGACGGGTTGCACAATCTAACAGCCGCACTTGATCGTTTCAGACAATTTACATTAAAGCTGAAACCGAAGAAATGTCAGTTGTTCCAGCCTGAAGTAGAGTTTCTCGGCAAAATGGTCAGTGCCAACGGAATATCAGTTGCTCCATCCAAGACAGAAGCAGTGAAAAACTGGCCAACTCCAAGATCAAAGAAAGAACTTATGGCGTATTTGGGTTTCTTAAACTATCATCGGGACCATATAGATGGCTTTGCTGAGATGACTGCATGTCTGTACGAGTTAGCACATCAACCAGGTGAAGTGGAATGGCAGCAATTGCACGAGGATGCCTTTCAACATTCAAAAAAAGCTCTGACTAGTGCTCCTTGTCTGGTCTATCCAGCCACTGATGACAAATTTAGTCTTGACACCGACGCTTCAGACACTACCATAGGGGCTGTCCTGTCGCAACTGCAGAATGGTAAAGAGAGGGTTATTTGCTATGCGAGCCACGTTCTGCTAAGACCACAGAGGCGTTACTGCACCACCCGAAAAGAGCTGATTGCTGTCGTTAAGTTTTGTAGGCATTTCCGCCACTATTTGCTCGGAAGACGTTTTCTTTTGCGTACCGACCACAACAGTTTGGTGTGGCTAATGTGGCTAGAGGAGTTGTCGACTTTTGACATGGAAATTATGCATCGGCTGGGCAAGAAGCATGGAAATGCAGATGGTTTAAGCCGCATGCCAAGTGGGTTGCCTGAATGTGACTGCTATAGTGCTGGATTGGAGCCATCGGCACTACCCTGTGGTGGTTGTGGTTACTGTGTTCGGGCTCATCATCAGTGGTCACGCTTCGAAAATGATGTGGATGATGTCATTCCCCTTGCTGTAAAGACCCCTAGTCCAGTGGTAAGAACAGCCACCCTTTCCTCCAACAGTGATCAGGAGCTTGCTAATTTTGACATGGGGCCCTCGGCCTCTGTCAGGGATCAATTTGACCCAGATGCCACACTCCCGTATATGGACGGGGTGCCTGTAAGTAATTGGATACGAACCTATCAGCCTGAACAACTTAGGATGTTCCAAGAGGAGGATGTCGACATATCTCCTATATTGACCTGGATTGAACAGAAACATGAACCCGCAGAATCTGAACTCCGTTTACATGGACCAGGAACAAGGTCCCTGTGGTTGTGCAAATTGTGTTTCAAAATCATTGATGGAGTGTTATACTATCAATTTATAGGTTGTCCAGATCGTGACATTTGTCTTGTAGTTCCAGCTGCCCTGAAGAACGAGGTCCTCCGTCATTGCCACGATGTTAAGACGGCAGGACATCTTGGTCAAAAGAAGACACTGGATAGGTTAAAACGATCGTTCTTGTGGTATAGTATGAGTAGAGATTTTGAGGAGTATGTACGCTCCTGCTCCGTATGTAACCAAAACAAGAAAATACACGTCCGTCCAAGAGCACCGTTGGGACAATTTCATGCAGGCTATCCAATGGAGCGTCCCCATCTTGATATCTTGGGACCTTTTAATACCAGCAATAGTGGAAACAATTATGTATTAATGATGGTGGACCAGTTTACCAAGTGGGTGGAGATGGCTGCGTTACCAGATCAATCGGCAAAGTCAGTAGCTGAAAAGTTTTTGGTTCATTTCATAGTAACGTTTGGTTGCCCATTGGAGGTCCACACTGACCAAGGCAGAAATTTCGACAGCGATTTGTTCCGTGCTTTGTGTTCCGCATTGGACATAGCCAAGACCAGGACGACACCTTACCACCCCTCGTCCAATGGCCAGGTGGAACGTTTTAACACCATTGTTTTGAGCATGATTCGCTGTTACATTGAGAAGAAAAATCGCAGTTGGGATCGAGATCTCCCTCTTCTGTCAATGGCTTTGCACTCAATGGTAAGTCGACTGACTGGATACACCCCTAACCAACTCATGCTTGGGCGCGAGACAATTCAACCGATCCAGTTAATGTTAGGTATTCCACAAAATGGACAAGAAGTAGAACAACCAATTACATGGGTGACCAAGTTGGTTCGTAATATGCAGAAGGTCCATGAATTTGCTAGGCGTAATTTGCGCACTTCTCAGAAAAGACAGAAAAGAGATTACGACTTGCGAGTCGTGCAACGGAAATATGACCCCGGAGATTTGGTATACATGTCCGACATGACTACGAAAATAGGTCAAAGTAAGAAGCTTCGTTCACCTTGGTGTGGACCATTTCTCGTTGTGTCGAGTATGCCACCCTTATATAAGATTAGAGGACGGAAGGGTAACTCAGTTGTTCATCACGATAGGTTGAAGCGGTCTGACGATCGACACATACCCACTTGGTTACGGAGGTTACGACATGAGATGTTCCATGATACTTCATTTGTGGAAGAAGATTCAGTGGATTTGGATGAAACCCTACCATACTGTGAAGGAGGGCATCGCGATCTCCAGTTCAGTGTCAACGGGTTCCCATTGTTAGGACAACCACCCAAAGAACAACGCAGTCCAAATGAGACCATACGGGGCAATAACTCGGATGATGACAAGGACGTGTTGGAAGCAGGCTCAGTTTCATCTGAGGAAGAGTCCAGCTTGTGGAGACCCACGGCCTCTGATGGTCCTTCCGATTTAGAATGTGAAGATAGTGGATCGGTAATTACCCCTCATGGTGCCTATATTTCAGATGATAGTAAACAGTTAAAGGTACCTCGTGAGAAGGACACTAAAGGTAACGATTTGAGGCCCAAGGCCTCCCCTCCAAGTGTACATACCAGGCATGGTCGGAAAGTAAAACTTCCGTCCAGGTTTATGGATTAGAGTGTCAGATATGTCAGATCTGTTGGAGTCGCCTATGTACATTTTGTATATAAGTATGTAAATATTTGGTTTTATTGTCATTAATTGCACTTTGTATGTTCTTTTGCTTCCATTTCAGTTACAATTTATATATACATTTATATGGATCCCCTGGAAGACAATGTACTCTCCATATGCGCTCCTGAAGAATGGACCAGTGACCAGGAAGCTCCTGATGAGGGTGAGGGTGGGACCATTGTTGAAGAAGAGTATATCGTGATAGATGAGATTGTAGACCAGGATGGATTACCTGATTATGGTGCTACCGGATATGGGGCCCCCGGCCCCACTGGTACTAGCAAGAAGTGTCCTGTGTGTGGACTCCGCACGAGGGGGAAGATGCGTCGCCATGTGCTCAGAGCTCATTTGCCATGGTTTTGGGCAGCAACCACAACGTGTTGGCAGTGTGAAGTCCAGGAGACCCAATCTTCAACATTGGCCGTTAGACATACTGAGGGTCACCAGATGGGAGATTTTTTTAATGAGGAGAATATCTGCATTTATGGAGTCAGTTAGTGAGTGGTAGTCTCCATCTTCTACGGTCATGGTTTGAATGTGACGATTTAGACAGCTTATTACAGTATGTGGTTTCTAGGAGGCTCTATGTTGGTAACAGAAGCTCATTCTCAGAGCAAGAGAGACAATTGCTTGTGTTCTACACAAGTAATTACAGTCCGAACAGTATATACTGTGATCATCTACGGCTTAACCCACCAAACCATGTAATCTGCATTACCAATTGGGAGATAATGGCTGCCTTGCTTGGGCGAGTAGGACCTCGCTATCACGAGATGTTCCTGAATCACCGGGAATGCTTGACATATGAAGGTCATGCCATAGGCGCACCAGTAGGCCAACCAGATGATCCCTTCTTCTTTGTGGATAGTCACTTCCACCTGGATTTGATCTTGCAGCGTCTCAGGTACCGTACCTTTCTCCAACTTCAGTCCACAGTGTCTCCTCATGGTGATCCCGGTTTCTACTATGGAGTGGTAAATTATGTGTTTCCTAAACATTGGAACCTCTGGGCAGTCCAGGTTGGAGCAGCCTCACGGCTCTACGTCTCCTTCGGGGTACACCCCCATGTCGCCGCACATGGTATTTCCAACACAACTTTTGGTGATTTACAACTGTTGTCGCACAACTACAGGTGTGTGGCTCTGGGTGAGACCGGGTTAGACTTTACTACAAGATGCAGCTGTCGTCGCTGCCGGACGCCAGAGGTTTGTCGTCAGGGAATGCAACACAACCAAGAGGAGGTCTTTATTATGACGCTCGAACTGGCTCGCACACGAGGATTGCCTGTAATAATCCACTGCAGAGATTCTGGGGATGGTACTGCTGCTGCTAGAACCCTTAGTATTATTAGAGATGGTGGTTTCACCAGCCTCCGGTTCCACAGACATTGTTTTATGGGTTCTTTACAGGAACTACTTGAGTAGCAGACCCTTCCAAACATTTTGTTTGGAGTGACAGGAGCCTTTATGAGGAACCATCAAGACAACCGAGCCATTATCCCTCGTATACCTGCTCACCAACTAGTTATTGAATCTGACGCACCATTTCTGTCACCGTTTTCCTGTTGCCCCATCGATAGCCCCTGGAATTTGTGGGATATCACACAGGAAATTAGCCGACTACGCAATGTACCCCTGTCTATACTGCTCTGGGTAGTAAATAACAACGCCCTACAGTTCTACAGAATTCCAAAGCCAGATGTACGTCAACACATGGACAAGGGGCCCTAGGCTCCATCCACACAGACTAAAGGCCAAGTATGCTGAACCAGGAGGTAAAGCCGTTTGTAGATATGTACATATAGTTGTCTTGACCAGATATTGATAGACGTTTATTATTTCTTTGACTTTTAAGAGAAACAAGAGTCATCTTTATATTGTAGTACCGTCATGATCAAGAAGAGACTGACGTTCCAGATATTTTGATTACAACAAACAGAAATGTTTTTTCGGAGGAGGATTTACATTGACTGATTTACATAACTTTGCCTTGATTTTGAAGCTATTTTGTATTTCAACCTGTGACTGGTTCTACACAGACGGGACGGATGTGGTGCCGCTCAGATGTATACCAGGAAGAACCAGTCCACCTTTTACAGTATGCCTATACCTAGACCATGCTTTCAGTGACGTCACACAGACATCACAGAAGCTCCGCCATTGAATTACCTGTTTATATTGACTGACTGATGTTTGTCGTCTGCTAGACGTATACTAGCTAACCGACTTTAGTATTACAGGTAAATTACACACTCACACATTATATATTTGTCATTTATGCCCACATCGACACGACACAGTGTTGAAAACAAAAACAAAGCAATCTTTGTAGCACCTAAAGTGGATGATGTAACTTTGGATATGGAATTGGATACGGGTTCCGCTGTTTCTGTAATAGCAAAGGATGACTTTATCAAGAAGTTTCCAAACCGTAAAAGATTGACAAAGACAAAATTGCTCTTGAAAACATATACAGGAGAAGATTTGAAACCAATAGGTGTTGCTAATGTGAATGTACAATATCGTGAGAAATCATACGATAATTTACCACTCTATGTTGTAGAAAAGGGTGGCCATGCGTTATTTGGTAGAGATTGGCTAAAAGAAATTCCACTTGATTGGAATAGTATTAAATCATTAACAGCACAGAAGAAGGAAACTCTTAAATCCAGCCCTCAACTGGATGCTATGCTAAGTAAACACACCGCCGTTTTCGATAAGAAATTGGGCGAAATTAAAGGAGTGACAGCAAAATTCAATTTACAAGAAAACAGCCAACCAAAATACATCAAGGCAAGAACAGTAGCATACTCGCTTCGAAACAAAGTTGAAAAAGAACTGGCCAGATTGGAGAAAGAAAGAACTTTAGCAAAAGTGAACCATAGTGAATGGGCTACACCCATCGTCCCAGTTCTTAAGAAAAATGGAAATATAAGAATATGCGGTGATTTTAAAGTAACCGTAAACCCGGTACTGAAAGTAGATCAATATCCATTGCCTAAAATCGAGGATATTTTTACAAAATTGGCAGGAGGACAACAATTCACGAAATTAGACTTGACACAAGCTTATCTACAATTACCTGTACATGAGAATTCAAGGGAATTAGTGACAATAACCACTCATAAAGGACTCTATAGATACAATAGGATGCCGTTTGGTATTGCTTCAGCACCGGCAATTTGGCAACGTACTATAGAAGAGGTGTTGCAGGGTATCCCTGGCGTACAGGTAATGCTAGATGATATGATCATCACAGGCAAAGATTATCAAGAACATCTCCAGAACTTAGATAAAGTGTTAGCCAGACTTGAAGAATATGGATTACGATTGAATTTGGATAAATGCCAATTTTTCAAAGACAGTGTTACGTTTTGTGGACACATTATTCACAGAGATGGACTTCATAAAACATCAGATAAAATCCAAGCGATTACTAATGCTCCAAAACCAGAGAACGTTACACAGCTCAAATCGTTTCTCGGACTGGTGAATTATTATGGTAAATTGTTATCAGATCTTGCAACTGTGCTCAATCCGTTACATCGCTTGCTACACAAAGGTCAACAATGAAAATGGGAACAAAGTTGTGAAGATGCATTTCGAAAAGTGAAAGAACTTGTAACATCCGAACAAGTACTGACTCATTACGATCCAGAGAAACCGATAAAACTGGCATGTGACGCATCAGCCTATGGAATTGGGGCTGTAATTTCCCACATTATTGAAGGACATGAAAAACCAATAGCCTTTGCTAGTCGGACACTCAATCCAGCAGAAAAAAATTACGCACAAATTGATAAGGAAGCTCTTGGACTAATATGGGGAATAAAGAAATTTCATACATATCTCTACGGACGAAATGTATTCTAGAGACTGACCATCAACCTCTAGTCCACATTTTCAAGCCTGAAAAAGGAATTTCTTCAACAGCATCTGCAAGAATTCAAAGATATGCCACATTTCTCTCCGGATATGATTACGAGATAGTATTGCGCAAAACTGAAAAACATGCCAACGCCGATGTTTTATCTAGGCTACCTTTACACAACTCTAAAAAGGAAGTCGACAATGAAGAGCCAATCATGTGTTTCACGTTGAGCAAATTGAACATTTGCCAGTATCGAATAAGGAAATACAAATCGGGACAAGAAAGGACAAGACTTTAGCATGCGCACTTGTACATGATTTCGTACTGAATGGATGGCCACAAGCGTATAAGAATGGTGAACTAGCTCCTTACTATGCTAGACGTGACTAACTAACAGTTTCTCAAGGATGCTTGATGTGGGGAATACGAGTAGTCATACCTACTAAACTGTGTTCTCAAGTTCTCGATCAAATTCATGAAGGACATTTGGGAGTAGTAAAGATGAAATCATTCGCACGTAGTCTAGTATGGTGGCCCGGTATTGATAAAGATCTTGAGTCTTTAGCAAAAAAGTGTGAAGGTTGTCAACAAAATCGCAATATGCCACCAGGAGCTCCACTTATCCCATGGGACTGGCCTTCTCAACCTTGGGAGAGGGTTCATGTTGATTTCGCTGGACCTTTCCTCGGATCAATGTTCATAATTGTAGTGGATGCAATGTCAAAATGGCCGGAAGTTATTCAAATGTCAAAAACAACATCTACACATACCATCGAAGTCTTCCGAATGATCTTTGCAAGAAATGGAATACCATCACGTGTTGTAACTGATAATGGTCCTCAGTTCACGTCATCTGAATTTCAACAATTTATGGATTTAAATGGAATAAAACACATAAAGACCACACCTTATCATCCGTCAAGTAATGGACTAGCTGAACGGTTTGTTCAATCATTTAAACAAGCAATACGTGCTAGTAAAAATGACTCTGGAACAATTTTGAAAAAGCTCGCCAAATTTCTGTTAGCTTACCGAAGTACTCCGCACCAGACAACGAATGAAACACCATCAATGTTATTCATGGGAAGAGAACTCAAAACAAGATTACACAATATTAAACCGAACATCAAGAACCGAGTCATTGCTAAACAGGAAGAAATGTGCAATCGTAGGAACTTTCATAACCGTAATTTTGAATGTGGACAATCCGTAGTTGTTAGAGATTACAGAGGAAACAACAAGTGGACATCAGGAACTATAAAGCAAAAAACTGGACCGATGTCGTACCGTGTAGAAACAGAAGCAGGAAGTGAATGGAGAAGACACGCAGATCAAATTCTGGACTCTAAACTTACCAACACAAAAACATCTGACGACAATATTATTGAACCAAATGTTACCGTTGAATATTCAGTTACAGAACAACCATTAGACAAACCGAAAAGCGTTGTCACAACTCCGTCATCAACTCAGAACAATGAATCAGAAAGACGTTATCCCCAACGAGTCCGTAAGCCACCTAGGAAAATGGAAGATTATGTGTCAAACTGAAAGCACTGTGTAAGGGGCATAATAATCCCCGTGCTTCAGTTGAAACCTCAGGGTTTCGTTGTGTATTTGATTACTAGTTTTAGTGTATCCGTAGATCCGTAGATAGATTTGTAGTTAGCAACTTTTCACCGACAATCTTAAATATTGACTTTAACTTTGATATTCAATTATTTCATATTTTTCAAAATTATTTCTAATATGAAGAGACTTCAAAGTTTTGATTTTGATAATTGTTTCATGTTCAATTGTTTAATTTTTCCAGTTAATTATTCAAAACTTAGGAGGGAGAAAATATTATGTATTGTACTACTCCGGATTATCTTACCGTTACCAATGCTATAATTAGTCACGCCGCGCGTATGAAAATCTTATGTTAATTAGTTCTTTGTCTATATATAAAAGTAGTTCTAGAATGTAAATAGTGTCCATGTTGTTGTGCCCAGGCCTCAAACATAATATATTTATTCCAACACAACATCCCAGGAGTTCCCAACATAGGACCTAGACATGTTGTAATAAGACAAATGTTACAATTGCACACCACACCATCCCCACCCTCTCATCATTTTAATGGTTGATCACGTGTGTGACAAATCTTGTTTCTTAAATTAATCATTTTGTAAGCAAACCTGTACAAAATATGGAAAAAACATTCTGATATAAATTTCAGAACTTTTTTTTTAGAATTACCTCATCAAAGACCTTTCAAAAAATTGCAAAAATAATATTCAATTTAAATTGAGAAGCTTTTTGAAAATGTTATTTTGCAGTTAAAAACCCTGACCTAATTAAATCATTTTAGACTGTCATTGAGCCAAACGATATATTGTCACGATGTTTTGTATTAAATATCTCACTGCCAAAATAGTGTTTAAATTTTAACTAACAATCACCATTTCTTTGTGTGAACTGAATGGAGATCAACATGATAGCTGCTATATATGCGACTTACAACTATTACAATTTATTTGTAATATACAAATTTTAAAGACGAATTGTTCCACATGAGCGATTTAACTGCACAATCTTGATTAAAAAACACGTTTTATACATGTGTTGTCAAATTTTAACTTGACATGCCCTGATATTTACAATAGCAAGCTTAGATGTATTAAATTATATTCATAAAATTATAAATTTATCCCTCTTTTTTTTACCTTAAAAATAAACTGGAAACACCAAATGTGTATACTAGAAACGTACTAAGCATTTTATCATTGGTATAAACTGGCTTAACATGTTATCATTGGTATAAACTGACTGATTTTCCTAAGTTAGCAATACTTACTGACCACCCTATCTAACCAACCACACAGGTGTTTAAATTTTAACTAACAATGACCATTTCTTTGTGTGAACTGAATGGAGATCAACATGATATAGCTGCTATATTTGTGACTTACAACTATTACAATTTATTTGTAATATACAAATTTTAAAGACGAATTGTTCCACATGAGCGATTTAACTGCACTATCTTGATTAAAAAACACGTTTTATACATGTGTTGTCAAATTTTAACTTGACATGCCCTGATATTTACAATAGCAAGCTTAGATGTATTAAATTATATTCATAAAATTATAAATTTATCCCTCTTTTTTTTACCTTAAAAATAAACTGGAAACACCAAATGTGTATACTAGAAACGTACTAAGCATTTCTTAACATGTTATCATTGGTATAAACTGGCTGATTTTCCTAAGTTAGCAATACTTACTGACCACCCTATCTAACCACCCACACAGGCACTTATTGTACGGAATTCCCCCCCCCCCCCCCCTTTTTTAACTTTCTGTTATTGTTTCATCTTTTTTTACTTAATTTAGCTTATTCGTGCCCTTATTTGTACAATCTTATGTATTTTAATTTTTCTTTAAACATATTTTATTGTCATACAAAACAAGACAAATGGATAAGACACAAGTTGTAAACTTATGAAGTCTTCTCCGGTACATATAAACACTAGCAAAGACAATACATTACAAATACAGATAATATGAACAACTACCATAGCAAACATTGAAGATAACATGCTATAGTAGTTGTTAATATTGTACACATCATCTTATGTTTACAACAACTTACATGTGTCAACCTTATATACAAATGTAAACTCATATTATCCACAGATTATTTATAGGGTCGACACATGTCGATATTTATCACATGCCTATAAGGGATTTATAAGATTACTTTTTATATAATATATAATAAATAAGAAAATTAGTTCTCCTTGAAAAAAAATCCATCACACCTCTGTTAGTATTTGTATCATTTGTATTTAATGCTTAAGCATTCTTTTCATAATTAGTATTCAATGTACACCATGCATAATCTTGATAATTGATGTAATGATATATATTTACTTTGTATTGATTTGAACACTCCCACTCTGTAACATTGGTTTAGAGAATAAAGTTATTATTATTATAAATGCACATAACAATGAAGAAAATGTGGAAAAAATATGTCTTTAAAAGTATTATATTTTTTGCATTAATTCTTTAAGATATCTTTTAATATCACCATCAATATAAAAACAAATGTAATAAGATTGAATGATTATTTCATTATTTGGGGCTTTTGTCCGGTGGCTTTTGTCCTAGGGGGGCTTTTGCCCGGGTGGCTTTTGTCCGGGGGGGGGGGCTTTTGTCCTGTTCCCATCATACATGAATAAAATTACCATATGATGATACACATATAACAATGTGCGGTTACCATGACAACAAGGAGAACTCATAAGTAAGGATCATGCGTTTTCGCCCTTAAAATTTCTTATTTATATCATTTTCTCTTAATGCGCTAGGTCATTTGATTTTTAAAGTAGAGACAATTATGTATGGGAGGTCCTCAATAAAGATTCCTTTTTTTTTGTCTCCGACACTACAAGATTTGTGAACTCAAATACTAGTAGTGCAAGAATTAATAACTATGTGAGCGATTCAGGCTCAGATGAACCTCAAGTTGTCATTGAACTTATTTTTCTGACAGCATCGTCAGTATGGTATCACACGAACAATTAAGATAAAAGTTGTATTTAATTTGGTAAAATTCTTCTTCTAAAATCTCGCCCGGCTTTGTAAATTACAAAAAGGGTGCACTCGATTCGCAGCCACGTGTGATAAAGTTTACTAGTTGCTTGCCCATGGTCGGTGGTTCTCTCCGGGTACTCCGGCTTCTTCCACCACTAAAACTGCTCGCCATGATATAGCTGAAAGTGACCTTAAAACACAAAAAATCAATCAAATCAATCTAAAATCTCGTGAAACCAATAATCAATGGTTCGTGTTAACTGTAGTTATCACATGCTTTACACCAGTTGTCACTTTTAACTATAAAAATGACCGATTTTTGTATTAAAATAAAACGAACAGTTTTATTTATTTTTGTTGAAATTTGGTTGAGATAAAAATAAAAATCAGATTGCAGCAACCCGTGTTAATGCAGGGGTATATGTGCCGGGGAGGTGCGAGGTTGGGGTGTTCAAGGGTGGTACTTTGAATTGTTTGGCATACATTAAAAATAACTGGAATTTTTAGCATTGAATTAATATATGTACAGTCAACTAAGATGTATTTGGGTAGTTTAGAAGCAAAAAGACCCTGTTTTGTTTGCCAGGTTTTGAAAACTCCCCCTTTTCAGCCATGGTTTGAAGATTCCCCCGCACACTTTTAAGCCCCCATTCTCCGGTCCATTTCTGAAGCTTGTCCCCTCACTTTCAGGTCCACTTTTTAAATACACAAAATAACCAAGGCCTTGTAAGTCCAAGTAATTGCGTGGTCTAGTCAACCTTCGTGAAATTATGTCAATATTCGCCAGGGAATTTGTAAATAGGCTTCTCTCAAAAAATATTGTATAGGAAAAAATATGAATGATAAATACTAGTAACTCTGGTTATTTGTACATGAACTATTACCTTCACATTTTCATCCCTTTAACGCATTTTTAGATCAAATGTCATGATTACTTATGACTTGTCAGTAATCGTTGAATGGAGAACAGCGAGATATGGAATTCATGTGCGTGATGGTTTAACAAAGCTATCAAAAGATTGATTGATTTATTATTGCTTTAAGTTCATCGAACAGTATTTCAGCTATATTCCTGACAAGATCAAGTTCAATAATTATACAGAGGCCGTCGTGGTCGTGATTACATGTGCAATCAGTTCCTATTCCCATGCACTAACGTTGTGAGTTCGAATCCCACTCAGGGGATGTGTACTCGATATAATATTATGTGATAAAGTTGTGACGGGTCGGTGAGTTTCTCCGGTTTCCTTCACCAATAAAACTGACCGCCACAATATAACTGAAATATTGTTGAAAGTGGCGTTATATACCATAACCATAAACCTCTCAATAATATATAAAACTATAAAGAAACAAAGGGAGGAGTAGGTCAAGCACGTCAACGACTTTTGACTGCCACTGAAAAAAGTATGGAGAGTTTGTTGGTAGGGACGAAACAAATAGTATTTTGTAGCGGCTCTGCTGTGCCTTTTCTTTAACTAATCTACAAAAGAGGTATAAATAGCGTACAGGGACAGTGTCACTCTCCATTATTGTACCCACTAAATAGCGTACAGAGACAGTGTCACTCTCCATTATTGTACCCACTAAATAGCGTACAGAGACAGTGTCACTCTCCATTATTGTACCCACTAAATAGCGTACAAGGACAGTGTCACTCTCCATTATTGTACCCACTAAATAGCGTACAGAGACAGTGTCACTCTCCACTATTGTACCCACTAAATAGCGTACAGGGACAGTGTCACTCTCCATTATTGTACCCACTAAATAGCGTACAAGGACAGTGTCACTCTCCATTATTGTACCCACTAAATAGCGTACAGGGACAGTGTCACTCTCCATTATTGTACCCACTAAATAGCGTACAGGGACAGTGTCACTCTCCATTATTATACCCACTAAATAGCGTACAAGGACAGTGTCACTCTCCACTATTGTACCCACTAAATAGCGTACAGGGACAGTGTCACTCTCCATTATTGTACCCACTAAATAGCGTACAAGGACAGTGTCACTCTCCGTTATTGTACCCACTAAATAGCGTACAGGGACAGTGTCACTCTCCATTATTGTACCCACTAAATAGCGTACAAGGACAGTGTCACTCTCCACTATTGTACCCACTAAATAGCGTACAGGCACAGTGTCACTCTCCATTATTGTACCCACTAAATAGCGAAC
>MJUT01031518.1:45552-59861 GCA_002080005.1 Gigantidas platifrons
ACATTATTCTGATTCACAGATAGACATGTCGCTCCACTCAGACACATTATTCTGATTCACAGATAGACATGTCACCCCACTCAGACACATTATTCTGATTCACAGGTAGACATGTCGCTCCACTCAGACACATTATTCTGATTCACAGGTAGACATGTCGCTCCACTCAGACACATTATTCTGATTCTGAGCCAACCAGTTCTCCTTCTCCTTAATGCTGCATACTTAGTGGAGAAGGAATAAATATCAATTTTTACAGTCTTTTGTTTGACCCGATCAGGGCTCGAACCCACGATCTACTGCACTCAAGACGAGCATGCTAACCATTACGCCACCGATTCGGTTCTCTTATCAAATGAATGCTTGTGAATTTATAATATATGTGTAGAAACATCCAAACCCTACCCGACGAAAAGCCTTAAAACATAGAATTACAACAATCATTTTTTTGTGACGTTCTTCAGCAAAGGAATGATGTGTCTACCAATTTGCTCAAAGGTAACATCTGAGAGTAAAAGCCTAAAAGATCAACATATAAATTAGATTTTCATACACCCTACATTTAACATTAAAGGTTCATGTTTTCTACCCTCTATCTGTCGTCTAATCATTTACATTTGTATCTCATAGTACATTTTTTCTACCCTCTATCTGTTGTCTAATCATTTACATTTGTATCTCATAGTACATTTTTTCTACCCTCTATCTGTTGTCTAATCATTTACATTTGTATCTCAGTACATTTACTATTTTTTCAAGTTGACTTTTAAAACCTTAATTCAAGTTTTAGGTACAAATAGATGAATCAGTTATATTTTTATTGGAATCTGTTGATTTCACAAACCATAAAAAACAAATAGTTTGTTTTACTTATATGTTTATTATCTCTATTTTAAAAGAAACAATATCTATCTGTTCATATGGAAAAAAACATCATAAACAAAGAAAGATGACTGAAAAAGCAACGTAAAGATGTAAAGATGTCAAGATGTCGTAAAGGTGTAAAGATGTCGTTAAGATAGATACAATCTGATAGACGATTTCTCCAGAAAGAATGTTTTAGAAATTGGACACAATTTTTAATCTACAGTACAAAGAAGAAGTAACTTAATAATACTACATTCAAACACTAATCTGTAATTATGTTTTGCACAAACAAAGTTTGAAATTCAAAAAAATAATTTACATAAAAAATATGGCCTGCATTTAATTAAATTGGCTTCTACTGATCCAAGGCATATATAGAGGGAAAATACAGTTTAACCTGTGTTAGGGACAATCTAAATAATAACTTGCATTATGTGACCTAAATTTGAATTTCCTTTCACAATAGTGAAAACTTTAATATTAATTAAACCTGTATTTAGCGATCACCTGTCTAATAATTATGTGACCCTATTTCAATGTTCCCTTGGAATGTCACATAAGCAGTCCTCCAAAAGAAAATTTGAATTTATTGGTCCGACTAAAGTTTGACTGGTCTTGGGCCGGTGCTGATCGTGAGGACTGAAGGTCACACAAGACAGGTTTGATTGTACCTGTGATTGTCAGCTACATGTACATTGTATTAACCATATACTTGTCTAGGTACATAGGAACATGTTTAATATCAATGTACATTGTCTTTTGGACTAAGTGCTATTTGCATTTCAAATATTACTGACTCATTCTGAACTGGCACAGAAAATGGACAACCAAGACTTATAGAGAGAACTTTGTGGACATATTGGTCCATAGACTAATTAAGCACACACCAAAAACAATAGCAACACCAAAAATGGATAATTCTTAAATATTTAATCTCTGCAATCTAGCTAGCTAGAGTGTCTGTGTCCTAATATTAGTTCAGTGACACTAGTTGACTTTGTTTGGATGGTGTGATGTGAAGCACCTGTTCAACAGCTGCAGTTGTTCAACAATAACCTGTTTGTTAAAAAAACCAAGTTCATTGCAGACTACAGTACCGTGCCAAAAATGAGTCAAGTTTTCAAAAATTCTATATACAAATGATTTTTTTTTAAATCACAATTTACTAAATATAGGTGCACCTGACAAATCATATCTTATAAAAAAAAACACTGTTTCTAAAAAAAAGTTCTCAGAAACTAACATCATCAAAATGCTCCGGTTTCTGATTGACAATATACATGTACATGTATTTGTTGTGTTTGGTAAACAAAAGACAAATATTTTATCAGTAGAATCTTGGTACATGTAGCTAGAGTGTCTATACTATCAATGTGTCAAGTTACTGTGTCCTAATATTAGTTCAGCGACACTATCTGACTTAGGATGGTGTGATGTGAAACACCCAAGATTCATTGTTTTACAGTAACATGCAAGTTAAATGAAACAAGTTCATTAAAGTATTGAGCCAAAAGTCAGTCAAATTTTCAAAAAACACCTTTACTAATACTAACTGACATGTCATTATTAAGAAAAAGCATTCTTGGAGGAGATTTGTCTCCCCTGACTTAAAATTTTCCCCGGCTTATTGCAACATGACTGATATATATTTATATATCTGTGTGTATATATACACTTTTATATTTATTACTGTTATGATTCTATCCATCTTCAATGTGGGAAAGGATTTATATCAATCTTGTATCAGAAAGGATTTATACACATGTAGGCATTGCTTTTAATCAAATCTTTCTATACTATTTAAAGAGGTTGGATCGAATTTCAAAAAGAAATGCCAAGTTCTCGATTTTTTGCCTGATGATAGGTACATATCTTCTGGGCTGAAAAACCCCCCCAAAAATTAGCATTGGTCACCAAACTAATATTTTTGATAGTCACCCATCTTTGTGTGGGGGTGGCTACATGTATTTGAGGTACATGTACATGTACCAGCTTTGGATCTCTACAAATGATGCATTAACAGGTCTTCTGCAAATATCTTGCATAGTCTCAAAAGACAATGCTAAAAGGAATACTCTGATGTAATTTTTGCAATACCTGAGATCAGAAAACTCTATAATTTTTTTTTTTTTTTTTTTAAATAGCAGATTTTCACCCTGGGCTGGCCCTAGATTTGTTTTCCTCCATACAACACTCTTTTGCTCATAACTACGTTGCAAGAAATAACCCATTTTTGCATATAATGTGCTCAGTTGTATCTAGAACGAAACAAGCCTTTAAAAAAATCGGGTCACCAAGGTTGTTTTGTCAGTATTTTGATTTGAAAACAGACAAGTGGCATAGCAAGTAGTAAAGGGAGATAACTCTTACAATAATCTACTGATTTTTATTAAAGTATTCAGAGTTTTTGGATAATTTGTTTTCTAGTCGTTACTCTTACTTTGCATTACATTTTGCACTTAAAAGCATAGTTTTATGATGAAATACTCCCGACAGCCATGCATGAAAAAGATGTGCATGAACAATACGATCCAACCTCCTTAAACAATAAAATATTTTGAATTAAAACAAATGTTACACTATAGCTAGGGTACATGTACTTAAATTAATTTATTATTCATATCAAAAATACATTTTATTTCAAAATTCTGGAGAAATTAAACAATCTTAACGAAATAATAAACAGCTGCGCCATGAGCGCATGATGCACCCGTCGTCAACATTCATACAATATTTGTAAAGACTTTCTTTCCCATAACTCTGGAACGAAAAATCGTAATTTCACCAAAAAGTATACAGACCGTAAGACTATCAATTCCAATAACTGTGCGAAGTTTGAAGTGAATTGGCCAAGGGGTTCTCAATTTACAGCACAACATACAAAAATCGCCTACAATTTGATGAATAAATTACCATAACTCTGGAATGAAAAATTGAAATTTCACCAAAAAGTATACAGACCATAAGACTATCAATTCCAATAACTCATCGAAGTTTGAAGGGAATTGGCAAAGGGGTTCTCAATTTGCAGTGCGACATACGAAAAATTGCCTTAAAATCGCATACAATTTGATGAATAAAGTCCCATAACTCTGCAATGAAAAATCGAAATTTCACCATACAGTATACAGACCAGACCGTAAGACCATCAATTCCAATAACTCTGTGAAATTTGAAGTAAATTGGCCAAGGGGTTCTTAGTTAGAGCACGACCTGTGAAAACGGACGGACGGACGGACGGAAAGTCGGACATTGGTATGCCATAATACGTCCTGTCTTAAAGACAGGCATATAAAAACCAATAAGTTATATTCTCCAGTTGCATCCAGAAATTTTAAAATCATTTACTTCTCATAGAGCAAATTAAGCAAATTAGAATTTGTTGACATCACAGTTTATTTGAGGGACAAATCAGATCATATTCTGTAAAAAAAAAAAACAAACAAACAAACAAACAAACAATAACAAAAACACCCAGATTCAAACAAAACATTCTCTGAAATTGACATCATCAAATTGTTTTCATTTGCTATCTTTGGTGGACAACAGACAAATATTTTATCTGGACAATCTAGCTACAATGTAGATTTTGTACATGTAGCTAGAGTGTCTATACAATCAATGTGTCAAGTTACTGTGTCCTAATATTAGTTCAATGACACTATCTGACTTAGGATGGTGTGATGTGAAACACCTAAGATTCATTGTCTGTTCTACAATAACATGTTAGTTTAATAAAACAATGCAAGTTCATTACAGTACCGTTCCAAAAGTGAGTCAAGTTTTCCAAAAATACCTTGTACATGTACATGTACATGTATATTCATATTTATAAAACACCATAAATTCTAAACTCTGTTTCTTATCCAATTTTGATGAAATTAAGACCAGGATATTCTAGTTTCTTTCAGAAATTTACATCTTTTTGACATCTTATACATTGTAGTTAAAAAGTTTTTGCATATAAACACGAATTAGAATGTTTGACATCACAGTTTACTAAAATAAAGGACAAAAAACAGTTTATTAATATAAAAACCAATCCATTCCCTGAAACTGTTTTTCATTGACAACATATTTGTTGTATTTGATGGACAACAGACAGTAGGGACTGTATTTGATGGACAACAGACAGTAGGGATTGTATTTGATGGACAACAGACAGTAAGGATTCCTACGAGGAACAATATGCTTCTCCTCTTGCCGACTTGTTCCTTTATTTACTTGAAGCAGACTTCTCAAGAAAAAAGAAGGAAGCTAGTCCTATCCTCTAATTTCAATTTCCGCTATATACATTTTTGTACTCGTACATTTGTAGATCAAGTTCTTTCACTGAATAATTCACAGTTTGGTGACTGTAGAAATTGACAGTGAATGCTGGTTGAGGGTTAAATTTCAATTTGGATATTTAAGTTTTCCCATTGTGAACTTTCCATTTATGAAGAAACATTCAAGCAGCACCTGTGTAGGGAGTACTGGATTTATCTCTCTTCAGCTGGTGCTTACGAGTCTTCTGTTATGAGAAAAAAAATTGTCAGTTGTTCTTATTTTTCATGACAAAAGATAAGGACCGCCACATTTACTAAAACTGTAGGTCCTAGATAAAAAATTAAACTTCAAAGAAAAGTTCTACCATTTTGACAAAATCAAACATTTCAAGATTATGAAGTATAAAATAAGTAGAATATACATGTTGTACATGCACCATTGTATAAAACTACAAACTGTCTAGGTCATTTTATAACTTACAAATCCAGGCACGAATCCACATCGTAATGGTGTTAGGCTTATATGAGTTGTTAGGTAATCCAACTACCTAATTCATTGAGCCACCCAGGCCCTGTACAAATTATGTAAAGTAATTAGTTTAAAATAATGACATGAAAGTTGTTTAAGGTAAAGGCTGGAACATTTAAAACAGCAAAGTCAACCTTCTGTTGTAACATATAATTAATGACAGAATTGTTTTTTAACCTTCAAAAATCAACCATTCTGTCAAATATAAACTGCTTCCTTCACTGTCTGCTATTTTAAGCCTACATGTTATTTTACTTCATGTAATTAAGTAATAAATATCCCTGAAATAGGAGACTAGAATATTCAAATAATTTTGTATGATGTTTTTTAATAAATTATTGAAATTTACAACAAATTAAGATGATTTTCATCAAATACTTGTGAGTTTTAAGGGAAAAAAATTACCATTTCTGAAACTGACAGGAATAGCCAATTATTTAATACCTTTTTTCTATACATTGTAGGCTTAAATAGATAAAAAAAATCAAAAAAATCAGGACTTGACATTTTTAAAAGTTTCTCTAACATTTATAGTGGTTTTTATATATTTTTTTATATTTCATTGCCAATTTATAATTTCATATATGACAACTTGATGCCTCCTGGCCAGTGTTTTATTAAAACTCTGTTCTTCTTTCTTTTCTGACAGTATTGTACAATATTTTTTTGTTTTTCATTTTATTTCCAAATTGACAAAATTCTGATTGACATTGAAAGTTTCAACTGGAGCCTTTAACATTATTACACAGTGTGTGTAGAGCATTACTTAAAAAGGAGTATTTTTCCCCACATGCACTTATTTCTATCATGTTTTCTGTTATGAACCACATTTTGTGGACCCAGATCTGGAAGCAATAATTGGGGTCTCTAAACACTTGTCCTGTCATGGTGTTTTGAGTTATAAAGGGAATCAGGTTTCTGTTTGTTTATCTGTTGGAGATTTAATTATCAAAGGATGAATTAATCTCTTAATCAGCTTATGACAAACAGATATATTATTTGTGCCTGATAGTGTTAAGTGACATGACCTCAAATTTCATCAGCTTCTGTAGTCATTTCTAGATCTGTATTTAACAGTTTGAGGTTATTTTTTACTTTTTCAAAAATAATTTTTAATTGGATACATATCCAATATAAATAACTACAACAAATTTAGATTTTAACATTGATTTTTGGCATTTGATATAAAATTGTAGGTCGAGTGTTTAATTCTTGTTTATTTTCATATACATGTACATGTACAAAAATGTACATGTATGTACATTGTACATGTGTAAGTACAGGTAAGCTGCTACTCAAGAAAGGAAAATTTACTATTGGGAAAAGTGTAAGACATTCTACATTTGTATATACAAACATTTACAAGAACTTAAAATGCAAAAATATTATTTTAGTCTTTTTCACATTTATTTAAATTAAAAAAAAACAGTATATTTTAGTAAAACAAATGATAAAATAGTAAACCAGTACTGATTTTTTTATTTTTCTATGAGTGTCTTAGACACATACATGTACATTTGTACATATCTCCTGATGATGGTGTCTCAAAAACATTCTAATTGAAGAATAAATAATCAGCAATCTCCAGAAATGTTGTTGTTGTTAAACTATTTCAAATATGACATTTATGATTGATCAGAACAACCCAACATATATTATGACATGTTGAACTATGGTTACTTGATCATGAACTTGAACTGCAGTCATTTTCAATTGTAGATTGGTCTGACAATTTTGAAAGAGAACCACACCAGCCAAAACTTAATACTAGTAATGCATTGGGTTCAGCGAAGAAAATAGCCTTAATTTGCATAAATTTAATATGAAAATTAGATTTCAAACTGAAGAAACACCTGCAACTGCTTATACATTGCAATGTATAAGTACAGTTGAATTGTACACAATGTATGTTATTCCAGATTAAAAAAAAACAAAAAACAACTTGCCAGAGTTTTGCTTAATTCTAGAATTTTTAATCTTCAAAATCTTTTTCAAGTTCACAATTTTAAAGAGAATTTTAATTCTTTGAAAAATATGTAACAAATGAATTAGACCTTTCTGTACATTCCAAATTTGATTCCAAAATTGTATGTTTTTAGAGGAGTTACATGTACATTGTACACTTCCTGATGACATTTAACATGGTACATGTATAATCTGTAGATACAAATGTTTTGTACTTGAACCTTGTAAAAAAAAATCAAAGGATAATTTTATAGCAAAAAAGAAAATTCACAAGTTGTTGAAACATTAAAATTGTGTATACATGTAGATTATGGGAAACATATATTATTACTTTCATACATGTATATGAACATTACATGAATGTGACCCTTTTAACTGCATTTAAGGGAAATAACTCTTATAAAAAAACTTGTAAAACATTTAACTTAAGAATTAAATTAGAAATGTGCAAATGGTCCAGAAGACATTTCTGACAGTTTTGATGAATCCCACCATTGCAAAATCTAAAAACTTTATTGATTCCCCAACTGAAAATGGTGAGTTCAGGACTCGTCTAGAGGTGAGTTGTAAAGAGCTCTGTAACATCATTCCAATTATTCTGAGGTACTTATTTACATTCAAAAATTTGAATACACAACATTTATAATATTATAATTACTTCATACATGAAAAAGTACTAATATAGTTAGTGATTTTATCTTATCTAAAATTAGTGAGAGCCCTGGCAATTACTAGTCTATATCTGTTTTTTACTCATTTAAAAGGCTCTGCCTATATTATGAACCATGACTGTATACGTAACACATTTAATATCAGCATAATTATACCCCCGCTCGACGAGAGTCGGGTGTATATAGGGATCCTCATGTCCGTTTGTCCGTCACACTTTTGGTTTCCGGATGATATTCAAAGTATGGCTCAACCAAATCTTTTCAAACTTTCACACATTGCTGTGTACCATCAAATACAGGTCAAGTTCGATTATGGTGTATTTCACATTTACCATTCCTCAGTTATGGCCCTTTTTCTCTTAGAAAACAGGGACTTTTTAGGTTTCCGGATGATATTTTAAATACTGCTGAACCAAATCTTTTCAAACTTTTACACAATGCGGTATACAATGTAGCATAAAATATAATACAGGTTAAGTTTGATTATGGTGTATTTCACATTTACCGTTCATAAGTTATGGCCCTTTTTCTCTTAGAAAATAGGGACTTTCTAGGTTTCCGGATGATATTTAAGCTATGACTTAACCAAATCTTTTCAAACTTTAACACAATGCAATGTACCATAAAATGCAGATTGAGTTCGATTATGGTGAAATTGACATTTACCGTTCATGAATTATGACCCCTTTTCTCTTAGAAGATAGGGACTTTAAGGGTTTCTGGATGAAAATTTGGAATGCAGGACCGTTCATGAATTATGGTCCCTTTTCTCTTAGAAGATAGGGACTTTAATTAAATTTGTGGTGATGCAATAAAATGTTCGTCACATCTTTTATAGTTTTGTTGTCATAAAATAGCGGGTAAAACACAATAAAGGACAATGCAGTGTTGCAGCAGAGCTGAAAATACAAGTACTGTTATTCTTAAAAGCAACATGTTTTCTATGATTTAAAATGTCTGAAGTTGGTATGATTTTTTTTTACAGGAAACATTTTTTTTCCATCAGTTCATTTCATCTTTTGTTGACAGGTTACTTACACTACACACAGATAATTGATCTCAACAAACAATGAACATCAAAACATTTTTTAAATGTAACTGAATTGTCCAAAAAGACTAAATATATTTTCCAAATAAACCCATTTTTACATGGCAGTTATTAGAATCAAAATGTGGGTGTTGTTGAAATATTTTTTGTTGCAAAAAACAATGAAGATTTAAAAAAAAAAAAAAAAGTAACATAAACCAACAACTAAATAGTAAAAAGGCATTTTTTAAAAATTAAATAGTAAAAACTAAAAAAGGCATTTTTTTTTAAACAAAAACAAAGTGCATATCATTGTATAGTTGAAAAAACAATTTATCATAAATTTTAGTCATTCTGATCCTGCATTCATTGTTACATTATATTCTGGATAAATGACTAAAATCCTTTCTCTGTTGACTGTAATTTTTCTTCACAACTAATACTCTATATAATATATACAGGTAAGTATGAAGTTTGAATAGACAATTTACTGCATGTGATAATGTAAATGAAAAATGTTTAGTTTGGTTTTCGTTAAACATAGAATATCAATATAAAAATTGTGCCTTCATTGTTACATGTATGTTGACAACTGATTCAATATCCATATAAAAGGTTTAATAAGATATCTTCAAAGAGAGGGGGTATTGACACTGACAAACGATAATTTAACCCACATGTTACCATGTATGCACCCTGGTGGTAGAGGAAGACCACCTATAGTTAATTCTACTTACTGATACATAGAGCTGCTAATAAGCTGACAGCTGACTCAGGGGGTCCACATGGGAACAATGGTTCTAGGACATAAGATGCAAATGTTAAGGCACCAATGGCATTACCACAGGGAATAATTACAACCAATGCCACCCACAGATATAAAAATGCAGGCAATTTTCCGAATGATACACCAATATAGGCATAGTCCGATCCCGATTTAAGAATCATTGTTCCAAGTTCTGCATAGCATATGGCTCCCACTAATGAAATTAGTCCACAGAATAGCCAAACAACGAGAGAAAGTCCTACCGATCCTGCTTCCATGAGAACTCCTTTAGGAGATATGAAGATCCCGCTCCCTATTATAACACCAACAATAATAGCTACACCATTGTGTAAACCAAGTTCTTTTTTCAATTTAATGGTACTACTGTTATCACTAAAAGAGTCCGACTCTTTTCCGCTGTTCGTCATTTTGTTGTTCTGACAGTAACACGTGTTGTGGAATATTGTAAACAATGTTTTACGAGTGTCTTCAATTCCTAACTGTAAAATAATATTACGGCAATACTATATTGTTATTTTAAAAAAATATAAAAATATATCCTTTCTTTGTGTGTTTTAATATTGTTTGTTGTCTTTAGTCGCTGTTATAAAACAGAGAAACACGCACAGTTTACAATTTCCTTCTTAACACAGCGCGGGAGATGAAACTACAGAGAGGAAACATGCTTCCTGAGTATGATATTGTTGACATCACGTGATTCATTAATTCATAATATTTGAACCAATGAAATTAAAATAGGTCAAGTTTACTACGATTAGGAGTTCATTCATAAATAAACAAATACAAATCCTTGCATTAAAACATAGAATCAGAATCAGAAATTATAAGTCCGGTAGAATATTTATTTGTTTTCTTTTTCTCTATATTTTCAGTACATATTCGATATTGTGTACAAAGTAACTTATCTGCTACAAAATAGAATAATATTAATTAAATAATGACTTTTTAATTAATAGAATAAGAATAAGAATAAGAATTTTTTATTTCCTAATCATAGGGCCCAAAATGGGCATATTAATCAACAACATGAAGATCATTCATACATCAACATTTACAATCATTCACACTAATTTTAATCATTATTTGGAGACAACACAAGGAAAACAAAGAGAAATAATACGGAGGAAAGAGTCAGTCAGCCACAAAGAGGATACTATTTAGGAATATATTTATTATATTAAAAATCATTAAAAATAATTATAGTCTTCTTTACTCTAAATAATCTTCTTTTCTTTTCTTGATAAAAAGTTTTTATCTAAATACTCAATAAATGTAGACAAAAAAACAGGATCATCATTTAACATCATCCAAATAAAAAGGTTTGGATGATCTAAATTATATAGATTTGGAAATTTTATATATAAATTAGAATAGAACAGAATAAGTTTATTAACCAAACCAGGGCACCAGGAGGGCATATACAATTAACAATTATGATTGATACACAACAACAATACATCAAACCAAATATTCACAGTGAAGTATCACTAACTGTGGTGCAGGCACACTCGGGCAGGAAAACATATATATATATACATAAGCATATGTATTTTTTTTATACATGTATATATACATATATAGAAAAAATACATATGCTTATGCATACACATACATATATAAATAGAATATCAAGCCAATGAGGGAAGGGTAGGGGGAAGAGAACATACATGTATCAGGTGATCCATCACCAGTCCGCAAGAGACACCAAGAGACGGTGCTAAAAGGAATACAATCCTACTTGTGTCTAGTGCAGACTGGTCATGTTGGTAAAGGAGACAAAATTACAGAATAATCATGAACGTGACGAAAAGTAATGTACAAAATGTATATACATGTGCCGACTATAAATAAAATTTACTTACTTATATCAAGGATTTATTATATAAAAAAATATGTGGATCATTTTCAAAATAAGTCAACATTTTACTTCAAAATAAAAAAAAACTCATAAAAAAAAGATGTATATCCACTTTAATGTTAAAGGGGCATTAGCTACAATTTTGACTAAAAAAATTATATGCTTTAGAAATTGGTAAATAGCTTTAAAATGATGAAATAAAGGTAAATATTTCACATTAAACAGCTTATCGAACCACTTTCCGCCTTTTGAGAACGAAAATTACCATCGATTACTTATTTGCTTGCAAGCAAATAATTTTACCTCGCCTTTTCTGTATGCAATTGACCTTACTAGTGACAGGTAAACACGAATAATTTGTATTTTGTCTCTTATTAACTGCCAACTTGCATGGTTCTATGTCCGTAATTAACACAGACTAAACCGACTAACAGCAGATTCACAAAAAATAAGAAATAAGTGCATTGTTGTACTGATTTAATGACGATTCGACAAACTCCGCAAACAATGTCGATAATTAATAAGATGGTGTCCATTTCTTGATCGATCTCAAAACACGAGCAGTTGCATGTTTTTTCTTCCGACGCGCGTGCATTTCATAACATTTATAAGTTACAGAAACACATTTTATTAAGGCATCAATCATATCTGATAGTTTCTATGGGTAACAAAAATTTACGATTTGATAGATAATGCCCCTTTAACAAATAAGAACATATGAATGAGAAATGCTTTTAATATTTAGATGTTGTTGAAAGTGGCGTTAAACACCATTAACTAAACGAGAAATGTTATTAATGGTATTTAAAAAAATAAAAATTGAGGAGAAGTGTCCAAAATGAAGTGTCCAAAATGTTTATGTCCCCTACGTAACGCATCAATGATATTAATTTTATGTAATCAATAATTTTTCTAAATTATATTTGCTTAAATATCCAATCGTCATGGTCATGCAACAATATTATTCAAATACAGGGGCGGATCCAGGATTTCAAGTTAGGGGGCGCACTTAAAAAAAATCGCGCCGAGCGGAGGGAGGCGCGAAAATATTTGGGGTATTTCGTGTGAAAAATCACGATTTTAGGCAAAAAAATCATATTTTTTCCAATTTTAGGGGGGGGGGGGCGCGCCGGGTGCCCCCCCCCTTGAATCCGCCCCTGAAATAAGTATACTTGGAGCTTTTGCAGACAAGGTGAGCGATACCGGATCCTAGAAGTCTCTGATTTAAAATTAACCATTACAAATTTTCAACAATAATTGTAACTTGTATTTAAAGTCGGATATACTACGTGGCTGATTAAGGCCATGCAAGAATTTTTTTTTTATTTTGTTCCCTCAATATATATTATATTATTCCCACAACATCGGTATTTTGTTCCCACAACATATTATATTATTCCCACAACACAGGTATTTTGTTCCCACATCATATTATATTCCCACAACATATTATATTATTCCCACAACATCAGTATTTTGTTCCCACATCATATTATATTATTCCCACAAGATCGGTATTTTGTTCCCACAACATATTATATTATTCCCACAACACAGGTATTTTGTTCCCACATCATATTATATTCCCACATCATATTATATTATTCCCACAACACAGGTATTTTGTTCCCACATCATTTTATATTCCCACAACATCGGTATTTTGTTCGCACAACATATTATATTATTCCCACAAGATCGGTATTTTGTTCCCACAACATATTATATTATTCCCACATCATATTATATTATTCCCACAACACAGGTATTTTGTTCCCACATCATATTATATTCCCACATCATATTATATTATTCCCACAACACAGGTATTTTGTTCCCACATCATTTTATATTCCCACAACATCGGTATTTTGTTCCCACATCATATTATATTATTCCCACAAGATCGGTATTTTGTTCCCACAACATATTATATTATTCCCACAACACAGGTATTTTGTTCCCACATCATATTATATTATTCCCACAACACAGGTATTTTGTTCCCACATCATTTTATATTCCCACAACATCGGTATTTTGTTCGCACAACATATTATATTATTCCCACAACATCGGTATTTTGTTCCCACCACATATTATGCGTATTATGCGTGTATGATTATTATACTATAATAGAGTCGCTTAATATATGTTTATGCTCGTCCTACCCTTGATTAGGGCGATGGGGGGTTGAGATCTCACAACACTTGTTCAACCCCGCCATGCATACGTGTAGATGTCCAAAGTCAGCTGAGCCTCATTGACACTAAGGGACAGGTCAATATCAGTATCTCCAGCGGGGGAGTGGGGAGCGGTAAAAAGGTAGGCGGGGGG
>MJUT01031518.1:59990-78066 GCA_002080005.1 Gigantidas platifrons
GGGGGGGGGGTCAAAAAATTTGAAGTAGTTGAAAGAAGTGGGGGGGGTTAAAATTTTTAACACAACTTACAAAGGGGGGGATCAGTTATGTTTGCTCATTCCAAATTTACATTTTGCCCCCCCCCCCGGAGATAAATAATGACCGGTCCCTAAGTGAATCACAATTGCAATTTTGAACAACAGCAGCAATACTACATGTTGTATATTCATTTATCAATAAAATGTATAAATTTGAAATTCGGTATATTCTGCACCAATTTTGAGCTTTGTTGTGCCAAACTTTTAAAACAGGGATTCCTACGGTTGCTGATTAAGGCCATGCAAGAATTTTTTTATTTTGTTCCCTTAATATAATATCTTATTCCCACAACTTATTACTTTGTTCCCACAAGAAATATATTTTGTTCCCACAACATATTATCTTGTTTCCTCAATATATTATTTTGTTCCCACAACATTTTATCTTGTTCCCTCGATATATTATTTTGTTCCCACAACATACTATATCTTGTTCCCTCAATATATTATTTTGTTCCCACGACATACTATCTTGTTCCCTCAATATATTATTTTGCTCCCACAACATATTATCTTGTTCCCTCAATATATTATTTTGCTCCCACAACATATTATCTTGTTCCCTCAATATATTATTTTGTTCCCACAACACATTATCTTGTTCCCTCAATACATTATTTTGCTCCCACAACATATTATCTTGTTCCCTCGATATATTATTTTGCTCCCACAACATATTATCTTGTTCCCTCAATATATTATTTTGTTCCCACAACATATTATCTTGTTCCCTCAATATATTATTTTGTTCCCACAACATATTACAAATGTATCTTGTTCCCTCAATATATTATTTTGTTCCCTCAACATATTATTTTGCTCCCACAACATATTATCTTGTTTCCTCAATATATTATTTTGTTCCCACAACATATTATCTTGTTCCATCAATATATTATTTTGTTCCTGATCCAAGATGGCCACTAGCGGGGAAAATAGTTTAACATTGGACCTTAAGGGAAATACATTCAAAGATCTTCTACGCAGAAACCACCGGGTTAATTGGAACCAAACTTGGTCACAATAGTCCTTGGATGGTCCCCTTTCAAAACTATGTCTGGTAGGTCCGGGTCAGATCCAAGATGTTCACCAGCTGGAAATTTAATTTAACAAAGGACTCTCTTGGGAAACACATTTAACGATCTTATCCGTTCAAACTACTGGGTCAACTGAAACCATACTTGGTCACAATGGTCCTTGGATGGCCCCTTTTCCAAATTGCGTCTGGAAGGTCTAGGTCCAAACCAACATGACCGCCAGGGGGGACCTAAATAGACATTGGACCCTCTGGTGAAACACATTCAAAGATCTTCTCTGAAACCACATAGCCAACTGGAATCAAACATGTCACACTAGTCCTTGGGTGGTCCCCTTTCAAAATTATGTTCAGAAAGTCCGGGTCCGATCCAAGATGGATGTAAGCGGTGAACATAGTATAACATAGGAGTCTATGGGACAGTCTAAGAAACATGGTCCAGGTGAGCGATATAGGCTCTTATGGGCCTCTTGTTGTACTGGTAAATATTGAGGCGAGACTTGAAGTGGGTTTAGAGGAAAACGGAACCTATCTGCAGTGTCAGTCGAATTATTGTGATTTCTTATAAAAAATAAGGATAATGTTAGTAAAATACACACATTTTAGTACACGTTAGTTAGTCAATCAATTATTCGTTTTTTGTGCTACCCATGGAATCCTTGTTTTAAAAGTTTAGCACAACAGAACTCAAAATTGGTGCAGAATATCACTTATCAATATACCGAATTTCAAATTGATACATTTTATTGATAAATTAACAGAGTATTGCTGCTGTTGTTCAAAATTGCAATTGTGATTCACTTAGTGTCGATGAGGCTCCTGATTTTGGACATATACACGTATGTGTGGCGGGGTTGAGCAAGTTTTGTGAGATCTCAACCCTTCCCGTCCCCCTAATCAAGGGTAGAACGAACATAAACATATCAGGGACATATTATAACAAGGGCAACGCAAAGCGTGGCATATCCCCTCGCCTAAAATATTGACCTGGTGACCTTCACCTTTGACCTTGAAAATCAACAGGGTTCCAGATTTTCTTTTAGGACTAAGTATGTACCAAGTTTGGTCAAAATTCATTGAAGGATGTTGATTCTAGTGTTCACAAGGATGTTACGGACGGACGGACGGACGGACGGACGGACGGTAGCGTTATTATATCCCTTCGCAACTTCGTTGGCGAGGGGATAATAATCAGACAGAAAAGACAACTAATGTATTAAGTATGACACCACGGACAGCAGGCACATGGTGATACTATTTCGTGTAACGGGACGGAACGAAACGAAACGAAAAGGAATGATTTCGTTTCTTGTTTTAGTAATTACTATAGAGATATCACTATTTTAAGAAACGTTTCGTTTCTGAATTTTTGCGTTTCGTTTCATTTCTGAATTGTTGCGTTTCGTTTCGTGTTTTAGTAATTTCCTATAGGTGTACTGTACTTAGTTACTTTGTTCCGATCAAGACACGACCGACCAACATTTGTACACGGTGTAGTCGCGTTATTTGAACGTTCGGCGGATGAATTGTTTATTGTATGACACAGGGCAGATTTTCTGTTTGTTTTCACCTAAAACTTGCAATATACTTTCTAATTAAAGCTGAAATTATAGATAATTGATATGGGAATCCAACAAGCCATGTAAAAACTTTCAGTAGTTCTTCAAAAAGTCATCATAGTATAGCACCTCTTTTGTCGATTTTTTTTCATTTGAAGAGCAGTACTTAGTTTGAGCGAAATCCTCCAGAAATTTACATAAGGGTAATAACAAAATTACCGAACACAGAGCAATCTTCCAAAGGGAAATTCAAAACTCATAAATCAATAAACAGACAAAATCAGTCAACAACCGGGAAACTGGAAAACCGCAATGGTCCTGACTTGATACAGGCATTTCTAAAGAAATGGTGGATTGAATCAGATTTCAGTTTCACATATGAAACTACACACGTAGTAAATTTATACAGTTGGGAACTTGACAGTGTAAACCTACAGCTGTCCATAGGTATAGTGTTTCTCCAGGCTCACTGCAGAGAATCAAAAGATGTAGAATTGTACAACGTTGCCTTGTTTCTGTTTCTGGTACGTGTAGAATCACAAAAAAGGCTTTTATACACGATAAGAGAGAACGCCGGTTTTATGGGCTGTATTCCTGCCGGGCGGTCGTGAATGCCTCTACGGAATCTGCACACACGACTTTGTCTGGCAATTGGTTCCAGTGGACAATTGCTTCCAAGAAGAAAGATTGTTTAGATTGTTCTGTATTACAGTCTGGGACCTTGAGGCCCTTTGAGTTCTTTATTAAGCGTCTTTCTATAATATTTGTCGTCTCACAGTCTTTATACACTTTGGCTTCAAATGTTCCTCTTAGGTTTGGCTGTTGTGACGAAGTCAGCAGTTGGTAGTGCCGGCACCAACCTCTCAACCACCTGATACAGCAGGATCAGGCGGAGACTGTGTCGTCTTTCTTCTAGCGTCTCGAGCTCTAATTGTAGTTTCATTGTGGTGATTGATCCTGCCCCCCTGGCTCCTATAGTATAGTCCTTTTTTATGAAACGTATTCATCTGTTTTGGATTCTTTCTAATTTATCTATATCCCCATTTAGGTATGGCGGTTCCAGATGGTTGCTCCATACACCATAGTTGATCTTACGAGGGATATATAGGCTGTCTTTCTACATGTTTTTGGAACATTTCTTATATTCCTCCTTAGAAAGCCCAAGGTGGCATTTGCTTTCTTACTGATGTTGTTTATGTGGATGCTCCATTTAAGATTGTTTGATATCTGTAGACCTAGGTATGGGTTTTCTTTAACTTCTTGAAAGATGTGATATTCAAGAGAGTCGAATTTATTTGATTTTTTGTTGATGGATAATATATAGCAGTTTTTGACGTTAAATCTCATGTCCCAGTCTTTTGCCCATATTTCAAGTTGTTCGAAGTCTGCTGGTAGTTTTTTGTGGTCTTTTGCTGTTTTGATTGTACTGTATAATAATAATAATAATTCTTTATTCCTAATTAAAGGTCTCATGTAGAGCATATAAATCAATATAAATCACAAACATGACAGAGTTCACACAATATACAAACATACATCACATTGATTGTATATATTGAGAAGAAATATACACATATATATAGGAGAGGAGAGAGCCAGTACAAAGAGGGATAACTCCATTTGTTAAATATAACTTAGGCCATGCAAAGTTAATTACTTGGTTCTCAGGCCCTTTTTTGTCAAAATTGATGAGGGAGGGCGGCATTTTTTTTTATCCTTTTACTGCTGTAAAAAGTGATGAGGGAGGCATTTTTTCTTCTTTTTTTTTTGTGAAAAATATGGCAATGTATAAATCTTTTCATTACTTTATTGAAAATTTCAATTTTATTTCTTTCGATGGTGGCAGAAACATCACAAGTGGTTAATTTTTATGGAAACGTCCAATCCGCTGGTCCCAACGTACCATTTTTTATCTCCGTAAACAATTCCAATAAGGTACAAGCTTCGGAGAAGCCCCCTATTATGTTTCCTGGTAAAACTGGCAAACATTTGTGCCGAATTTGCACAGAAACGATTGACATTTTGTCTAAATGTCAAACGGAAGCACGTTTTTTATTTATACATTGTCATAACGATGCTTTAAATCTCATTTAAGCATGCTGCGTTTTAAAGCGTTTCACCGACCACGCGATATAAGAGAAAAACGGATGCGGTTGTTTTTTCCGTACGGACAGCGCTACCGCATTTAATTTTTTTTTTTTTTTTTTTTTTTACTATTTTTGCAAAAAAATAGGCAATGCGGCGACGAATTTCCACATGCGGGCGGGCCTGAGAACCAAGAAATTAACTTTGCATGGCCTTATATATAATTTTTTTTCCTGTCTTATTTGGAAAGCTTTTGTCCAGAAACACACTAAAACTGCATTAAAATCTAAATCTTCATTACTTATGATCCAAATAAAAAGATTTTCTAAATTAATTTTTCTCAGGTTTGGAAACTTTTGAAATAAATTATCTAAAAATTCTAATTTTGGTGAATTATAAAGAGGGCACTCCAGTACAAAATGCAGTTCATTTTCTATTAAGTTATGTGAACAATGTTGACAGAGCCTTTCACATCTGAGCAGAAGTTCAAATTTTCCCGAGACTGTATTTAGTATTCGTTCATGTCCCCCAGTTTCTATTCTTAAACTGTGGTTACTCAGCCTGAATTTAGTTAAAATTCTTCTGTTGTTAAAATTGTTCATATTTAGGTAACTTTCATAATTAAAGTAAATTTGAATTTAAAATATGTGCTAAGTTTTCCAGTATATAGTAAATACTAACTGTTTCTTATGTCTAGCCATGTCTGAATAAAGGACTTCTGAAGATATTTCTTCAAATATAATTTAAATTGATTTTTACTAAATTTTTTGCAAGTAGATAGGTTAATATTCAGTTTTTCACTGAAAAAAAGTAAATTGGTATACCATGAGTTATTTGATTGGTTATTGCTAAATTTATGCTCATTGTAAGCTCTGCTCAATAGGTCAGATGGGGAGTTCTCAAGTCTATACCAGTACATAAATAATTGTTTTAACAAGTCTATATATAATGGGTATCTCCCAAGTTCTGAAAGGACTGCTATGTTTGTATAGAGTTTAGTAACACCTAGAATGTGTTTACAATATTTTAAATTAAGCTTTTCCATTTCCCATTCTTTGAAAATATCAAACAGGCTACAGTCATCTGCAAATAGTCTAACAGATGATGTAACACTATCTGGTAGATCGTCATTTTATGTGGCAGAGGAATAGTATTGGTCCTAGCACAGTGCCTTAGGTTCGGAACATTCCTTGAGGATACGATCTGGGATAGTATCTGGTCCAGAAGCTTTATTAGGGTTGACTTGTCTCAATAGTTTTTCTATACCATTCTGCTCTATTTTAAATTAATGATTGGAGTGATGTCGGTTTTTGCTTGAATCTTTGTCTTTGGTAGGGTGTTATCTATTGTTTTAGTAAAAACTGACTAATAGGAGTTCTGGTTTCCCTTTGCTGTCGCTGATCAAGTTTGCTTCCTTGTTCAGAGGTGCAAATCCTCCTGCATCTTGTTGTTTTGATTTTATATATTTCCAAAGTGGTTTGGTGTTGTTGTTTTTTTAGCCCCTCGAAAATTTGTTGGTTAATATATTCGTACTCTGCTTTCCGTAGGTGTCTTTTGCATTCGTTCTGGTATGACCTGTAGTTGGACCATTTCTTCGTTTTCCTAGCTTGTCTGTATAAACGTTGTTTCTTTTTTTTTATCCCTTCGCCTACGAAGTTGCGATGGGATATAGTAACGCTACCGTCCGTCCTTCCGTAACATCCTTGTGAACACTATAGAATCAACATCCTTCAATAGATTTTAACCAAACTTGGTACATACTTAGTCCTTAAGAAAATCTGGAACCCTATTGATTTTCAAGGTCATAGATCAAAGGTCAAGGTCACCGGGTCAAATTTTTACCGCGTAATATCCTTGTGAACACTCTGGAATCAATATCCTTCAATGTATTTTGACCAAACTTGGTACATACTTAGTTCTTCAGAGAATCTGGAACCCTATTGATTTTCAAGATCATAGGTCAAAGATCAAGGTCACCGGGTCAAATTATTACCGCATAATATCCTTGTGAACTCTCTAGAATCAACATCCTTCAATGGATTTTAACCAAACTTGGTACATACTTAGTTCTTAGGAGAATCTGGAACCCTATTGATTTTCAAGGTCATAGGTCAAAGTTCAAGGTCATCGGATCAAATTTTTACCGCATAATATCCTTGTGAACACTCCAGAATCAACATCCTTCAATGGATTTTGACCAAACTTGGTACATACCTAGTCGTTAAGAGAATCTGAAACCCTATTGATTTTCAAGGTCATAGGTCAAAGGTAAAGGTCACCGGGTCAAATTTTTTCCGCATAACATCCTTGTGAACATTCTAGAATCAACATCCTTCAATGAATTTTGACCAAACTTGGTACATTCCTAGTCCTTAAGAAAATCTGGAACCCTATTGATTTTCAAGGTCAAAGTCACCAGGTCAAATCTTTTACCATGTAACATCCTTGTGAACACTCTAGAATCAACATCCTTCAATGGATTTTAACCAAACCTGGTACACACTTAGTCCTTAGGAGAATCTGGAACCCTATTGATTTTCTAGGTCAAAGGTCAAGGTCACCAGATCAAATTTTTTACCATGTAACATCCTTGTGAACACTCTAGAATCGACATCCTTCAATGGACTTTAACCAAACTTGGTACATACTTAGTCCTTAAGAGAATCTGGAACCCTATTGATGTTCAAGGCCATAGGTCAAAGGTCAACGTCACCGGGTCAAATTTTTAGGCGAGGGGATACGCCACGCCTTGCGTTGCCCTTGTTAGCATTTTCTTTTCCTTTTTCCTTTTTCCTTATCCATATGCAGTGGCGTAGCTACGCAGAGGCACGGAAGCACGTGCTTCCACATCATTTTGACCACACAAAAAAAAGAGAGAGAGAGAGAGAGAGAGAGAGAGAGAGAGGGGGGACGACAACAGAGAATAAATAGAGATATAGAAGAATCGTGTTTAGTTTGTGTAGTGCTACGGTGTTATTTTTTTACGTCGTGAAAAAGTACGTTAAACAATATTCACGTTATAGTATACCGTTTGAATTTAGCTCCGGAACTGATACCACTCTACTCCGGCCCCTTCGGCTAATTGCTCGACAAAAGGTTTTTGCTTACATTGAGTGATGAAACTGAGTGACTGAACAACAATGCAAAGAAAGATAAGTTCCTTTTTCGAACCGAAAGCAGGCCCTTCGGCTTCTGAAAGTTTAAGCCCGGAAAAAGTGGAGAGCGTCATAGAGAGTGCTCCAAGCCCGTCAGATTCTGCCTGTAAACCTACGTACCCAGATGTTGCTAAATTGTCGCAGGATGATCTCCAAAGTGATGCAGTTAAACTTCAGTTGTTATCCCAAATGTGGGATAAAGTTGCCCAGTTTAAATTCCCATTCAGGTACATTGATCTTTGAATAAGACGTATTGATCAATAGGGTTAAATTCGCAGGGAAGGGGATTATAAAATTAAAAACAAAGAAATCAAATTAACACATAGAACTATTAATAAAATGTTTCAGTGAGTGCATCCAGACCTGTGTAACAAATTGATATCATAACTGTAGATAGTTACACACAGATTCTATTAATATCATAGAGTGCATTAAATTATACATGAAGGTGCTCTCCATATGGACACTAATAATGAATTTCTTTAAGAGTCAGTCTAAACAAACTGGTCTCTCAAATAGAGAAAAAATTAATATAAACCTTCTAGATCTAGAAGAACTTATTAAAGAAAATATAGTTAACAATTTCAAAATTATCCAATTCCAGCTACATAACTTTTACAAAACTCGGAGAAAAACCATGACTAAATGATTCTGACAACATTACTGGGTGTCCGTATCCTTTAATAGAAAATAAAATCTGCTATTTTTGTCTCATATACTGACGTATCACCGGCTTCGACTACTGTATATAATATGACGGGTGTCGTATACAGGGCATGCTTATCATTTCAGTGCACCTAATATCAACTCGCAGTTTTATAGGAGTTTGCGGATATCCAAAGTTTTAGTATAGTGTTGTTTCCTTGTATTTTTTGCTGCTTGTGCTTGTCCCGCCTACTGTTCATACAAACTTGACTAATGCCTTTGTCGGATGCATGGATATCTTTTACTTAGATATTCCTCTCTCTCATAAATGGAAGTTCCTGTTTGGCTGTTTTGTCACAAACGAGTTCTATGCTTAAACTCATAAGACAGTTGCAAATTTCCTTTGAATATTGTGGTACGATTTTTACGTAAAAGGGAAACCCAAAAAGTACAAAATATAACGTAGATTTCGTCAAAAACAAATGGATATCATTGTACTCTGTAAACATTACAGCGTCATGGATTATTTGGTAGAATGGCAACATGGATTGTAGAAATAATTACCTGCGTCGCCAACGGCGATAGCAGGTCTAGGAACCTCTCTACTCCGTCCGTCCGTCTGTCCGTTCGTCCGTCCGCAACAGCAACAAGTCTAGTGGCATTCCCACTCCGTCTGTTCGTCCGTTCACAACACTTGCGGTTACATAATTTGTGTAATCTTAAACTCCAATAATTCTCATTCCTCATTATTCAAACTTTGCACAATTACTGCACACATTTCGAATGTGTGCACTTTATATTTTCATCATATTTGATGGCGATTTAGGTCCAGGCTCGACTTTGATTGCATTTGTACTTTCGACCGCCTATATATTCTCTTCGTAACATGAAAATATGACACGTTTTTTTTTAGTTTGAAGCAAAACTTTTGATCTTACCAACATAATCCAACCAACGTTGTTATTTCAAATTCAGTGCCTATTTCCTAAAATCTCAGAGCTTCCGGAGGGCTTCGCCCCCCTGGACCCACTGGGGGACTTAGGCGGCCCCCATACCCGTCGCCCCAATTTTGTGCTTCCACATCATTACAGGTCTAGCTACGCCTCTGATATGGTATGCTGTTTCTATATTTGATTTCTTTATGTGGGATGTTGGTGTTCATGGTGCTTTCTAATTGTGTTTTGAATGTATCCCAGAGATGTTGTACTTCAGCTCCTTGTTCCTTTTTCTTTTTGATCTCATCTGGGGTGTTTCTTAGGTCCTTTGTGATTTTTTCCCATTTGGCCTTTTTGTATACATAGCATTTTCTTGATGGTGTCTTTTGGTAGTGTACTTTAGCTTCGAAATCTGTGATTACTATTTCATGGTCCGATATACCTGGCACGTTGGTTGATGATTTGACTAAGGTTGGGTTTGTGACGAATACAAGATCTAAAAGGTTATGTATTTGTGTCAAGTTGAATGCTTCTGTTATGTCTACTAATACATGCTGTATTAAGTTCTCTTTCTGGGCCAGTTACTGTTAGAATGTCCCATCTTATGTCAGGGCAGTTGAAATATCCTGCTAGTATAATGTTCGAGTTTTTGCGGTTGCTAATCTTTGTTAATAATTTTTGCAGTTGGTCTATGTGTTTCTGTTCTCTGTGTGGCATGTAGAATGATCCAATAAGAAGGTCTTTTTGATTTTTGATTTTGATTTTTACCCACTCTATTTCTCCGTCTGTGATGAGGGATGGTTGCTCAACTGGTGTGATTGATTTCTCTACCATTATAAACACGCCTCCTCCTAGAGTTCCTCTGTCATTCCTGTATACATTATAGTTGGGTGGGGAAATTTCACTGGATTTGATGGCATCTTTGGTTGGGTTTGACCCTGGTTTAACTCCTTTTAGCCATGATTCAGTTGGACATACCATTACCACGTCTGGGTTTAGGTAGTAAAGCGCTGTTTTAAATTCTTGTTTATCTCTTATGCTTCTGCAGTTAACTGTCATGATGCGCATATTTTTCTTGGCTGGCACTTCGTAAGGATTGCTACTTAAATGATGGGATCGCCTAGACTGTTGACGCAGAGTTCGGTATGTTGGATGTCTCTCTCTTCTTTGGACTGCTTGCTTTGAGTGGACTGAAGACAGGTGGTATGGAGTCCAAAGTTAGGTCTATTCCTGTGATTTGTTCATAAATGTTTGATATTTCTAATTCGTAGCTTCTGAAGGTGAAGGTGTTGATGTTAATACTTTCGCATTTACAACAGATCCATTGTACGTTGGATTTTTCAAGGAGTTCATAATCTTGTGAGCACAATTCTATGTAGGGGGTGAAAATATTCCTCTGGATCAAATATTGCTTAAACTAATCAAAATTAACAAATGTTCCATTGGAAATCTGGTAATCGTACCAAATCGAAATTCCGACTGGTGACGTCCTACTTCAGAATAATGACGTATTTCGGTGTGGGCCGTAATTAAGTGTACACTGTCCGATGAGTTCCGAGTACAAATTTTCAAGATGGATGCGCCCATGATTTAAACAAACATCTACATCTCCCCATTGTTTAAACTTTGATCGGTATTCCATGACATAATGGCGACTATTTTAAAACACTGGAGGGAGGCGGCAACTTTAATTATTGCTGCAAGATCTAATAACATAACAAACAAGTTTAATTATGATATTTTAATGATGAAACGGAGTGGCAAAAGTAAATTTATGCCAAGTTTGTATGTGTTCCCAGGAGGTGTAGCAGAAGAATCTGATTTTTCCTCCGAATGGTTAGATGTTTTTTCATTACTTGGCAATGACATTTATCCGAACACATTTGATTATTTTGCCACAGCAGGACCTGGACCACCAATGTTCAGTAGAAAAAGAGATGAACAATTTTCAAAGATCCCAAGTGAAGTTGCCTTCAGAATATGTGCAATAAGAGAAACCTTTGAAGAATGTGGAATTTTATTAACTAGGCCAGCAAATGATAATACAAGAAAATGTTTGTTGGATTTGAAAAACTCTCCTATTTCATTTGGCACAGTTGGCAACATAGGTCTTGCTGATTTTGAATCTTGGAGAGAAAAGGTTGATAAAGATGCATCACAGTTTATTACCATGTGCAAGAAATACAACATTGTGCCAGATATTTGGTCATTAGCAGAGTGGTCAAATTGGTTGACACCTTTAAGTTTTGCCAGAAAAACATCTAATGTTTATGAAGGGTCTAAAAGGAGATACGACACAGCATTCTTTCTCTGTCTACTTGATAGTATTCCAGATGCTATGCACGATGATAGAGAAACAGTCCAATTACAGGTTACCATATGCATAAAGAGTATAATGTTAACTTATAATCATTGGTTGAAATTGCTGCAGAACCATACATGAACATTTTGTCCATTAATAGATCACAATAAAAGAAGGTTATAAGAGCTTCCATTCCACAGCTTATGCTAGGGTTGAAATGTAGAGATGAAAATGACAACACTGGCTCTTTCAATAATTCATAAATCTAAATATAATATCTATCTTTGTACTACATGTACATGTATATATGGAAAACAATAACCAGACCTGTGATTTATTAATTCATTGATCTTGAAAACTTTCACTAAATTTTATTACAGTATTACTATAAAGATCTTGTACCTAAATACAATTCTTCATGCAGAAATCTGATCCCAATTATATTTCCCATGTCCATGTTTCTATGGCAATGTAATTAACAAAGCTAAAAAGTTTAAATCTGACACATTTAAATTTGTAAATTCATTGAAAAATCTTATTTGCAAATGCTATGATTTAGTATTAATTAATGACTCTTAGGCAGGGTTACTTTTCTGAAAATATAAGCAATCTAGTGATTTATATTTCAGTCCATTTTTGTCCCCCGCCTCTGCAAAAAGTGGAGCAGGGGATATGGAAATGCTGGGCATCCGTCCGTCGGTCCGTCCAGATTGTAAGCACTCTCAGATTTTTATTTGTTGACCAATTGATTTCAAACTTACACACAAGCATTATATTAAGAATCTCTAGCTTAAGTTCGAAACTGGGCAAAATTCGAAAAAAAAAATTCTTGTAAAATCATGTTTTTTTTTTATAGAAAAAGTACATATTTTGAGAATTACACATTTCTCTGAAACTACAAAAGATAGGAACTTAATATTTGGTATGGGTGGAGATGCCAATGTGAAGTTGAGGATGCAACATTCCCCCTTCCCCCAGCTCAGCCCCACCCCTCTGGGGAATCTGTATAAAAAAATGTGACCGAGATCCCCACCCTAAACCATATATATTTATGATCAGGGTGACTAGGCAAAATTAAATGCCTTATAGCTAAGGCCCCTGGAGTGATACCCCACCCCCTACCTGAAGTGAACTTTTTAATGGTTGAGATCCCCACCCCTAAACCATATATATTTATGATCAGGGTGACTAGGCAAATTAAATGCCTTATACATGTAGCTCTGCTAATTATTAGCTCGGGCCCTGGAGGGTCATACCCCACCCCCTACCTGAAGTGAACTTTTTAATTGTTGAGATCCCCACTCTTAAGCCATATATATTTATGATCAGGGTGAATAGACAAATTAAATGCCCAAAGATTTTGACTTGCAACTCGGCTGTTGCATCTCAGATGCTTGTTCGATTCTTTAAATATATCGCATGGATAACATTACACTCACATTACACCTCTTTCTATTGCGGCGGGGGACACATGTCTACGTGTTGCAATCTTGTACTATTTTTGTTTATTATTGAACTATGGAACAGTCTGCCATCTCAGCTTAGAAATGGTCATAAACTTGAGTGTTTTAAAAAAGATTTGAAAACGCACCTCTTTCGTAAAGCTTTTAATGTGTGATTCTGTGTACATATAGTCTTTCGTTGAGTTAACTTGCTTTTATCATTTTATTGTGTAATAATTAGGGTTATTTCTTATTGATTGCTTTGTATTTTTGTATTACTTTTTAATACTTGTGTTAATTTTAGTATAGTGTAAAGTGCTTTAGAGTATTTTTAGATAGGGTGCTATATAAGTGTATTTTATTATTTTATTATTATTATTATTTGATTCTAACAAATTGATGACCTATTTATTCTGGTCTCCGATGAAGACTATTACTTTCTTAATATGTTTATGACTGATTGATATTAAATCTGTTAGAAGTATCAGTTATGATTTTTTTTGGTCCTTGCTCCTTATATTAGAGTAATGGTCTGTAACCAACAGATTCTACCTTCCTAGCTAATAGTCAGTTAATGGTATGCATTCATTGACCCTGCTACTATAATATTCCGTCCATGTTTATGTTATCATTCATTGACCCTGCTACTATAATATTCCGTCCATGTTTATGTTATCATTCATTGACCCTGCTACTATAATATTCCTTCCATGTTTATGTTATCATTCATTGACCCTGCTACTATAATATTCCGTCCATGTTTATGTTGTCATTCATTGACCCTGCTACTATAATATTCCGTCCATGTTTATGTTGTCATTAATTTTTGTAGTAGTGTGTGGTCCTTTTGTGTGGAGGTGAATCTGTGCAAGATTTTTTAATAGTTTGTTTATTTCTTTATTGCTGTTGGAAATCCATGCCACTTATCAAGAGGGGGAGGTTTTGGATCCCATTTTACCTACTGAGAGGGGGTCACTTTCCATATACCGTTATATATATGTACTAAGTGTCCCTGAACCGAGTTGATGATTTCAGCATTCAGATATGATGTTGGGTTGTTATTTTTCCACCTCAGTATATCAATTGGTGGGGATACTGTATAACCAGTAATTTCTTCAGTATTCTGTGGTCAACTCCAGATCACATACATGTAATATTATGTAAAATAAATGTTTAATGTCCCGTAATAATAAACCAGTACAAATTACCTTTTCAAACTCTAACTCCAATTGATCCGGAAATGTCAAATATTTAATTAAGCCTAATTACAATATCCAGATAAAAGAAAATTATGCAACAATTAAAGGTTATTTAGTGACAAATATGGGGCTATATCAAAATAGCGACATTACCCATAGATCAAAACGGCGACAATTTTAATTACCTATTTGAAAATTATATATCAAAATAGCAACATTAAAAATGGATTTTTACAGGTGAAAGAGGATATGATAGAGAAAATTAAACAAAATAAATAAATAAATATCACGACAAGAATTTGTCAAACTTATGGCATACAGAGTGCAACCAGTTATTAACTTGTAGAATTCTACTATACTAGTGCTTGCGATGATTTTAAACGTTTTAAAACATGAAACAATTTAATAAAGTTTATTTTAGCTACTGCTACTTTTATTTCAGACATAATATTCATCCTGCTCAACATCCTACTTCCACCTCCCCATTGGTGAGCAGGGGGCAATAGATATTTAAGCTCACCTGTCCCACCGTTGTCGTCATCGTCATCCGTCGGTAACTTTTCACATTTTCATCTACTCCTCTGAAACTACTTTATAGGAATGATGACTATGAGAACCTCTTCCCTCTACAAAATTTCCTTATTTTGTACTGATTGGGTGGTATACATGGCGGCAATGGCTGCATAAAGTTATGAGCCATTTTATATATTATTAAAGTACTATTAAATAAAAGTAAAGGTCGCTGTTTTGATATATTAAATGTGTCGCTGTTTTGATATATCTTTTATCGCTGTTTTGATACGTCGCTATTTTGAAAATACCGAAAATGTCGCTATTTTGATCATCCCCGACAAATATATATTGTGACATGATGATTTTTAACTGTTAATTACAATTAATTCAGATAAAGAAATATGATTGTACCAAGCTGACACTGACAATAATTGAAACAATCACATGATCAAATGTTTTCAATCATATTAATAAAATTATTAAAGCAATATTTAAAATTGTTATTACATAAATTAACATTAGTGTTTTTTTAGTTGTTATCGCAGCTGTGATCAAACTGTGTCATCTCAGGATTCATCTAAAAACAAAAAATAGAAATGTACTAGCAGTAGAATTCTGGTTAACCCAAGTTTTTATGTCTACATTATACTAAAAGAATTGAATATAATTGCTTCTAATCTAATTCTTATTTAAAAAATTGTTATATCCTAAAGTATGAAAATTCGACTTTAAAAATATATATCCGAACTATCAAACATTATACCGATCCAACTGTTGACTTCATATTTCCTGTCAACAAATTGCGAAAACAGCAAAATAAAAAGGTTTCTTAGAAAAATTTGAAGCTACCAAATGTGTATTCAGAAACTGTAACCTTTGAAAACTTTCCAAAGAACTAAATATATTTTTACTTCTAAGGACTACTGTGCTGTGCACTAGTTGGTTATCGTAACATTATAAAACTGTCCTTCATCGCTTCATTTGTTGCTTCCTGTAGGCTGTACTACAAACACTTTTTTTTCATTGCTGAGATTTTCAATCAGCAGAGGGGAAAAAATCCTCAAAAATTAAATGTCTACTTTTTTGTCCAAAATCACAGAAATCTCACACCACAGAAATTACTGGTTAATACAAAAAAATATATATATGAATAAGTAGTTAGGGATTTCAAGCTAGGAGAATGTAATTGTATGAAGGGAGGCATTTTTCACAGCTGCACCAGTCTGTATAGAATTTGACCTAAAGTGACACTGCCGTATTACACCAGGCATAGTTTTTGGTATGATATAAGCTGAAAGTGGGAGCATCTATATCCTACATGTATGCCGTCACAAACTACATGTATGCCGTCACAAACTACATGTATGCCATCACAAACTACATGTATGCTGTCACAAACTACATGTATGCCGTCACAAACTACATGTATGCCGTCACAAACTACATGTATGCCGTCACAAACTACATGTATGCCGTCACAAACACATTATTCTATTTTTTACTCACATGTAGTATGTTTTTACTGGATTAATGCTACATATGTTTAAACCTACACATTTTATCAATTTTAATATCTATTTTACAGTGGTCTCCACCAGATAAAGTAATAAAAGATCATTTGGAATCCACAATAAGACTGGCTCCACCACAAATATATGAAATTTGCAGATTTTTACATTTTCAAAATATAGAGAAGCTGATGGAGTTTTCAACGGAGAGAACCACCAAGAGGGTGGAGAGAAATTTCCCAGTGGCAGCCGTCTGTGATGATGGTATAATTATCCTTCATCCTGGTAAGACTTGGCTTATTCATATGTTAATTGTAACATGTGTTACCGTCTGTGATGATGGTATAATTGTCCTTCATTCTGGTAAGGCTTGGCTTATTCATATGTTAATTGTAACATGTGTTACCGTCTGTGATGATGGTATAATTGTCCTTCATCCTGGTAAGGCTTGGCTTATTCATATGTTAATTGTCACATGTGACATGTCTACCTGCAGACTGTTGTATCAGTGTGTGTCAGAGTGGAGTGACATGTCTACCTACAGACTGTTGTATCAGTGTGTGTCAGAGTGGAGTAACATGTCTACCTGCAGACTGTTGTATCAGTGTGTGTCAGAGTGGAGTGACATGTCTACCTGCAGACTGTTGTATCAGTGTGTGTCAGAGTAGAGTGACATGTCTACCTACAGACTGTTGTATCAGTGTGTGTCAGAGTGGAGTGACATGTCTACATACAGACTGTTGTATCAGTGTGTGTCAGAGTGGAGTGACATGTCTACCTGCAGACTGTTGTATCGGTGTGTGTCAGAGTGGAGTGATATGTCTACCTGCAGACTGTTGTATCGGTGTGTTTCAGAGTGGAGTGACATGTCTACCTGCAGACTGTTGTATCAGTGTGTGTCAGAGTGGAGTGACATGTCTACCTGCGTGTGTGTCAGAGTGGAGTGACATGTCTACCTGCAGACTGTTGTATCAGTGTGTATCAGAGTGGAGTGACATGTCTACCTGCAGACTGTTGTATCAGTGTTTGTCAGAGTGGAGTGACATGTCTACCTGCAGACTGTTGTATCAGTGTGTGTCAGAGTGGAGTGACATGTCTACCTGCAGACTGTTGTATCAGTCAGAGTGTGTGTTAGAGTGGAGTGCCATGTCTACCTGCAGACTGTTGTATCAGTGTGTGTCAGAGTGGAGTGACATGTCTACCTGCAGACTGTTGTATCAGTGTGTGTCAGAGTGGAGTGACATGTCTACCTGCAGACTGTTGTTTCAGTGTGTGTCAGAATGGAGTGACATGTCTACCTGCAGACTGTTGTATCAGTGTGTGTCAGAGTGGAGTGACATGTATACCTGCAGACTGTTGTATCAGTGTGTGTCAGAGTGGAGTGACATGTCTACCTGCAGACTGTTGTATCAGTGTGTGTCAGAGTGGAGTGACATGTCTACCTGCAGACTGTTGTATCAGTGTGTCAGAGTGGAGTGACATGTCTACCTACAGACTGTTGTATCAGTGTGTGTCAGAGTGGAGTGACATGTCTACCTACATACTGTTGTATCAGTGTGTGTCAGAGTGGAGTGACATGTCTACCTACAGACTGTTGTATCAGTGTGTGTCAGAGTGGA
>MJUT01031518.1:116417-133341 GCA_002080005.1 Gigantidas platifrons
TCTGTCTAAACAGGGTAGTCAGAACTGACTAATTATATAAGGTCACCTCTGTCTAAACAGGGTAGTCAGAACTGACTAATTATATAAGGTCACCTCTGTAAATTCTTTAGGAGCTGTAAGCTTCAATAATAAACATATATATACATATATCTAATAAATTAATGATGCTTGAGTGCTCTATTTCTGTCAGCCATATTGTTTAGAAGATGTGTAATGCATAAATAAAAAAAATACTATTATCCTGTAGCAGTAGAATTAGATGTCCAAAAATTGTATTTCTTATTAAAGATTGATAATCCAAATAGCATTCTCTTAACAGTTTAGATATTAGAGTCTGCAAGTGACAGTTTGTAATTTATTTATTTATTAATGCAGGAAAATCACCATTGTTTTTATACATATAAAAAAATCACCATAAATACAGTTATAATTAAGACATGACACATACCCTCTTCTTCTTCAAACCACACCATGTACATGTTCTTTTCTTCCACAAAAATAATTTTAACAACATCAGCATTTGCTCCTCTGCGTCCTTCAAAATAAAACATTACTGCATCTTTTGATGTGGTTGGTTTCATTCCTCTTACTTCTATAGCGTACTCCGTTGGTTTATCACTAACTTCCTGGTCCCCTGTTGACTGTTCATCCTCCTTTTCAATTTCTGTCTCTGGCAGGTATAATTCTACATTTATCAATTTCTTTTCAAACAACAGTGGCATTTTACTGAGGACTCTTTCAGCAACTGAAATGATTTACAGAATAAAATACAAATCTATGGATCATCTTCTTATAGGTTAGGTTTGGTTTATGGTGTTTAACGCCACTTACAAACATTACGTTCAAATTAAAATTAAATATAAAACTGATAGTACATCAGATTATAAATGATCAGTTTGTTATCAAATGATCAATAATGTACAGTTTGGATTCATTCAGATTTATGTAAAGATATTCATATTGTCTCATTGTATCATTTTAAACTTGGTCCAGCAGTGGTAACCAATACAGTAGTCTGCCTCTTATAAAGCCACCCCTTAATACATTGAAAAAGTAGCACTACATTGTATTAGAGATGTGGCCTCTCTTGGGGGGGGGGGGGGNGTGGGAGCATTTAGCAATAGTGGGACTATTGTATTTAATTTCTAATCAATATAAAAACTATAGCAGAAATATTCCAGCTGAAATTATTTTCAAATAGTTCATTGGTTTCATTGAACCCCACCCTCATCAGTGAAAGTCCTATTTCAGTACCCTGTGGATACCTAGGGGACTCTATGATAAATTTATATCATCAGTTTTTGAAATTGTGTCAGATCTACAGAATTTGCAATAGTTTTCCAAAGGAAATTAAGCAAATTTCACACTTTTTTGCAACTTAAATGTGTGAGTCTAACACAGAATGAGACTTGACAGAACAGTACCCTGCTAAATTAATTACTAAAATACCAACCGTCTTCCTCTTCAAATGTTATAATAGCAGTTTGGCTTTCTTCATCATAATCCAGATCGTCAATATCACCTCCTCCAGATTTACGTTTGTTTTCAAAGAAAAATGTAATAGAATCTGATGAGACACCAGGGGGTATTTTAGTAACTTTTATCATCTTAACACTCTGTTGTTTGTCTACAGATTCTGCAATGATCAAATTCATTGAAAAAAATAAAGGTAGGTTGGTAATAAATATGAGAAAATGTTTAATTAATTGCAGTCCTCAATATGAAAATTTTAGTTTACTGGTTCGATTCAAAGTCATGAATTTATATTATATATATGTCTAAATAAAAACTGAAAAAATTACTGGTCTGGACAAAGTTTTACTGGTATTGAACCAGAGGACCAGTGATCATCGTAAGGACTGCAATTGTGTAACTGTGGTACATTCGTACCACAATAAGGGTATCAGATAATCATGTACAAATACAATCTGTTTTTAATAGGAAATGTAAAAATAACATTATTGTACACAACACAGAATCATAACACTTGTGTTAAATCCATTTGTCATTATGAAAATAGAAAATGTTTAACTTAAACTAGAATCAATTTAATATTACCTGGTCTTTCTTCAGTCCTTGCTGATTTCTCCTGTGAGACTTCCATATCTTCAATATTTTGTTGTTCCACTGACTCAGACCTGGAATGTTGAATGTCCGTGGTACAAGGCTTACCACTTATGTCTTTATATAGGTCAACTGTTTTCTCTGATTGTTGACTATTTGCAGACTGCTGGTAAAACTGTCCTCCTGGTGGCTGAGGTTCAAATGGTGATTGGTGCTGAGGGTATTGTGCCATTGGCATATTTGGATGTTTTAGTGCAGAATAGGGGTGTTGTTCTCCATGGTTTGGATACTGATATGCACCTTGTTGACCAGGAAAGTTAGAATAACCATAATCTGCATAGTATGGATACTGGATTGGTTGAGGGCTTGGAGCTGCAATTTCTTGTTGATTTCCTGTTGTACCTGTTGGATGTGGTTGTACATAAAATTCTGGGGGAGGTCCAAAATAGGCATAAGGGTTTTGTACAAACTGTTGTCCCATGTTTTGTCCTGGTTGTTGAGTTGGTGTATTGCTCATTTCATGCTTTTTTACCTCAGGTTGAATTGGAATATTCGCCAAATTTGTTTGTGATGGACGTTTATTGAAGTCATATGGTGGTGGCTGCCATGTTTCATGTTGTGGATATCCTTGATCTTGATAGAATTGACCAATAGGTTGATAACCTTGACTTGGCATGGGTACCCTTTGATGTGGATCAATTTCTGTATAACTAGGAGGTTCAGCTGAGGAACCAGGAGGTTCATCTTCTCTTCTGTCATAAGTATCTCTTGAACTTGACTGAACATCCTGTAAAAAAACAAATGCTCCCAAGACTTTGTATTACTCGTCAAATTTCAAATGAACCATGGATGCTCTCAAGAGTTTGTATTGCTCATCCAACTTCAAATAGTAAAATGTACCAAACAAGTGATACACTGGTAACTTTGTGTAACAAACAAGTGATACACTGGTAACTTTGTGTAACAAACAAGTGATACACTGGTAACTTTGTGTAACAAACAAGTGATACACTGGTAACTTTGTGTACCAAACAAGTGATACACTGGTAACTTTGTGTACCAAACAAGTGATACACTGGTAACTTTGTGTAACAAACAAGTGATACACTGGTAACTTTGTGTAACAATGCACAATACTGAGTATGAAGATTTGGTTGATTTGTGTTTTCAAATGTTAAAACAACTATCTTTCAGGAACACCTCACTTTATTTAGAGGATTTCTTTCAAAATAATTATCCAAGAGTTCAATGTTGAATTATACATGTGGTGACAACCATCTCAGGTTTCTTAACCTGTTTAACCCCACACCATGCCAAGACAGGACCTGGATTTCCAACGTCATATGTCATGGTCATTTGTTTATGTTCTATGACTTCAGGTTAGAGGTGATTGTTTGTTTTGTTGATATTGGTGAAATTGTTGACCATCACTATTTAAACTTTCTTTTCATAACAAAAAAATGTTTACGGGTACATGTCTATCAAATGATCAACATGAACCATTTGTAGATTAGATAAAAACATTTTTGCATTTACCCACAGAGTTCTATGCAGCCATTTTGGATTTCAGAATGACATAAAAAACTTGACAGAAGGCCACCCAAAGAACATGCATGTCAAGTTTTGTTTTAAATCTTAAAGTGGTTTCAGAGATTAAGAATATCTTATATCTAACATTGGGGTGACCATCTAGGAGTTCAAATTTCATGTACACAGTGAAACCTATCGAAACCGAACCTTGAATAAAACAGAATCTCTTATAAATTGAACTTCAGATAATATCCCAACATAGAAAATCTTTGCTAATTTAATCTGTCTATTCTGAACACAAAGTTGGTTCCAAGGAGGTTCAGCTTTGATAAGTTTCACTGTATTATCAAAAGCATACACTTGATAAAGGAACACCCAAGGGGAAATAGTGCCATATTTGGTTTTATACTTGTAGATATGTCAGTGGCGACTGACATCTTAGAATCCAGACTGGCACCAAAACATACTATTTATACATGACCCATTCCAATGATCAAACATGTACATATCACTCTGAGAAATAATAAATAATTATATTTGCTTAATGCAAAATAAACTGTTTTCTATGTGTTGCATGTTATTCATATTTCATATATTCATTATCATATAAATTGATGCACCTTTTACCTGCATGATTTCGTATTTCCACCAAAACAGTTTCTTACATGTAGTTTCATTTTTATTTTATATCCAGGTGTTGTACTGGGCAAATGGTTTGCACCAAATACACAAAGATGGGGATCCATCCAATGAGGTTCCATGTCATGCTTGGCCTTAATTGAATCAATAGCTTCAGATAAGAATTTGAAAATGTTTGCTTGATTGTTTGTTTAATGGTGTTTAACTCCCCTTTCAACAATATTTCAGTTATATCGTGGCGGTCAGTTTTATTGGTGGAGGAAACCAAAGGACACAGAGAAAACCAACGACCTGTTGCATGTCACTGACAAACTTTATCATATAAAGTTGTACACCTCGCCCTGATTGAGATTCGAACTCACAACATCAGTGGTGATAGGCACTGATTGCATAGGTAGTTGTAAATCCAACTACAATACGATCACGTCTACAACTGCCCTAAAATTTGAAAACATTTGTGCCCAAGGGTCCATGTTCAAATATGTCATGTCAAATGTCACCTACAATCATGGGTCTGTGGTTTTCTCCGGGTCCCCCGGTTTCCTCCACCAATAAAACTGACCGTCACGAAATAACTGAAATATTATTCAAAGTGGCATTAAACACCATAAGACCAACCAACCAGACCAACTATCATTGGATTTTTTAACTGTGCCAAAACACATTTTCTGCATGATCATTTAATTCTGCAAATTATTATCGTTACAAATATTTACCTGTACCCAGTCATTAGGGATATCTTTCTGTGGGCAGCCGTGTATCATAATATTACGATCTTTGATTCTCTTCTGCATAATATATTTGTCAGCATCTGTCAAAAAATATGACATTTAATATGTTCTTAGTACTGCTTTGTTCAAACTACACTCATCTTATACCAGTATTGAAAATAATTTATTATTTTGAGTTATAATAAAGCAATAATAATAGGCAATTCAAGAAATTTCTATATTAACTAACAGCCATCATCTTGAATGGAGGGTGGATGTTCTGACACTATTTTAGAAGGGGACCACCCAAGGACAATTCCAGATAAATCTGGTTCAGTGGGTTTAGAAGTGCGATCTTTTCTCAATGTAAGCCAAATTTGCATAATCGGTATAAATTGGCTGAAAAAAAAAAGATTGATAGAAAAACATGGAATATATATGCTAAACTACTCATTGCCATATCATGTAGGTGCAGTTAAAAATCTAAGCTCATTTTAACTTATAATAACTTAAGCAAGTCCTGTTGTATATATGCTAAACTTGTACCCTTACAGACGTTTCAGTGATGGTTGATAAAGCGAGGAATGATATGTTAATCTGATTCATTGTGTAAAGGACAAAATTATCTTTCAAAAAGGAAAAATTATGGGTTTTTTTGACTGATGACATCGGCCAGATATTCTGTTTCAAATGTTTATAAAAATATTTCCTAGAGTACTAGTCAAGTGAAAGTAATAAAACCTTATCTTCCCTAAATTATAGTGCTGCCTCATAAGTATTCGTGAAAATAAGAAAATGGCTGCGATCGATCGGTAGTGCGAATTGAAATTGTCACCAATGTTTTTCATTGTAATAAAAAGAACTACATAGTTTTCAGCTGTCTTGAGATACCTTTTTGAACTTTCCCCAAATATGTGACGTAATTTTAAGGTCATCTGCTACGTGTTTACAAATAAACAGACGTGTCGCAAGTCAAAGCAACTGAGTGAGGAACGGAAACAACTGGTTGTGGATTTGAAACGGGAAGGGCATAGAAATTGTGAGATCGTGAAATTGTTGCATATCCCTGAATCTACAATTCGTTCAATTTGGAAGAAGTACAACAGCACAGGTAATGTTGAAAACATCCCCAGAGTTGGCCGATCAAGGAAAGTGACATGACGCGGTGAGCATAGTTGCCAACTCACACGCTTTTTTGCCTGTTTACACACGCTGTTTTCTTCACACGCCGGGTACACGCTTTCCAAGACTTCACACACGATTACACACATTTTCATAAAAATAAATTTCCGGTTTTTAGCTGTACCGCGATTCTCGGGATTTCTCCATCCGATATTTCTTAGTCCGAGATTCCTCTGCCGTTCGACGACTATTTAGAACTTGCTGTTGTCGTTGAACGTCAGAGCGCTTGCCATAAACAAAACAGCGGATTTTTCTCACACACTCGAGAGAGTCACATTTCCACGTTTTGTTGCTATCAGATTTTATTTTCTATCCAAAACCCTAATATATATCGCTTCACCAATCATTTTTCTATTCATTCATAACCATCTTACCCTCAGAGAGTGGTGATACACTCCATTACAGCACGTTTTTTTTCTTACACCCGATGATTTGGTCATTTCACTGCCATTTTTTTAACGTGATCTCGCGATACTAACTGAAAGATGACAGCAACACATTGCATGATGGGAGCTACTAAATGCAGTGCGCCAAATTAGCATGTGTAAACAAACATACAAGACGATATAAAGCGTATTCTGCAGGACAAACAGTTCCATCTACAGCTCAAATCGGAGCAGAAAGAAATAATACAAAATATGTTGGATAGAAAAGATTCATTTGGCATTGTTATCCGCGGGTTTCGGAAAGAGCATGTGTTACATTTCCCCCTATTTTTTGGACAAGGTCAGATTATATGCAAATCATCTCCCATGATACATTGCGGTAATCGTAGTTCTCTCGAAGTCACGTGATAAATATTCCAAAATGTCAGAGTTCAAAATGACGAAATTATATGGTCTGGGGAAATCGTGCTGTAATGGAGTGCAACACCAATTTCTGAGAGTAAGATGGTTATGAATGAATAGAAAAATGATTGGTGAAGTGATATATATTAGGGTTTTGGATAGAAAATAAAATCTGATAGCCACAAAACGTGGAAATGTGCCTCTCTCGAGTGTGTGAGGAAAATCCGCTGTTTTGTTTATGGCAAGCGCTCTGACGTTCAATGACAACAGCAAGTTCTAAATAGTCGTTGAACGGCAGAGGAATCTCGGACTAATATTTCTGTACCTATCAAAAAGATGTGAAAGATTGGGAATCGGAGCTTAAGTGGATACAACTAAAAGGAAGCGATCGAGTGCCGAGCAATGCGTTTTGCACCCTTTCTAACTCACATATTTACATTGGATCTTCTGCCAAAAGTGATGTAATCAGACATGCTAAAACTCAGAATTACTTGAAACTTGTTTACCTTTAATTAAAGTGGATACACATTTCTTTGTACACACATTTTTCACGTGAATGAGAATCTAGAAAGGTTTCCACATATTGGTAATATATTATGGATCAAAGCGTGCTTTTGGGGATCTAGAAACTTTTGTAACAGGTGAACTTTAGTCACGTACCGAGTCGACCGAAGGCTTGGGTGATATAAAGGTTAATGACATTTCAAAGAAAGGACATTTTTAAAGACAGAAAACGATTCAATGTATTGTCAAATCTGGCTAAAGCCCTTTTAGTCCTACCTAACAGTAATGCTGATTGTGAAAGAGCATTCTCAATTGTTAAAAATATTCATACTGAATTTAGATCTGAATTGAAGAATGATACACTTTGCTCAATGCTATCATGCAAATTTAATCAAAATCACCATTGTTATGAATATGCACCAAGTGCTAAGGTATTGCAATCAGTCAAAAAGGCAACTGTACAGTATAATAAAAGTTTACAGTAATAATTTGTTTTATTTGAAAGACTTTAATTGATGAAAAAACAAAGGATACGTGGATAATGGAATAAAGACAACACAAAATCAGCAAATTATATGATTACAGTTAAAAAATCTCGTCACACGTTTTTACACGCTTTTTGGCATCTCATGTCATGTCATGACATGATTTCTCATTGCTGGAGGTTGGCAAGTATGGCGGTAAGGTTAGATTATTCAGGATGGTAAAGAATCGTGGCAAGGTTTTAAGAGAAATTACCAATGATTTCAATGAAGGAGGGGTTGTTCGTGTCCACCCAAAGACTATACAGCATTATTTACACAAAAACAAAATATTTAGAAAGATTTATTCGTAAGAAAATGGTGGTTGAGAGGTCAACAAAAAGAAACGACTTTCTTGGTGTCTGGAACGACGGAGATGGACTGTTAATCTACACTGGAATCAAGTAATATTCAGTGATGAATCGCAGATAGTTATTGGACAAAATAACCGTGTGTACAAGTGTGGAAATCTTCGAATGAGGCTTACCGCCTCGAGTGCATGTGTCTGCCACATCAGAGGAATGTGTCTGTTATGATCTGGGGGTGCATTACATAGTATGGTGTGGGAACTTTATGTAAGGTTGATGGTAATATAAATGTTGTGAAATATCGTGACATCCTTGTTAATCATCTTTGGACCGTTTTAGCCCGTCACTTTGCCAACAAACCTTATCGTTTCCAAGATGAAAATGCCCCTGTCCATCGAGCCCGCATAATTGAAGAATTCAAACGAGACAATGACATTCATGGCATGACATGGCCAGCTCAGTCTCCGGACTTAAATATTATTGTAAATTTGTGGCTTCGCATCAAGAGATCGCTACAAAATGCAGCAGGAAACATAAAATACTCCTCAAGAACTGTTTACTGCCATTCAGGATATTTGGATGAACTTTACTGTGGATTACATTCAGAACTTATATACCTCTTCTATTCCACGCAGGATTCTGGCAGTTATACGGTCGAAGTGTTACCTCACAAAATATTAAGGTAAGTTTTTCATTTTTACCTTGTGTATTTTAATGGTGCAAAGTGCGATAACTCAAACTCGTTGACGTCCACCATCTTGTTTTCACGAATACTTTTGAGACGGCGCTGTACTATAGTTTATAAGTGATTGTTGGAATTTTGGGACATTTCACCCTGATATTAGTTGAGACATGTATTTGAAGTGAGCTTTGTTGTCATCTTTTTTGGTATACTGTGACCACCATGATTTATTGGGAACATATTACTATATACCAATGATATAAACAGTTATTTACAGGGTAAATAGAATTTGGACTTCTTGCTTTTGAAACATTTGACCTCAACCAGAATGTCCCGATTTGTGTATCATCAGGGGATGTCATAGGGAAAGGGGATGGAATCTGCAAATAACATGCTAGAAAATGGCCGAATTTACCATTCGATGTATCTCAGGATTTTATAATAAGTAAAAGAATTCTCGTCCAGTTCGCGTATATCGAGAAACTTTTAATTGGATAGTTTTTTGACGTATTTGACGTGTGTATGTTAATTTAGAATCGACCGAAATAAGTCGGAACATACCGAAGGATAATTATAATATTCAGAAAAGACCGTAGGAAGTTCGGCAATATAATTAGAGAAAAGTGGGCGTTGATTATATAAATAAATCCAAAAGTTCTTCAAGGTAGGTATATTTAATTTAAATAATTGCAACTCAAACATTCTTTTGTGTAAATGTTTAATTTGTCTTTTTTCACATATACAATGTACATACACTTTACTATTCTCTGTCTTTACTAAAACTATCAATCTATCTATAGCTCTTCATTATTGGAGGAAATAAATAAATATATATATATATATTCATAATAATTGCAACTACAACATTCTTATAAATATGAACCTAACAAAAGTTATTGTTTAATATTGATAACAATTTCAAAATAAAACAATTAAATGCAAAAAGTTGAATTAACACTAATTATTGGGGAAAATGCTTTTTAAGGAATTTGATTAAAGGGAGATAATCATAGTACTGTATAGTATTATAAAATTACTACTGAAAAAAAAAGAACCAATATATAGTGATTAACAGTTTGTCTATAAGCTTATATATTTGGATTAAGTGTTAACTATGTTAGATATCTACGTACCATTAGTTGTTTACAAAATACACTGATATATATAATTATTGTTTGTAACAAACATCTGCTTTGCATAATCATAAATCCTCGGATTTACCTTTTTCTAAGAAGACATGTGTTTTTTAATTAATTTATTTTATAAAAATATATAACCTATATTTTCTGTTTTTATATATAATTATCAAGGTAAAAATACCTTACAAAAGAACAAAAAACCATTCAGAAAAAATTGTCAAACTAAAAATAATCCTGATTCTGATCCAAACTTAACAGCAGCTCGCTGGTAAAATTTGGCCCATAATTTGATTATATTTTACTTCACATCCAAAATTTTACAAGAAGACGTATGTTGAATGTAAAATAATACAAACCTCCTTGTGAAATTATATATTTTAAACTATTACATCCATATTTTGTCACAATATATCCATAAATAAATGTCTGGCAAACTCATGATTTCCAGTCAAATCGGCCCCAAAAAAAAAAAGAAATAAACAAAGACAAATAAAAGAATATTAATGTTCCAATGGTATTTTGAACTAGTTGATGTTCAGCATGCAGTCTAGAAAATTGCACGAATGGAAATGAAAGATTTTTTTGTCTAAAAGAATACCAGTTATTATGCGTAAAAAAACTATCAGCAAGTACTTGCCAACAAGTCATAATGTTGCAAAAAGTCATAATGTAACTAGAAAGGTAAAAATTACGACCTAGTTATTCATCTGCTTTTAGAAATAAAACTTTGCGGCAGTGTAAACTAGAAATAGAATAAAAATAAATAAAAAAAATAGCTATCAATTTTTTACAAAACTATTGAAAAACGCCGATACGACGTGATATATATAGATTCTCCTTCAGTTGCCCGTGGGTTACGATATTTCTCCACTCAAGAGAGTTAAATTAAAAATTTTAACCACAAGCTGTCGGGCGAGTGGTTAAAATTTTAATTTAACTCTCGAGAGTGGAGAAATATCGTAACCCACATGGGCAACTGAAGGAGAATTTGTTTCTCCCATTATTTAACACAAACTTTATTTCAAAAGCAGTTAAACGAGTCAAACGAGTCAAATGCGGGGAAAGGCACGAGACATTTTAATCCTCTAGAGGATTATAGATTTTTCCACCACTGGTTCAGCAGGGTTAAAATGACGTCATAATGGGAGAAGTGCTGTTAAAGCAACTTGCAAAATTTACAAAAAAACATGCAAGAACAGTAAAAATGTTGTTTTTTTTGTACCAACGCAAAAGTGCATGAAATGACTAAAATGCTGTACAAGTGCGCAAATAACCTCTTTTTTAATGAATCACTCATCAAATGCTAAAATAGTTTAAATTTTGAAAAGAATTAACAATACATCTTATCAAATTGAATAAAAAAAAACATGATAATACAATGATTTGATCTGGGGTCGATTTGAGTGGGGCCGATTTAACTTGGGGCCGATTTGACCTGCTTCCGTCATCAACAGGTAAACTCCAGTTCACACCATAACAACAAGCTCAAAATGTCTCCAATAATGAAGTTGATACTAGTTCCTAGCTATGGACAGGCACTTAAATATATGGCCAGGACTGGTTACTTTTTACATAGATCACACACCTTCATTAATTCTGTAATTTCCCAAGTAAATTAGCACATTTTAATACATAAAAAGGTGTCAGAATAGTCCGAGATTCCTCTGCCGTTCGACGACTATTTACATCTGCTGTTGTCGTTGAACTTCAGAGCGCTCTCCATAATGATAACAGCGGATTTTTCTCCCCATCTCAACTGTAGCACATTTCCACGTTTTGTGGCTCTCAGATTTTATTTTCTATCCAAAACCCTAATATATATCGCTTCACCAATCATTTTTCTATTCATTCATAACCATCTTACATGTACCCTCAGAGAGTGGTGTTACACTCGATTACAGCACGTTTTTTCCTTACACCCGATGATTTGGTCATTTCACTGCCATTTTTTTAACGTGATCTCACGATACTAACTGAAAGATGACAGCAATGCATTGCATGATGGGAGATACTAAATACAGTGCACCAAATTAGCATACAAAATGTACATTGTACGTAAACAAACATACAAGACGATATAAAGCATACTCTGCAGGACAAACAGTTCCATCCACAGCTCAAATCAAAGCAAAAGGAAATAATACAAAATATGTTGGATAGAAAAGATTCATTTGGCAGTGTTATCCGCAGGCTTCAGAAAGAGCATGTCTTACTATACGCTTCCCCCTATTTTGGACAAGGTCAGATCATATATGCAAATCATCTCCCATTGCGGTTATCGTAGTTCTTTCGAAGTCACGTGACAAATATTTCAAAATGTCAGTGTTCAAAATGACGAAATCATATGGTCTGGGGGAAATTGTGCTCTAATGGAGTGTAACACCAATTTCTGAGGGTAAGATGGTTATGAGTGAATAGAAAAATGATTGGTGAAGCGATATATGTTAGGGTTTTGGATAGAAAATAAAATCTGATAGCCACAAAACGTGGAAATGTGCCACGGCTGTTTTCATTATGGAGAGCGCTCTGACGTTCAACGACAACAACAGATGTAAATAGTCGTTGAACGGCAGAGGAATCTCGGACTAATGTCAGAATAGCTTAGTTTTTCACCTTTAATAACATAGAAATTCATTTTCGGACGTGGGGGGTTGCCCTCCTAGGCCCCCTTCCTTCTACTATTTCATTTAAGCCTGCTATAATAAAATATAGTGACAAGGCTGCCAATACCCGGTACTATGCCAAAGGCAAAGGCAAATAATGGATGACGAATTCATGAATTACGTCTCACTCTCAGGTTCATACGTATCACTGGTTAATCAATTAATATCATGGAATATTTGTTACCTTATTGGCTAAAATTACCTGTATCTACAATACAAGAAGAAGAATACTGATAAGTTAAATTGAAAAACGAAAATTCACAAACTATTTTCAGGTTTCAAAAAACAGGAAGTTGACTAAAAACAGTAAATAAAAGTCAATGTCGGATAATTCTGGAATATCCGATTGAAATAAATGAACCTGATCAACCAAGCTCTGTAAAGTGTTTATTTCATTCTAATAGATCATAGCAAAGATTCAGTTTGCTGTCAAGAGAAAATTTATATAAAATCAAAGAGATAATCTACTAGTTATTGTTACTATATGCATATACAAGTCAAAGAACCTTGAGCAACCTGGCAGTAAACAAGGATATACCTCACGTCACACTATTTTAGAATAATAATAAAAAAATAGTAAGCAAGGTCACATCTTGCATACTGAACATTCTATCTTCAAATCTGAAATTATAATTCAAAATAATATCCGTTACATAGCAAGGTTAGTGCTTGCTCGTTAATACAAATTAACGCCATTCAGCATAGATAGGAACCTAGTAAAGGCAAAGTGACATTTTGCTATATACCATTTCAAGTTAAACATAGTACTAGCAAAGACTATAGTTTGCTTCTACAAAAAAAGGGATTATTATAACGGTATCCAGTAAATATTAAGATTACCAAGCAAAGTTAACAGCTCTGCTTCAGCAAAGCAAATATTAAAAGTAGGGAAGTTTCTCTACGGCATTATATCTTAAAGTAAGACTAACGCTTGCTTAACGGAATATACCTAACTATCAATAACTAGCAAGGCTCAGCTTGCTAATATTAATATAAAGCCATTAACATAGATAGGAACATAACAAAGGCAAACTGACAATTTGCTTCTACAAAAAGGGATAATAAAAATATCCATTAAATATTAAGATAACTAAGCAAAGTTAAAAGTTTGCTTTAGCAAGACAAATATTAAAAGTAGGGAAGTTTTCTATTGCAATATACATAGCAAGACTACTGCGTGTTTAAATCAATATACCCAGCTTTCAACAACTAGCAAGGCTTAGCTTGCTAATATTAATATTAATATAAAGCCATTAGCATAGACAGGAACCTAATAAAGGCAAAGTGATATTTTGCTCTATACCATCTCAATCCGAAATGAAGTTCTAACGAAGAATATAGTTTACTTCCACAAAAAGGGATCATAACAGTATCCATTACAAAATAAAATTACTAAGCAAAGTTAAAAGTTTGCTGCAACAAAACAAATATCAAAAAGTAAGGAAGCTTACTACTGCATTATACATAGCAAGACTACTGCTTGCTCAACTGAATATACCTGGTTATCAACAGTTAGCAAGGTTCAGCTTGCTAATATTAATATAAAGCCATTAACATAGATAGGAACATAACAAAGGCAAAGTGATATTTTGCTTCTACAAAAAGGGATCATAAATGTATCCATTAAATATTAAGATTACTAAGCAAAGCTAAAAGTTTGCTTCAGCAAAACAAATATTAAAAATAGGGAAGTTTTATAGTATATACTGCACTATACATAGCAAGACTACTGCTTGCTTAATTGAATATACCCAGCTCTCAACAACTAGCAAGGCTTAGCTTGCTAATATTAATATAAACATTAGTATGGATCAACATCACATAATGGCAAATCCTAAAGATGAAACTACTTCAAAAGAACTCAGAAGAAGTAATAGATCAAGATCAAAACTGTCAACTTTCCATATCGCCACAACTAAGACATCTCAGAAGGAAGTGGAGAAGAGACATGTCAAGGGCTATAACCTTAACAAGCAGCAGGCATTACAAAAGATAATAAAGAACTGTAACTCAAACCACATGACCATCACAATGAAACAAGGGAATAATCTGGTAATAGAACTGAGTACTGCAGCGTATGAAGTCTTTAGAACAGAATTGAAAGAGATACTTCACACAAATACATTCTTAAATTCAAACTACGTTGTAAATTATGAACCAAGATATGATGAACAGGAATTAACAGTAGAAGAAACTTACAAAGTTCATAAAAAAGGAATGATGGAAACACTGGTAGAAATTCCAAATTTGTGGTTAACTCATATAGAACAAACAGTTCAGTTCTGGTAAATGGATCAGAAATCGAAACCTTCACCCGACATATCCTCCCCAATATACAGGAATTCATACAAAAAACGTCAACTCTCCTTGATGAAGTCAACGCTAGTATAACAAAAACTATGGCAGAGAAAATCAACTTTAACAGTATGAACACAGAGATTGATAAATCAGACTCCCCAGAAAATGCGATATGTATCCAAACAGCAAACATAGAAACAAATGATATGAGTGGACAAATGGAGTCAACAAATGACAAAGAAGTCAATCTGTTCTATAGATGCCCTATATGTAGAGAAGAGGCTCAGGAAAAGACCATCGCCTGTGAAGAATGTAATGAATGGTATCACTACAGCTGTCTTAAGCTATCACAATTAGAAATCAACAAAATAGATCCGAACATTCCTTATATCTGTGATTTATGTAACGAAGAACTGCTATTTACAGCTCCAGATGTAAACAACGAACAATCAGATCAAAATCTGGGTAAACCACAGATAGATATGATGTAAACAACGAACAATCAGATCAAAATCTGGGTAAACCACAGATAGATATGATACAAACTGTAAATTACATGCAAAAAAGACGGGTCAAAGATTGTCAAGCAGAAGTGGCAACTCTGGTCAGTACTCCTAATCTAAATAGTACTTTCAAGCCCAACCTGGAACCATCAGATCAAAACGCACAAAGGTCGCCGACGCTTAACACACAAAAGAAAATTGGCACAAATACGGAGAAACATCAAGATTGCCAGCTAGAATCAGCAACCATGTATAGCAGATCGAGTCTACAGGGGGCTACCTGTAGTGTTAAAACCGACCCAAGCAATGCCTATCAACAACAAAATACAAAAGGCACATTTCACAAAAGATCTGGACTAAAAAGTACAAACACACAGCAAGGAAATTATGAAGAAACTCTCCTAAAACAAACCGTAGTAGATCACCCAATACTAGAGGATACAGCTCCCAAACAAAACGCCAAAGTTACACAAAAAAGAAATACCACTAAAAGTCAACAAAACAAGAAGAATGATGGAGACCAAATTATATATATCAGCTCATTAGAACAACAGATACAGAATCAGAACAAAACTATTGAATTATTAAAAAAAAATATGGAGATACTACAGAATCAAAATCCTAGTAATCAGTGTAAGGACAATCAAAATACAGAAAGTACTAGTACATTTTGTAACTCAGGAACATTTAATAGGGAACAACTAAAAAAGGAAATAGAGTCACAAATTAAACAGGAAATGCAAAATCAGATGATGGCTATGAGGTTAAGACAAGTAGAAAATCAGATGATGCAATTCATGTGTCTTAATACAGCAATTACGACACAGATGATGGTACATCCTCAAAATAGTTGTAACCATACGGGAAATCTTTCTTATCCAGAAGATCATCCGATGAGCAATCTACAACAAATGTGGAATAAACAACAACACCAAATGAACCAACAAATAAGAACTCAATCACAGAGTAATCGGCAGTATCACCAACCAGATAGTTCTCAACAGCATCTTAATGAACCAACATATGTCAGCAACCAGTATAGATGCCAAAACCAGAGGGAGGATGAAGACCAGACAACGAGGCAAAGTAACATAAGAAGTCAATATCAGGGGATAAACCAGAGGGAGGATGAAGACCAGACAATGAGCCAAGGTAACGTAAGAACTCAATATCGGTGGCAAAACCAGAGGGAGGATGAAGACCAGATTAAGAGACAAAGTAACGTAAGAAGACAAAATAGTTGGCAAATCCAGAGCGAGGATAAAGACCAGTCAATGAGACAAAGAAACGTAAGAAGACAGCATCATGGTCAAAACTAGAAGGTGGCTGAAGACCAGACAATAAGACAAAGTAATGTAAGAAGTCAATATTATGAACCTCGTTACAATCGAAC
>MJUT01031518.1:134041-149324 GCA_002080005.1 Gigantidas platifrons
TCGGGCTTCGACTTTCATATATCCTGTTTTGACGATGAACAAATTGATATTGAATTACAAAGAAGAAGAGGAAAAGGGGGAGTTATTACTATCTGGCCAAAAAAGTTTTCGCATAAGATTAAAAAACTGGAAAAAGAGGAAAGATTTATAGCAATTGAAGTCCTAGCAGACAAGCATAAGGTGATCTTGATTAACAATTATCTACCAACCATGATGACAGGCTCAGAACCTAAATATATAGAACATTTAGATAAACTATCAGCTTTAATAGAAAAATATGAGGATATTCACAACATAGTTATTGCGGGAGATTTGAATGGCTCTTTATCACCAGCAAGAAACAACAATCATGATAAGTTATTGAAACAGTTCGGTAGGAAACATCAACTAATACATACTATAAACAATACTGACTGCCCAACGTTTCATCATCACAATGGAAAGTCCAACTCTCAAATTGACTACATCTTAGAGAATATACAAAGTAATATTCTACTAGATACTAAAATTGAGAATCAACATCAACTAAATGGTTCTGCACATGTTCCAGTTCGAGCAAATACCACAATGGTAATATCTCTTAACAAAAGTCAGGACAAAAAACAGAAACATAAAACGATACTAAAATGGGAAGAAACCAACATTCCATCCTATCAGGAAGCAATAGAAAAAGCGGTACTGGAGAACTCGTCGACCAGTTCTGATGTAGATATACAGGCTGAAGACATCATAAACTTGATAGTAACAGCCAGCAAAACCAATGTAACAAATAAAACTGTCGCTCTGAAAGGACCATCTTGGAAGGCCTCGCCATCTGTGAAAGAGCTAATCTCAGAAAACAAAAGGGCTTTTTATAATTGGAAACAAAATGGGAGACCAAAAGATGAAAACAACAGGGAATATATAGAAATGAAAAGGTGTAAAAGACAATTAAGAAACCAAATTAGAAGAGAGGAACATGAAGACAAACTGAATTTTTATAACAACTTGATGGACAAACCAGATTCCAAAACATTTTTTCGACTTATTAGAAAAAATAAAGCCTCCTCAAATGAAATGGCAGCAATGGTGATAAAAGGGGATCTAAATCAAGACATATCAGACAATAAGAAACAAGCAGACTTATTTGCACAATTCTATGAATCATTAGCAATACCATCTAATGAAGAACATTTTGATAATGACCATTTGGAAGACTGTGAATATCGATATTCACTCATCAATAATATAGTTCAACATACTGCAAACGAAAGCATAAATACAAAATTTAATGAGGATGATATTCACCTCTCAATTGGAAAGCTAAATACTGGTAAAACTGCAGATGGATGTACACTTACAGCTGAACACTTCAAATATGCAGGAGAAAGTATTGTACCAAGCATTGTATATTTTTTTAACAACATCATACAATCAGGAAAAATCCCAAAAGTCTTCAAGACAGGAATTTTAACACCAGTCCATAAGAAAGGTAAAGATCCGACATTGACAACCAACTATAGAGGCATTACTGTAACATCGGTACTAGGGAAAATATTTGAATATGCACTTCTTGAAAAAATGCCTATACTGAATAATAACCAATCAGATCTGCAATTTGGATTTACAAAAGGACAATCACCTATAATGGCAGCCTTAATAGTTTCAGAAGTCATTCTACAAGCAAAACAACAAAAATCAAATCTCTATTTGGTCACATTAGACAGCCAAAAGGCATTTGATGTTGTACACCATATACTACTCCTGGAAAAACTCTACTATGAAGTTCCACCTGAAATCTGGAAAGTAATTCAAGATCTCTACTCTGACATGTCATCACAAGTGAAATGGAATGGATATACAAGCAAAAATTTCAATATAAAGCAAGGAGTAAGACAGGGTGGAGTCCTTTCAACTCACCTGTACAAGTCATATATCAATGATCTGCCACTGGAGCTGGAAAAAAGAGATTAGGTCTTACAATTTGATAGGAATACTGCGGCTGCCCCTTATGTGCTGATTGATGATATAGTACTTATGTCCACAGATGATGCAGAGATACAAACAATGCTAGACATAGCTTATAAGTATTCCTGCCAACATAGATACAACATCCATCCTCAAAAGAGCACATTAATTAAAACGGAAAGAAATAAGATGAAAAATCTGACTGAACCAATAAAATTAGGCGAAAAGCCATTACAAACAGACAATCAAACGGTACATCTAGGAATTATTAGAGCAGATAAGAACGAAACCAAACTAAACATTCAGGAACATATCAGTATTGCACGGAAAACACTATATTCCCTAATTCCAGTCGGAATAAGTGGAAAAAATGGACTCAACCCACTAACAGCATATAAGATCTACCAAGCATATGTATTACCTAGACTTCTATATGGACTCGAAGTGCTTCCGTTAAATGCATCTCAAATAACAGAACTGAAACAATTTCATACTAAAACTCTGAGATGCTTCCAATCTCTTCCAGTCCGAACAGCAACATCAGCAGTATACCTTCTTCTCGGTGCGCTACCCATAGAAGCAGAGCTGCATAAGAGACAACTAAGCCTGCTCTACTCAATATTAGCCTCAGAGAATAGAAAGCTGAAGAACCTGATGGAAAGACAGCAGACGGTCAATAAAAATAATCCGGAAAGCTTTTTCACGAGAATACAAGATATACTGGACTTGTACTACTTGCCACCAATTCATGTGCTTGTTAATGCATTGCCAACTAAGTTAACATGGAAACGAGAAATCAAGTTGAAAATAGCGGAAAATGGACTAATAAACTATCAGAAGAAATTGAAGGAAAAAGTACAATGAAACTATGTAACAGGGACATATTAAAAATTCACGGTGCTCATCCAGTCTGGAGCTCATTGCCTTCAGTTACACGTGAGGTGAAGAAATCCCAAATTAAGGCCAGGTTGCTCACAGGTACATACCTGCTTCATTCTGATATACAAAGGTTTTCAATGGAAAAGGATGAACAAAAATGTGAACTGTGCCAGATTGAACAGGAAAACATGGAGCACTTCCTATTAAGATGTCCAGCTCTTAATGAGAAAATGAAAGCAACATTACCTAAGCTGAAACAAACCTTAATTCAATCAACTGGACAAGACAAATGGACAGAGAATATTGTAGGGAATAAAACATTATTATTACAAACCATTATTGATGTTAGTGCTGTGGCAGATGAATTAAATATAAATCAGGAAAACTGTAAGGAGATCGAAACGATCAGCAGGACTCTTTGCTATGATCTCCATGTTCAGAGAACATTAATGTATAGAAGGATTAAACTTACAGGCTGATCGGCATTAATGACCCTGGGCATGGCCAAGTTACTAAACAGTAATATTGTTTTATCTTTTTAAAGTATATTTTTATTAATTGACTGATAATTAATATTTAACTTCATAAATTAATTGATTTTAGGTCTGTAAATTTTGTAAATAATTTTATCTTGCAAACATTTATTACTTTTTAATAATTAAAAGTAATACCTATTTTTAATACTAATTACCCTGTCAGTTAATACTAATTACCCTGTCAGTTAATACCAAGTTAGCAAACAGTAACCATGTTTTACCTTTTAAAAGTATATTTTTGTTATTTTATTAAGGGATATGTATAGTACTATATAGATCCTTGGTTTATTGATAATTAATATCAAATTTAATAATAATATAATAAAATAATACTGATACATATAATATAAATGAACCCAATCCTTTTAAAAGATTCAATTGGTTTCTATGTGTTTTTAGTTGTTAGTTTCTAAATACTTAAAAAGGAAATATTTTACCGTGTGACACGGGTGCTCCACAGTGGAGGAATCTACGAAGAAAAAGAAGAAGCTTCAAAAATACACCCACAAAATTTTATTCTTACATAAAAAGCCAGAAAAATGAAAACACCGGCATAGCTCCTCTACGAAGTGAAGGTACCCTACACTCAAATCCATCCGAGAAAGCAAATATACTAAACAAACAATTTCAGTCTGCTTAAATTACATCTCAGTGAAGCAAACACTAACATTCCAGTTAAAGGTCCAAGTAATCATCCCACAATGGAACCCATAAAAATCTCTAGGGATGGAGTTTATAAACTCATCAAAAACATAAACCCTAGTCAAGCTACTTGTCCATCATCGCAGGTAGATACGATAGCGTAACCCTCATTCCGCTTGTGCTGCATTTAGGGTTACGATTCGGTCCCATTCAACGAATGGGAGCAGCGCCCGGAGTGATTCACACCGGGCGGTTTTTTGTCCTAATTCCGCTGTAAGTGGTAGGAAAAACTAAGGGGATTGAAAAATAAATAAATTTAGGTAAACCTTGAGGTGTTAAACAAACGCTGCACCGATCCATGGTAGACTTATATCCATCTGAAAATTTGAATGCATGAAATCTTCTTTCTGTCCGACATTTTGTTTACAAGTTGCTATTTAACGTGCACTTGCCTCGTTTTGGAGATATCTTTATTTGGATCGATTCATAGTAAATTCGTTGTAAACGTTTTCCATATTTAGCATTGAGATCCATATATGGATAGGCTCCGCCCATCACGAGAGTCTACGTAAGGTGTTATGGCGGACAAGTAACAATTTTCAAATACGAAACCGGTCTTGAAGATAGAAACAGGTATTGTAACACTTATTTCATATCACCATTACTTAGAAATTGTTGGGAATAATAAGTTATGACCAGATACGGTATACAAAAAGAAAGTTGAAATATTCCCGGAACGAAATTTTTAATTTGCTCCCATACGTTGAATGAGATCGATTCGTAACCCTAAATGGAGCACAAGCGGAATGAGGGTTACGTTATCGTATCTACATAGCAGGCAGAGTACTGAAAGAAAATATTGATATATGCACAGACATCCTCACTTTATTATTCACCAAATCATTGGAAACTGGCAAAGTTCCATCTGACTGGAACCACGCAAATGTCACGCTGTATTCAAAAAAGGGGATAAACACAACCCAGGTAACTACAGACCTATATCCCTAACATTCATAGCTTGCAAATTACTCGAACATATATTTGCCAGCAACATGATGCAACATTTAGAAACCAACAACACACTTCATGAATTACAGCATGGATTTAGGGCAAAACGATCATGTGAGTCACAAATTATTTCTTTAATACATGAATTATCACAAAACAATGACAAAAACATACAAACAGACTTAATAATAATGGACTTTGCAAAAGCTTTCGACAAGGTACCACACAAAAGACTGCTGTGCAAAATGAAATACTTTGGCATATCAGAACAAATCATAAACTGGGTTAAATCTTTTCTTTCAAACAGAACTCAAACCATACTTGTAGAAAATATGACATCATCAAAAATACCAGTCACATCTGGTGTCCCACAGGGTACAGTTCTTGAACCAATACTTTTTCTAATTTACATTAACGACCTTCCTGAATATATCAAACATAGCAGTATCCGACTTTTCGCAGATGACAGCATAATCTATCGACAAATCAAATCACAAAACGATTGCCTCAAGCTCCAAGAAGATCTCGAAGGTGCTATAAAATGGGAACAAGACTGGCTCATGTCATTTCACCCAGACAAGTGTAATATCATGAATATAACGACCAAGAGAAATCCAATCCACTTTTACTACAACATGCATGGCCATATATTAGAATCTGTCCAACATGCACAATATCTAGGTGTCACAATCTTAACAGACCTAAGATGGAATATCAACATTCAACAAACTGCCGCCAAAGCAAGCAAATCATTATGTTTTATCAGAAGAAATCTTAAAGTACAATCACAAACAATAAAAGAAAGAGCATATCAAACCCTAATAAGACCCAAATTAGAATACTGCTGCACTGTTTGGGATCCTCACACAAACTCGCTAGAAAAGGTACAGCGAAGGGCAGCCAGGTATACATGCAGCAGACATCATAACACCAGCAGTGTGTCTGAGATGTTAAACACCATGAATTGGCAAACTCTACAAGAACGCCGACTAAGAACTAGGCTCATAATGTTTCACAAAGTAATAAATGAAAATATCGCTATCCCTACACATAATATATTATATCAGAGCCAGTCTATGACAAGATCTTCATGGAAAGACTCATACAGACAAATCCAATGCAATAAAGACAGTTTGATACTTATCCACATCTTAAGAAATCATGTTTTTATCTTAATAAATGTAAAAAATAAAAATAAAAAATGAAAAAATCAAAATCAAACAAAAATTGTAAAGTAAACATCAGTACGTTGATGGTTTTCCGTAACAAAAGAAGAAGAAGAAGAAAGTTATATCTAACGGTAAATGCAGGAATAACATACCAGGTAATACAGCCAATATATGAACACTAATACTTCATTAGCCACAAATAATTCTACCATATTTAAAGTATGATTCAAATATTTTTCAGACAGTCCAACGATCTCTTTATATACACTACCCCCATTTTTCAAGTCACGAAATTACTCTTAAGAACCACCATGTAGGCCAGTTATATATAAATATTACTCCCAGAGTAAAATTATTATTTTTTTTTTTTAAATAACAACTTATGATAGTAACCAGAACCTTTAAATAGACTACTGGATATGTTATTTTATATTAATACATTTTAATTTATATATACATGACTTTGCTTTTATGTATGTCTATGTACACATGAGCTTACGTTTTTATGCTTTTAGATTCAGTTCTGAATAATTTTATATGTAACTGTATTTATGTATGCATGAGTTTGCTTTTATGTATGTCTGTGTATACATGAGCTTATGTTTTATACTAATGACTATGCATGCATGTTTTTGCTTTGTGGTGTCATGTAATATGTGATTGTAAAGTGATTTTATACCTGTATGTGCTTTTTATGTAATAGTCGATTCAAAAGCTCACTAGAGCTTGTTATGTGTTATAGATATTCGACTTTAAATAAAACTTATTTGATTTGATTTGATTTGAATATAGTTTGGTATCTTAATACACGACTCTGTGAATGGGGTTTCGTTCAGGGGGTGTCCAGTCCAATACCGCCTATTTTTCTACATTTCCACACCGATTGCTGCTTAGATATTTTATGAGTTTTAGGTTTCTCGCTTATTTATATTAAGAAACAGTGGCAAACATGCAAATGCTACAGGAAACTGAATTATAGACTGAATTACCCTGGTTACCATATGCTCACTCCAACAAGAAATGTAATTGCTACTTTAAGAAATTTTTAGTAACATCGGTTTCATTAAAATACTTTATAATAATCAGGGCGAACGGACCCACTAAAGAAGTGTTAGATATTGTCGATATGTTATATATGAATACGATCATTTATTATTAGGTTTTGGTAACCTTCTTAAGGTTGTTATGATCTTGTAATTATTTAAATAAATAATATTGATATTATTCCTATCATAAGTGTTTTATGGACCACTTACTCCTAAGTCAAGTTAATAATTCTATGGTCATTGTAAATTTATGGCAAGTCTTGCTGTTGTGCTCCGTTTGATGTTGGTTTAAAGTAGTCAAACAATTATTGAATTGAAAAGGTCATTTATTATTAAACGACGATCAAGCAACATAATATGAAATACAACTAATTGTCACCAGTAAACAATAAAATTTAGCTTTTAGAAAATCAATCAAATTTGGTGACATTAACAAACAACTAATCTACGAAAATTATGTACGAAAAACGTTCGCTCAACGGTTAAGCCAACTCACTTCACACAATACGATGGCGCATAACCATCCCCATCTTTGATGGTGGTTATCTATTTTCGTACATAATTTTCGTAGATTAGTTGTTTGTTAATGTCACCAAATTTGATTGATTTTCTAAAAGCTAAATTTTATTGTTTACTGGTGACAATTAGTTGTATTTCATATTATGTTGCTTGATCGTCGTTTAATAATAAATGACCTTTTCAATTCAATAATTGTTTGACTACTTTCAGCCAACATCAAACGGAGCACAACAGCAAGACTTGCCATAAAAGTATTTTTTATAGAGATAAATAAATGTATGGCAAGTTGGGGTGATGACTTATCCAATGGCAGAAGGGAGGTAATTCCTACAATCTTGCTAAGAATTTCATAAAATGAACAGAGTTAACTCCCATGTAATAAAAGTTATACACTCATCACAATGACTGCGATTGCGCGGAAATATCTCACCTAAATCATTCGACCATCATATGTTGTTTCAGCAACAGCAAATATATGTGGAAAAGTTTTAAAGGAATTTTACAAACTCCCACCCTCCCTCCCAATATACAAATGAAATGCATATATTGATTACTCAGGAATTTAGATCACACAATAAGATGGTGCTTTTAAGAAATATTATCAATTTTAGATGAATGTTATATTATTCGTAACCATTGCCATCTTTCATGGTTGTTAGATAATTGTTGTGCATAATTTTCTGTAGATTAGTTGTCTTAATTGTCACCTTTATTGTACTTATAAACATTTTCAATGCATTATTGATGTATGTTTATGTTTGTAATTTGTATTATTCACGATACAATATTATTTGATAAAGTTTGTCAGTGACTTACGACAGGTCGGTGGTTTTCTTATCATACTCCGGTTTCCTCCACCAATAAAACTGACCACTACGATATAACTGAAATGTTGTTGAAAGTCGCGCTAAACATCATAAACCATAGACCAAGTATTATTCATATACTAGTATAGGTACTACACAGAAAACAAACGAAGTCTAAGATCAAAAGTTCCAAGAAGAGTTTGAAGATACGAAAGGGGTAATCATAATCCGTAAATCAAAGGACAGACAACACAATGGCCAAAAGAAAAAGTACAAAAGGACAAACAACGATCTAAAAAACACTCACTCACTCACTCAATCTATTATTGTTGAAAGTGTTGTTAAATACCGATATCTTTGATCTAACCTAACACTATTTCTTGACTGTTTTGGGAGCTTTGATCTCACGACGTGCGATATTAATGAACGGAATTTGCGAGCTTTTCGTTTCCTTGATGATAAAATAGTACCCGATGTTGTTTTTGTAGCTGGATCATGTCAAAGGAAACATGTGATACTTAATATATGATTTTAAATACATGTCAAAAATTAAAATTCAAAATGTATTTATAAACATTTGTGGTGCTAATATAAGAAGAGTTTGAAGATACCAAAGGAGTAATCAGAATCTGTATATCGAAGAAGAACAGACAACACAATGGCAAAAATAAAAGTACAGGACAAACAACGATCTACAAAACTTACACATAAAACCAAAGATCGAGTAACGCGAACCTCACTAAAAACTGGGGGTGATCCCAGGTGCTCCAGAAGGATAGACAGTTCCTGCTCCACTAGTGGCACCCGTCGTGTTAATATAGTTACCAACCCGGTAATATGTCATGAATGATGAAAGGACCGTGAAGTGTTTACGACAAGTGAAACATATCTGTGGTCATTTATGACAGATATTCCATAATAGTCGACCAAGTCATGGTGGCGACCGTAAAACTTTCGAAGTGATGACTTCAACTTAACCAAAAGGAACCCTTGGTTCAGGAGCTTCCTTGTTAGCAGCAACTCTCTATCAAGGAAATACTGGTAGGAATCACAAGATCTGGAATATCGTATCAACTGAGAGATATATACTTCATGTGCAGGTGCTGCTGGAATGTTGCTACATATAAATGGTAAGTTCACAATGGGAAAATTGAAATCATCTCTTTTTTAAAGTTTCATTTTTAACCGCCCCTCACTATCAATTTCGAGGTGTAAGGTCAAGGTAAGAAGCAGACCTACCTGTACCTGTGGTATCCTTTATTTCATGCTCAATTGGATAGATGCGATCAACGAAATCAGCAAACCTAGAATTATTTAACGAAAGAACATCATCTATATAGCGGAACGTGAAATTAAAGGATCGGGCTAGCTTCTTAAAAGGATCTACAAAATAATTATCATTTCAAAGCACCTTCTTGCAATTTTATTCTCCAGAGGCCATGCGAGATTTCGTCGTCCATTGGCGTCCATTACGTACGTGTCCGTAAACTTTATACATTTAGCCCATCTAATATATCATTGAGCCCACACCTTTGTAAGAAATATTTAGATTGTCTTTACTGATTGAAGATATGCTTCCAATATGACATTGAGAATCGCGAATTCTCTAACTTACCAATTAAATAAAGTCTTCAAGATTGTGCCATTAATTTGAGTTAAGATGCTATTTCCCTCCCGAGCTAGCTCCACGTTATTGTTTTAGATAGCTTAGTTCGCTTGTTTTATTGTTTTGTTTGTGTATGTTTCTGTTGTTCTCGAAAATATTTTTCTACTTTTGTGCTTTACAATCGTCTAATGGATGGTCCTATAAATCATTTCCTGTTCTATTCTGATCTCAATTCCAATATGTCGGGGTCGTTGAGGTCGTGCTCGTATGGTAGTTGGATTTACAACTATCTGTGTAATCAGTGCCTATCACGAATAATGCTGTGAGTGTTCGAGTTCACGGCAAGGTGTACTCGATACAAAATTATGTGATAAAGTTTGTCAGTGACTTGCAACAAGTCGGTGGTTTTCTGCAAGTACTCCGGTTTCCTCTACCAATAAAAATGACAGCCACGATATATACTGAAATATTGTTAAAAGTGGCATTAAACACCATAAAATAACCCAAACCAATCCAATATGGCGTCGGCGGATAAGAGTAGATTTCGATTTGCTGAAATCTGAGCCAATATATTCATCAGAAACTATTTTGCTAATTTGAACCACAACGTTGGTAGAAATTGTTTATGGGTTGTCATCTAAATCAAACTTCCCTCTGAACATTCTGATCCGACATCCCATATAGCCGCCATTGACGGTTTAATTTCTGATTTCTTGAAAATGAAAAAAAAATATCGTGTCTTCAAAAATAGCTGAACCGAGACGTGGCAGAAATGATCTATGAGTGGTTATCAAATAAAGAATCCCCATTCTCCATTATAGACTTCTACATAATGAAATTTCAGAAATGGAATCTCATTATCAGGTATCCCGTGTATATATAAACGTTAAGGTCATATGCGATATCATAACGAATGCATGTAAACAGAATTATTGAGTCGTCTAATACAAAAAATAACAAAGCAAACAATAAAGTTCTAAAGATCATTAAATTACCTTTAACTGAAGTGAAAAACATACATGTCACTTAATCCCACATCGAAAACACCCATCATACAATTTCGATTATATATAATTCATACAAGCATATAATATACATGTATTTGATCAAAAAGGTTATTTCCCATCCATCTTTCTATGGCGACCTAATTAACAAAACTAAAACGTTCAAATCTGATATATCAACATTGAAAACATTTGTAAATGCCATGATTTAGTAACAGACATGAATATTGACAATCTGCTGATACAACTAGTGGGTTCAGTAAATTGATATTCCATTTCATATTTTATTACAAATTTATGTTCAATAATAGTAAAAATTTGATTAAAACAATCGTTGAAGTGTCCATAATAACTTTCTGGTCCAAGGCTTTAGGTGTATGGTGTTTAACGCCACTAACTACAATATTTCAGTTATATCGTGGCGTTCAGTTTCTTGGTGGATGAAACAAGAGTACCCAGAGAAAACCACAAACTTGTTGCAAGTAACTGAAAATTTATCACATAATGTTGTATTGTCTGAGTGGGTTTCGAACTCACAACGTTAGTAGTGATTGGTACTGATAGGTAGTTGTAAATCCAATTACCATACCACGACCACAACGTCCCCCTTTTTTGGTCCTAAGAGTGATGGTCTTAAACTACAAATTTACTTTCTTAGTCAGCAGTTAGTTAACTACAATCATTTACATGACCCTGCTATTGTACTGTCCATGTTTATGTTGCCATCCGTTTTTAGCTCACCTTGCCAAAGGCAATGTGAGGTTTTGCCATCACTTGGTGTCCGTCGTCCGCCGTCTGTCTTCCATTAACTTTTCCCATTTTAGTCTTCTCCTCTGAAACCCCTTAGCCAAATTAACTGAAACTTGGTAGGACACATCTATGGAAGGTCATCTATTAAGATTGCTTATTTCGTCCCGATCCGTTAACAAACATGGCCGCTACAGGCAATTCTTGTTTCTGATTGGTCGATTTCTAAAACATCTTCTCTGCAACCACTTGCCCAAATGAACCGAAACCTGGTAGGAAGCATCTATGGAAGGTATAGTTTGCTCTTTTCGTCCCGATCTGTTAACAAACATGGCCGCCACTCCCAATTCTTGTTTCTGACTGGCTGAATTCTAAAAAATCTTCTCCGCTGAAACCGCTTGGCCAAATGAATCGAAATCTGGTAGGAATCATTCTTGGAAGGTTCTCTATAGAGATTGCACATTTAGTTCCGATCTATTAACAAACATGACCGCCACAGGAAATTCTTGTTTGCTGATTTCTAAAAAAAAAATCTTCTCCTCTGAAACAACTTGGCCAAATGAACCGAAACTTGGCATGCAACATCCATGGAAGGTCCTCTATAAAGATTGCTCATTTCGTCCCCATCCATTAGCAAACATGACCGCCATAGGCAATCTTGTTTCTGATTGGTCGATTTTTTAAAAACCTGTTCCTCTGAAACCGCTTAGCCAAATGAACCGACACCTGGTAGGTAGAATCTATGGAAGGTCCTCTATCAATATTGCTCGTTTCGTCCCGCTCCGTTACCAAACATGGCCACCAAAGGCAATTCTGGTTTCTGATTGGTCGATTTCTAAAAAATCTTCTCTTCCGAAAATGCTTGGCTGAAGGAACCGAAACTTGGTAGGAAGCATGTATGGAAGGTCTTCTATAGAGATTGCTCATTTCGTTTTGATACGTTAACAAACATGGCCGCCACATACAATTCATGTTTTTGATTGGTAAATTTCTAAAACCTCTTTTCCTCTGAAACCGTTTGGCCAAATGCACCGAAACTTGGCAGGCAGCATTTATAGAAGGTCCGTTATAAAAATTGTTCGATCATTTCGTCCTGATGCATTAGCAAACATGGTCGCCACAGGCAATTCTTGTTTCTGATTGGTCAATTTCTAATTTTCTATTGAAAGTTCTGTATTAGGTTTCCTCACAGCAGAATGAAAGGTGAGCGACACAGGCTCAGTCCACTGAGTCACTAGTTGTGATAGCATATGACCTTTTTGAGTGGAATCGAATCTGTGCATGTTTCTATTGTGTGTTAATACCTATATTGTCTTTCGATATTCAATTTTCAGAGGTAAAGGGTCTGTATCCCATTAACAGATTTAAACCCGCCACATTTTTTTGCATGTCCCGAGTCAAGACATGGATTTCCAAAGTCATACATATCGTGGTTTCTTTTGTGTTCACTTGCTAGAGGTGATTTTTCGTTTTGTTGATGGTGGAATTGTTGACTGTCCCTGTTTAATTTATATTATAGGGTACCTGTATTAGATTTTTTTTAAATTCCATAATGCCTCCCGCTAGACATTATATTTCACCATATAACAACAATAAGTCAATAAAAACAAACAGAATAACAGCTTGGCAAAATGTAAAATAACAGCTAAGGAAATTCAATTTAGTATTATTCAACGAATGAGTTTGTTTTGTCAATGTCTATCAAAGTCTGTAATTTTTCACTTTCCACCACTTTTATATTAACATTCCTCTTATCATTAATTGATGTAAAACACCATACACGTTCTATATAAGGCTCAATAAGTAATAACAAAAACGCTAGAACACCTACTAGTCCAACAAAACGGAATGACATTCCCCAAGAACCTGTCACGTCTTCTAACCAACCTGTTGAAAACAATAATCATTTAATGCAAATTTGACTCAAGTTAATATACAGTTGTGGCTACAACACATTAATTAACAACTTAGATAACTAGTGAAGTCATATTAATACATTTGAAATTTGACAGTTTGAAGTCACATCAATTTCGTGTATTAAATTCTTTGTTGGGAATTCTCTTGAATATAGCCCAGGAATGTCTACATTATTGATCACCACCTTTTAAGAAGATAAAAGACTTCTCTCTCGCTTAATACTAAAGTATCTACGTATGAGTGTTACCATATTTTGAGTATTTGTGTCAGATGTTTTGGTCAGTGGTTTTCTCTGGGTCCTCTGGGTTCCTCCACCAATAAAACTGACCACCACGATATAACTGAAATATTGTTGAAAGTGGCGTTAAGCACCATAAAACGGTTAAAACCACACAACCTGTTATTGTGGGAATAATATCTATACATCTAAAGGCTTTGCGCATTTTGTAATTAACCATCTTAAATCCAAAAGTTAAAAAGATATGACAGAAGAAAAACTATATAAAAGAGTTATAAGAAAATCATATTTACCAGCAATCGGTTGGCTTAGACAAAATGTAACACCACATCCTAGTGACGTTAGTCCAAAGGCAGGAGAATAATTCTCTAGACCAACAGCATCCACTATAATCACGCCCATTAAACTTCCAAACGATCCTGAAAATGCTCCTACTAATACGGAGTACGTAAGTACTACAGGTAGATATGGCAGATGAGGTAACACAAAGGGAACACATCCACTAACAAAGGAACATATCATAAATATACGGACACGTGAAATAATATTTAAGTCGGCAAACCACCCTAGAAAAGCTCTAGCAATGATTTCAGAGGCACCCACTAAGGAAACAGACAACGTGATATTGTCTTTTCCAAACCCTAACGTTCTTATTTGACCTGGTATAACTACCATGTTAGCCGCATAGTTGGCAGCTTGTAGACATATTGCTGTGAAGCATATGGTGAATTGTGGTATTCTAAAAAGATCAATTTTAAAAATCCGAGTCTTGGCATCGTGAAGAAAAGAAGATGATTTCACTGGTTTCTTCTCAGAATTTAAGAACGTCTCCTCTTCTGTTACTGGTTTCTTCTGCATTGATTGAGACGGCTGTCTTAAGAACATACCTGCAGCGCACGTATGGAAATAAACAGCCCCCATAATTAACAACGTGCCATGTAGGGAATAGTAGTCTATTAACACTCTGTAAGCATACGGGAAACAGAGGACCCCTATACCACTGACGGCTACAACAAGTCCATTGGCTAAACTTCTCTTTTTCTTGAAGTAAAATGATATGATTGTGGTTGCAGGTGCAAATATTAGCCCATAACCAATTCCTGTTAGAAGAGAGAAAAATATATTATAACTGAAGAGGCTAGTAATGAAGTAAAAATCCCAGCTAACAGAGAAAAATATATTAAAACTGAAGAGGCTAGTAATGAAGTAAAAATCCCAG
>MJUT01031533.1:0-12351 GCA_002080005.1 Gigantidas platifrons
TATCGTATGGTAGTTGAATTTACAACTACCCATGCAAGCAGAACATATCACCACTAAGGTTGTGATGGCGAATCCCGGTCATGGCGAGGTTTACTTGATACAACATTATGTGATAAAGTTTGTCAGTGCCTTGTGGCGGGTTGGTGATTTTCTCCGATCACTCCGGTTTCACATACAGAGATATCGATCCTGTAATAACAACAGAATCATATATATTTAATTCAGTGCATTATTTTACCATATATGACAACTCATTCAAAATAGCTTTCTTAGCTGCGACATATTTATTGTGTAGTTGACCTTAAATAGCAACCAATGAAAACATGTATTGGAATGAGTGTTCGTACATCGTTAATTAACACATAAATTATCATAAGCGTCTATAATAATGCAGAGGAGCTTGGAAACGGAAACAGTATTTTTGCTGAATACTGTGCGTGTGGACTTTTCCTGTACAGGTGAGTACAAGACTAGAATATATCACACAGATAAAACCATGAACCACGCGATTTTATCAGTGAGAAAGGGTGATCCACAAGGGTCACCATATCTTGTCCAATTAAATGACAACCACCGAAAGGTCTATTTTTCAAAGACGACTAAGGACAACAAACTTATGACTATAATAGAAACATTTATTATTGTCAATAGACAGGAGTACGGATTAGGCAGGTAAATATTTCCATTCAAAAAGATATTGAATTGTGAGTTGAGAATATTCAGATTTCCGGTTAATTTAAGGTTCGGTTTATACAGTTGGTACCGCATTAATGTAATTACGTTGTACATACCTATTTCTGTACACGTTTTATTATCAGCCTTCAGTATAAAGAAATCTGGACACATACATCCGGTCTTTGTACTTTTCGACATACTATCAGAAGCAGGTAAAGGGAAACAATAATGACTACACATTCCATTGTCGTCACCACAGAAATTATCACCTTTAAATATTAATGATGACATTATTCTACTTCTACTTGTATCAAATACTGACCGCCTTCAACAGTGTAAAAATATGTCAGGGGTTGTACTACTTCTATCAAATTCTGACCGCTTTCAGTAAGTTGAAAATTATGTCAGATGTTATACATGACAGATGAAATGAGTAAAATTATTTACAGGTTTCATAAATCAATATTTGATAGATCAGTCAGCAGCGATAAACGTCTTTACCGAGCCACTCAAATCATTGATCACATTTTGTTTAGCTTATTGCAAGATCATTATTTCTCCCGGAAGTAAATATTGCGCAATTAACTGATAAAACCACTTTAATCCCCCAAAAATACTATGATGTTCCCCTACCCTACCACTTTCCCTCAAACCACGACAATTGAGGTATCTACAAATTAACGTTCCTGAGTGGCAACAACAAACATCAACGATTATACAACTTGTAAATGTAGAAATACCTATGGATATACTTGTCACATGGGTAACTTGACGACGAATGTCATTTAGTGGAAAATGAAGAACGGAATTCACCCGCGGTTTATGCTTTTGAATATTTAGTTTTATGTGTAGTGTTTTATCAGTCATTGTTTGTCTCTCTCTCCTTTTTTTCATCTAATTAAGCGTTTGGTATCTTCAAACTTTTCTGGTTATATAATACACGTTAGGGATCACGGACACAAGCCTGGAAAAGTTTCCTAATTTGAGAACTGTTCACATTCTGGTTTGTCGATATATGTGTTGTTCGATACGTGGTTTTATCACTTTTAATATTTCATTTTATTTTGTTTCTTCCGGATTTATCGTGTCCATCCGGACAGTGATTTTGTTTTTCATTGTTTAATTGATCAATGGAAAAATACTACACATGATTAAAATTATTCCAATTTTGTTTTCACGCAAATATGCGAGCGCAACGAGACAACCTCTCATCAACACTAAGACAACGTGAATTTAATTTGACATACATTCTGATAATTGACCATTTATTGGGAAAGTTTGATGTCATAATGCATTTATGTGAAGTAACATGATAAAAAAGGAAATACTACACCATCAGAGCAGTTCTGAAATCTCACTGAAAATCGTAAAAACAGAGACAAAACGGACACCCTTACACACATATACCTGACCGTTCAATTTCCTATCTCGGTACACGCATTTCAATAAATAGTGGCAGGGTTAAACTAGTTATATGTGTCCAAATCTCTACACTTAGTCAAACGACGCAGACATATATGTCTCTCACATGTGAGTAAAATGCTAACCCTCACATATTTAATTAAGCCAGCAGCGTTGTTGTAAACAGTTCTGCGTTATAATCTTGAATTTTACTCATCTTTAATAATAACCCTGAACAATATATTGGATTACATACCATTAACTTGTGCCCCAGCTCCAAACATTTGTATTCCCATGGGTGAATGAACATAACTAGCTACTAGCTTTAAATCTTGTCCTGAATATTTATGTATTCTCAGTATAGATTTATAATGCCAATTTGTCCAATAAACATAGTTTTCAAACACGACTAAATCAAACGGTTTCGGCATGATCGTTGAGTCTTTTAAGATGGTGTGTGTGTCGGATCCATCAAACCTTATGCTTTTTATTTGAGCTAGTTTACCATCTATCCAATAAAGTCTTCCACCAACGTGGTCTGAAATGATATATACATTGTCTAAGATTAATTGACATTCCTTAATTTTTCAAATTATATAAGTTGTTTCCAGTAGAGCAAAGACTGATTATCCTTCCGGAGCACCTGAGTTTATCCAGTGTTTCGGCTATTGTATTGCATGTCCTTCTTCGATTTACAGCTTCAGATTATTCCTGTGGTTGTTGGGATACTGATGAAACTAAATCATAATCAAATAGAATAAATTCCGTTTTATTCGTTGGCTACCACCTTTCGTGACTGCAAATAGCAATGGATTTGTTCCCTTTCACATATACATGTTTTTCTTTCCTCTATCAGCAGCAAGACTTTTACCAACTTTACCAAGCTTGACTATGACTAACACAGAATTACGTACCCTTTGGGAGCACCTGGGTTCACACCCATGATCTGAAGGGTACGGTGAGCGGGATTTATATAATTGTTGTCATAATTTGTTCCCAATCCCAATATTTAAGCAAATAAGATCTGCTTAATCCAGGTGATCGTGTTACTCATCTTTGCAGTTTTCTGTATTGTGTTTTTGTTGTCTTCGTTCTGTGTTTTCTATTCAGTGCTGACTGTGTCTCTGTGTTGTTCATTTCTTGGTTGCCACGTCGGATTTTTTCTAGCGTTTATGTTCATTGCCATCAATAAACCATGGAATCTAGTGTCCCTTTTACATTGCTAGACTTTGACCATAACCCTTAGTAACATGGCCGAGTCGTGTGCAGTATGAAATCTCAGTTTTTCCTCGGTTTTATATGTGGTACGTGTTGCTCATTTTCGGTTGTCTTCGTTGGTCTTTGCCTCTTTTTGTATTTTTTAGTCACATATTTATCTTTCTATGCTAAGTTCTATTATTTATCTTTATTACGTATTAGTATCCTCTGCCTGTCATAAAGCAACCATATTAATGAATTGTAAACTAATTTATATATTTACCGATAGACATTCCATTTGGCCATTCAATATCAGTATTTACAATGATGTTTCTCTCTGTTCCATCCATCCGACACCGTTCTATTCTAGGATTACTACCCAACTCAGAGAAGAATAACCATCTATGTTAAAATAAAAACAGTGAAACCGATGTTGTTATCTAACATTGATTGGTTATTTGTGACTTGTGTAACTATTTTTGGCTTTGCCATAGGAATATGTAACTAGATTAACATGACGGGTGTCACTAGTGGAGCAGGAACTACCAACCCTTCCGGAGCACCTGAGTTCACCCCCGCTTTTTAGTGGGGTTCTTGTTACTCGATCTTTAGTTTTATATGTATGTTTTGTAGATCGTTGTTTATCCTTTGTACTTTTTCTTTTGGCCATTGTGTTGTCTGTTCTTCTTCGATATAAGGATTCTGCTAACAAAGAAGCCAAGGGTTCAGTTGAAGTTTTGCGGTTGCCACCTTGATTTGGTTGAACTTTATGGAATATTTGTGTGTTTAGTGGGATTCGTGTAACTCGATCATTAGTTTTATGTGTATGCTTTGTAGATCGTTGTTTGTCCTTTTGTACTCTTTCTTTTGACCTTTATGTTGTATGTTGTTCTTCGATATACGGATTCTGATTACCCATTTGGTATGTCATACAAGTGTAAATATTAAGTCCTCCGAACGCTTTCAGTGAACTTATTTGACGAACTCCACAAATGTGATGGTATAATCAGAAAGTCTCGGCCTCAGTTGGAGTCTAAATTCTGCAAGTTTACAATCTGGTGAAATCCATAGCTCTATGTTCACAAAAAATATGATAAGAGCAACGATGAGTTGTGGGTTACAAGCGATGATGACAATATTGAAAGGAACGGTTTTATTTTCATGAATCAACGGTATTATTTTACGAGACACTTACTTTTGAATAAATCATTGTGCTTGCAATTGTTTTTTCTTATCCAAATCAATTTGCAGAGGCCATCGTGGTCGTGTTCGTATAGTTGTTGAATTTATAACTACCTATGCAATCAGTGCCGATCACTACTAACGTTGTAAGTTCGAATCCCACTCAGTCGAGGTGTACTCGATACAACATTATGTGATAAAGGTTGTCAGTGACTTCCTGCCTGTTGGTGGTTTTCTCATACACCAATAAAACTGACCGCCACGATATAGTTATACTCTTGTTGAAAGTTGCGTTATAAACACCAATACCATAACCCTAACCCTTACAGTTTGCGTTCGAATGTTGGATAATGACGACGTACCCTCTTATTGGATCTACAACTATTGCTCTTGGTTCATCAAGACTATCGTCTTTGACAATTGTCCGTCTGTCTGTTCCATCTAACCGTGAAACTTGTATGTGGTCATATCCAGTATCTGTCCAATAGAGCAAGTCATATATCCAATCAATAGTCAACCCATTTGGAATATCAATTGCCTCGGTCACAACATCTTCCATAACTCCTGATACTGAATCTTTTGTTACCGAACTCCTATAGTAAAATGTCAATGATAAAAACAGGATAGCCAGTAATACATCCGAATACGTCCAATATAAAACTTTTTAGTGAAAGCGAATCTATGCAAGTTTTTTGATCGTTTGTTTTTGTATGCATTGACGTTGGAGATCCAGTTACTTGGGGGTTGGGGTAGGGATCCCATTAAACGGTCAAACCTCGTTTCGTTGGTATATAGGTGGAATTGTTTAAACTTTCTTTGCATAATTCATAAAATCAATATATTTGGATATGGTCATGATATTCGTATTCATATGGATGCAATATTTTTGCAGTAAAACAAGATTTCGGATATAATATTCCGTGTTTTGTCCTTATGGGTATCACAACACTTTTAAATTAGTTTTGAATTTATGGTGATAACCATTAAATTGAGTGCGTGCGTGAGTGAGTGAGTGAGTGAGTGAGTGAGTGAGTGAGTGAGTGAGTGAGTGGGTGAGTGAGTGAGAGAGTGAGTGAGTGAGTGAGTGAGTGAGTGAGTGAGTGAGTGAGTGAGTGAGTGAGGGAGGGAGAGAGAGAGAGAGAGAGAGAGAGAGAGAGAGTGCGTGCGTGCGTGCGTGAGTGAGTGAGTGAGTGAGTGAGTGGGAAGCTAAGTGAACAGTTTTTCAGCTATATCATGACAAGAACAAGTTAGATTTCGATGATATGTTGATGACGTCTGCTTTTTACAAGATCAACTTACCTAGTTGGGTTTGCATAATGCTAGTTCAATGAATCAACAGTCCATGAGTGTCACTCAACTTGGACACAAATTCCGAACCAACCAGATTTTTTTAATTCATAATAGTGCATAGTTTGCGGAGAGGTACCAATTTAATAAGTCTTTGTGTTGTTTGAGACATACTTTTTTGCTGAATTTGTCAAAGTCAAACCTATACCAGAGATATCAGCTATGTTCTACCTTAACATGTAAACATGTAGTAATGCAGGACCCAGACGAGCTAAATAGCGGGTTAGTGATTGTTGATTAAAGCCAAGTTTTATCGGCTATATCATTGCGAACAAACCAGACTTTGCTCATACTAGTTTCTGCTGCATGCTATTGGCAAAGCAACAAATACCAATTTTGTAGTTTTTGGTTTGACCCGACCGGGACTTGAACCAACCATCTACAACACTTGAAGCAACCTCATACATTGTAATCTTATTATCTACAACATCAGTCAAGTACACAAGCCCTGTGTTATAATGGACATCATACCTCATAATCTTGTCATGGCGAACGTCAGTCCAATATACATGAAATGTGTTATAATGGATATCATACCTCATAATCATTTTATCTACAACATCAGTCAAATACACATCCCCTGTGTTATAATTTATATCATACCTCATAATTTTTATATCGACAACATCAGTCAAGTACACATGCCCTGTGTTTTAATTGACATCATGCCTCATGATCTTTTTATCTACAACATCAGTCAAGTACACATGCCCTGTGTTATAATTGATATCATACCCCATAATCTTGTTATCTACAACATCAGTCACGTACACAAACCCTGTGTTTTAATTGACATCATACCTCATAATCTTTTTATCGACAACGTCAGACAAGTACACATGCCCTGTGTTATAATGGATATCATACCTCATAATCTTATTATATACAACATCAGTCAAGTAAACATGCCCTGTGTTATATTGGATATCATACCTCATGATCTTTTTATCGACAACGTCAGTCAAGTACACATGGCCTGTGTTATAATGGACATCATACCTCATAATCGTTTTATCGACAACATCAGTCAAGTACACATGCCCTGTGTTATAATGGACATCATACGTCATAATCGTTTTGTCTACAACATCAGTCAAGTACACATGCCCTGTGTTATAATTGACATCATACCTCATGATCTTTTTATCGACAACGTCAGACAAGTACACATGCCCTGTGTTATAATGGATATCATACCCCATAATCTTGTTATCTACAACATCAGTCACGTACACAAACCCTGTGTTATAATTGACATCATACCTCATAATCTTTTTATCGACATCGTCAGTCCAATACACAAGTGCTTTGTTATAATGGATATCTAAGTCCACGGCGTTCACATTGCCAGTTGCTATTTTTTCTGTCACACTCGTGGCAACGTCAAGCCGTTCGATTGTCTTAAGGTTGGCAAAGGTTAACCAATTTCCAGAACCTTTATAAGATAATATAAATGATATAGGGTAGGAGTTAAGATGTTTTTGTCCTAAGGGTAATGGTATTTAACCAGCATATTCTACCTTCGTACTATGAGTATTCAATATTGACCCTGTTATTGTACTGTTCATGTCAATGTTTGTTAGTATGTAGTATTATTGAGTTGAAGCGTATGTTGACAAGATTTTAGCGTTTGCTTATTATCAATAGGGATGGTTTGTTTATTATCAATAGGGAGGGTTTGTTTATTATCAATAGGGGAGAGTTTGTTTATTATCTATAGGGAGGGTTTGTTTATTATCAATAGGGAGGTTTTTTTTATTATCTATAGGGAGGGTTTGTTTATTATCAATAGGGAGTGCTTGTTTATTATCAATAGGGAGGGTTTGTTTATTATCAATAGGGGAGGGTTTGTTTATTATCAATAGGGAGGGTTTGTTTATTATCAATAGGGAGGGTTTGTTTATTATCAATAGGGCAGGTTTGTTTATTATCAATAGGGAGGGTTTGTACCCCATTTTTGTAACCGGTTTAACCCCGCAATACTGTTTGCCTGTTTTCTGTTTCTCTAGAGACCAAGCAGTCTTCAGTTGTAGTACTTCCAAAGACTATTAAATTATTTAGAATTTCCCAATCATTTTACTTCGATCGTACCCGATTAAGATTATTCCAGCTACGTGTTGTGTGCACTAAATTAGATATCTAACGTCTTTGTTACACAGTCTCTATCGACCAAACAATCCTCAGTTTGATACTATCTCTCAAAGACTTTTACATTATTTGGCTACACAATATTTTGAATGTTAACGTACCTAATGACTGTTATTCAGGAAACGTGCAGTAGACACTAAATTAAGTATCTACGTTCTTATTACCACACAGTCTTCAGTTTGAGCATAACTTACATCTAGTACCGGATTTAGATGAAGAGAGGTCCTATCTATTTCGCTAGGCCCCTCACAGCGCCACCCTTACGACTGGAGGAAGATAGGTGTAAGAGTGTTTAATCAAAATGAATAAACGTGAGGACGATAAGGGTTGTTTAAGATTCTGCAATATTTTGAAATGAACGGCAACTGTGCAAGGAAAATTACCAAGGCATTCCTAAGAGAGGACAGTACTTTATGACAGCATAAGTATCAAAACAATGGTGATAAAAAGTTATCAGAGGGGACATTACTTGAAGATCGATAATTAATAAACGTTAGACAAAACCGAAAGGGAACCAAACAAAACCATGCAGAGACACAGACAACATTGGACACAAGACAATGAACAAAAACAAACAAAGCAAGAACACAAGACAACACAGAAAAGTAAACAGATCAGCAACAAAAAACCTGGGCAACACGGAACCGACCACAAACCTGTGTTATTCTGCTGCCCAAGAAGGGTAAGCAGTATACATTTCTTATGCATGTTGTAAGACACCCGCCGTAGTACTCATAGTTAGGTCAAACTTCCCGGTCCTATCCTCGTTCATGACTTATCACCGGGTTTGTACATAGATTAACACGACGGGTGTCACTAGTGAAGCAGAAACTGCTTTTCATTCTGGAGCACCCGAATTCACCCCCGCTTTTAAGTGGAGTTCGTGTTACTCGATCTTTAGTTGTATATGTATGTTTTGTAGATCGTTGTTTGTCCTTTTGTACTTTATCGTTTGGCCTTTGTGTTGTCTGTTCTTCGATATACGGATTCTGATTATCCCTTTGGTATCTTCAAACTCTTCGTCATACAAGTATAAATATTAAGTCCTCCGAACGGTGTCAGTGAACTTATTTGACGAACTCCACAAATGTGATGGTAGAATCCGAAAGTCTCGGCCTCAGTTGGAGTCAAAACTCTGCAAGTTTTCTATCGAGTGAAATCCGTAGCTCTATGTTCACAAAAAGACCATAAGAGCTACGGTTCCACTGCTAATCCATATGGAAATATATGGAAAAAATATTTACCTATGTCTAAGCATCTTTTCCCGTCATTTTCAAGTTGAAAACCATCAGCACATGCACACTTAATAGTTGACGGCGGGGAAGGTAGACACAATTGTTCACAACCACCATTGTTTTGTCCGCATATATTATATCCTATTGCAATATAACACACAGAGGTCAGTCAGAAGTATAATAGCATACTCGAACCTCATTTATCTTGAATTGGGATAATTCGATTCCTTAGCTATATAGTCTGTTCGTACTAGTATTAACTGTTATCTTACTTTATCCTGCAATCGTTGTATTCACTGTACAATCGAGGTACAACCAAATCTGCCTTAAAGGGTACCTCTATATAATAAATCACTGTCTATTAAGGGCAGCCTCATTTTCCCTATTTATTAACAGTGCATATCATTTTAACTTGTGTATGAAGGACAACTGCCCATAAAGGACACGTGTTCAGGTTCCCTTGAGTGTCTTTTATATACAGGTTTAACTTTATAGGATTAAGCATGTTTTTGCTTTATTCGTCTAGTATGTAAATACTATTTTGGTACCGGATTGCAACAACAATACGCGGACGTGAAAGGCGACATCCTTGAAATGATTGGAGTGACGCTTGCTTCATTTTATGGCAGTAAAATTTGACAGAACAAACACAATATGAGTACTCTGTAGGTAAAGATAAAATTCATTTGCTCTCGCTGCGAACAAACCAGACCATCTCGCCAATGGTTCGCGTATCTATCTTTTTTCTAGAACTCTTAAACATTTTGAGACATTTCATTGGTTCCTTCAACTTTATTTCAATTATGTTAGACTACAAATCAAAATGAACAATTCATATGCAACCAAATATTGATGATAGTATTCGTTAATGAATTTTGATTTCAAATCCTTTCGCTATGAAGAAAGTTTCAGTCTTGGTACATGCATTTCCAGAAAAAGTGGCGGGGTTAAACTAGTTTTAGAGTCCCGAACCTCCCTCTTAGTGAAATGGTGCAGTCATGCAAGTGTTACCCACAAGTAATAGGAATGCCAATCCTCACTTAATAAACCGCCATCTTGAAAGCCGTTGCATTTTATCTTTGTGTATAACCATTTTCATGTATTATATACCCCCCCCCCCACACACACACACACAAAATACCTGTTGGTTGATTTTCCTGGCTGTAAATCTTGATTCCAACTGGACTGCTTAATTCTGTCTTGACAACTTCAAATTTTGATCCGGTTTCTTTATCAACTCTATATATTGTGTTATTTGTAAACGAAGTCCAATAAATCCAATCTCCGAATACAATTAATCCCCATGCCCATGGCATGTAGTGAGGAGAAGTAGCTAGAAGTTTTATATCCGTTCCATTGAGATGTGATGATCGTATCTTCTTATAAACGTTATCGATCCAGTATAATCTGTTGCTAGAGAAATCTGTGAAATAAAATGAAAAACAAACAATGTCGAAACGGTACCTAAATCTAATCGTGAAATTGTAGAAAGAGGCAAAATCGATACCCTTAGCACACATATACATGACCGCGGGAACTGATTACCCGTCCATGACCGCCAATATTCCTGGTTTGACACAATCACTACTTTAATGTTAATAATCTGATGATTTCTACCAGATCATATACAAAAAGCTAACGACCAATAGAAAGCGCACACATAACTTACCACAAAAGATCAAGAACAATATAAAACACTGACAGAACTTGCAGCCTCTTCTGTCAATAATTTAGTTATATTGTGAACATCAGGTTTATCTGTGGAGGAAACCGTAGAAAATCACGTGATCTGCCAGAAGTCGTATACAAACTTTATCACAAGAAGTTGCATCATATACACCTTGTGATCGCAACGGTGGGAAATCGAACTTACAACTTTAGTGACGACAAGTACTGATTGCATAGATAAATAGATAAGTAGAAGTGAATTCATTTACAATAGGATCGCAGCAACGACGGCCATTTTTATATTAATAAATATTTATTTCTTGTAATAATATTTCATACGTGTTGCTGGTAGCTGTAAAGATATTATGGGGAATATGTGATACGATAGACCTTGTTCTAGCGATAGTAAGACGATGGGTGCCACTAGTGGAGCATATGAACTACTATAAAGGAATCCTTCAAGAGCACGTGACTTGACCACGATGTTTTTGTAGGGTTCGTCGTGTTCAGTCTTTAGTTTTATGTGTAGTATTGTGTAGATCATTGTCTGTCCATTTGACATAGTATTGTCTGTCTTTCTTCGGCATACGGCTTCTAATTTTCCCTTTGGTATCATCCAAAACTGTTCTTCTTAGGTATTTGTGCTTTGTCAAATTTTGTCTGATATGTTTTTAGATTATTCATTCTTAGTCGTATTATTTTACATCTGTCCTAAATAATGTGTGTGTTGTACAATGTAGCGTGTTGTATGTAGATAAATCAATACAATATCTGATATATTGGCCTGATAACACCATTGAGAAAAGCTTGTAGATACCAAAGTAGTAATCAGAAGCCGTAAATTAAAGAAGGATTGACATCAAAACGGCTAATAGAGAAAGGACAAACAACGATCCACAAAACATTACACAGAAAACTAAATATCGAGCAACATGAACCCCACTAAAAACCGACAGTGAATTCGGGTGCTCCGGAAGGGTTTGTAGTTCCTGTTCCACATCTGACACTCGCCATGTTACTCTTAATCGACACAATCATCATCTGATATGGAAAGTTCAAAGGTGGAATATGGCAGAAAGACGTAGGTTAATTTTGTCTAGAGAAATCTGGTAAATTCAACTGTTTACACCAAGACCTCTGTATTTTGGAGCCTATTAGATTTTCATATTAACGTTGTGACGAGATAAAAGATGTATGGTGAAAAGTGTATAAGTAAGAAGTTTATAATTATGGATTGACCGGTGAGTACCGTTCTCGGGTACATTCGCACTTTTGATTGTCCAGTTTGACCAGTTAAAAACGTAAACATAAACAATTCAACTGTTCACTTGCACATGTGATATATAAATACATTTTATTAGAGTGTTGACTATATCGAACAATTTAAAAACACGAACCAAAACCGACGACTTGTGTGTTATATTACAAAGACATTGTTAATTTATCACAATGCTGTCAAATAGAAATAAACAAGAGGAGTCAACACCAAAACGGAAGG
>MJUT01031533.1:40457-53685 GCA_002080005.1 Gigantidas platifrons
ACATTTCTAGAACGTGTAGCGTTAAGGCTGACGAACATTTCTAGCACGTGTAGCGTTAAGGCTGACGAACATTTCTAGCACGTGTAGCGTTAAGGCTGATGAACATTTCTAGCACGTGTAGCGTTAAGGCTGACGAACATTTCTAGCACGTGTAGCGTTAAGGCTGACGAACATTTCTAGCACGTGTAGCTTTAAGGCTGACGAAGAGCACCAACATGTCAAAGGTGTGGTCTTATGTATTTCTTCAAAATACTCAAATAATTTTCAGCACTTAAGTATAACAATGATATATGCTTGGTCAGACTTAATTTGTCTATATTTACTCATAGCATTTCATGGCTCTGTCGAATAGTCCTAACAAAACGAGACAATCCGCTTCTTCAGCATTAATTTTTCTATATTTTTACATGATTTATATTTCATAGCTCAGTCGAATAGTCCTCAGTTCATACTTTCTACTTAAGAAATCGTGTTCGTTTTAATAAAGTGACACGTTTGCACGGTCATAACTTCTTTATTTCTGCACAAAATATCACCCGGGTCGTTCAAGTACACAAAAATTAAAGCAGCCATATCTTTCATTTTCGTTTGAATTTAAGAGTCAAAGCACATGCAATTTGCGAGATATTTAAGACATATGACGTCTATGGTCGCTTAGAATGGGTATTGCAAACTGCGCAGCAGAAAGTTGTTATGCTTTTGACAACGCGGGCTATATGATAAACTAACTCGGAGTAAAAATTGATTGCATAGGTAGTTGTAAATCCAACTACCATACGATCACGGCCACGACGGCTCCAAAATAGAAATTAAAAACTTATTTAGTAATTATGCAATCCTTAAAAAATAAGTATATTATCTGTTTCCATTTGATAAACAAAAAGTAATTTATTTCTATGTTAGATATACAACTATGATTAATTGAAATTCGTTAAAACGAAATAATGTTTCGATAAAACGAGAAATAGTGTTTGAAAAATATTACTATTTCGTCTAACATACTTACGAAATATTAAAATTACGAATAAACGGAATACTTTTTTTTTCGGAAAAATGAAATACTGTTATAAAAAAAAATGTCTCGCATAACATTGCAACAACATGTAAGAAATATTTGCTTGTACGAAACACGAGCTTTGTAAATTAAAATGCCTAAAATCAGCTAAAAGGCGTTGTATGTATTTTATCTTATATAATGCTTTTTCTATTTCTCACCTTGTGCCGTTGAACCCCACAACGCAGTCAACACCATTATAACTCTAATGAACACACACTGTTGTTTATTAACCATATTTCACATGAATACGATGTCAACCTGAACTATAGCTATCTTGTATTCGTTTGTAGTGACTCGGGGTAAACAGACGTGTTATATAACAATATATAATGCATGGAAACAATATCTTTACTATTGGCTAAAACTCCGGAAATTACGCAATGATGTTTTACTGTGAAAATTTCCAACCCTCTTGGTATCAGATACAATCAGGAAGTACAGGATAAGACGTGTTTCCCATGGTTATATTACACTTATAAAAACAATATTGATTGAAGTCTTGCTAAGTACTATTTAGAAACCACATATTTTATATATATACAGTCCGACAAAAGTTAAGCACCACCTGACTTGTTTCAATAATATATTTTCTACTAATGAACTGATTTCAAATCGGTTTGCTGTTTTCGTTACCTGTACATACATACTTACTTACCTGTGAAACAGGTTATTGATAGATTTTTTTATTTATGTGTATATGACAGGGTGTGTAAACTGCCACGTGTACTTTTCAACATTTGTGTTTGCGAACGAAAGCTGATTTTTTGTGTGTAAAGTTTTAAGTTTCATTTTCTATTGGTTTGGTATGGTGCGGCGAAAATTAACCATACCAGAAAGGTGGCAAGCTGTTGGCATGCATAACGGTGGTCTTAGCCATAGAAGGGTGGCAGAATACTTCAGGATTAACCATTCAATCATTGTACGACTGATGCAGCGTTTTCGTCAAACGGGGAATGTTACTCACCGTCCACGTACAGGTAGACCTCGCAAAACGACACCGAGAGAGGACCGGCTCATATCCAGACGGGCGCGACAACGGCCGTTCAGTACAGCTGGTGCACTTCGTGGTAATTTACCTTTTGGAGGCCACATTAGCATACGCACTGTAATCAGACGCCTCCACCATCAGGGAATGCGAGCGCGACTACCCATAAAACGTCCACAGTTGGCATTACGTCTTCGCCATGCTCGATTTGACTAGTCACATGATCATTTAGGGTGGACTTCGCACATGGAGACGGGTCCACTGGTCTGATGAAAGTCGTTTTTTGTTACGCCCTACCGACGGTCGTGCAAGGGTTTGGCGGCAACGAAACACTTCATTTCAGGACAACCACATTTTGGGCACAACTGCTTTTGGAGGTGGGGTGTAACTGTCTGGGGTTGTTTTTCCTTTGACTGTAATTTGGACTTGTACGTTCTTGATGGTAATCTGACAGGCCAAAAATATCGTGACAATGTGCTCGCTCCATGCGTAGTCCCCCATTTCGACAATCATGCGTTGGCTGACAGGCCAATGTTCATGGACGACAACGCTACGCCATATAGAGCCCGAATTGTACAACATATTTTACAGCAAGAGGCTGTTCAGACAATTCTATGGCATGCGATGTCGCCAGACATGAACCCTATAGAGCATGTATGGGACTTTATTTGCCGCAAAATTAACCAACGCAATCCAAAATGGCAAAATATTGACGAACTAAGAACTGCTATCTTAAAGGAGTGGCAACAGTTCCCACAAGAACGGCTTAGGCGTCTTGTGCGAAGCATGACGAGGCGTGTTACATAACTTCAAAATAAACGCGGTGGATATACTCGTTATTGATTTTTATGCCTTACACATACGCACAATAGATGCATTTAAAAGTTCTTAAAATCTGAAGACTCTGCATTTTAATGCAATGTTAAAAACTTTCATCAAAGACAAACTGGTTTTACGTTTTTCCAGCGCCTGTTTTGAACCCCATTTTTTCCACGTAATAGTCATGTCTTTCAGGATGATAAATACTTCGTAGATTGGTAATTGTAGAGCCCTTGGTATAGTCTTTTAAGAAGTGTAAGAAAAATGGTGATATCTATTTTATTGTTTTAAAAATATTGATGTAGAAAAATATATCGATAAAAATATAGGGTGGTGCTTAACTTTTGTCGGAGTGTATAGATTATTTATTCGAGTAACACTCAGATGATGTGAACCCGATGCAACATTATGTGATAAAATTTATCAGTCACTTGCGACGGGTCGGTGATTTTCTCTAGGTACTCTGGTTTGCTACATCAATAAAACTGACCACCACGATAAAACTGAAAAACACCAGAAACAAACCAACCAATTGTGCAATCCTTAAATTACATATATATGGCTACTCTTTCTAGCTGTTTGATTTCAATGCACCCAAATTCTCTAAAACTATCTTTAACTTGCCATTATTTTGAATTGAGCGTACATGATGATGACTACTTTAGTTCCAGAAACGACGTCGTGCCACATAAGTTGATATCTGCGGTTTTATTTTACTATATAAGAAATGGCGCCAAATATTGTGAAATTGTTTCTGTCTCTTCGTCATTGGGATGCTTTCGCCATCACTTGGCGTCCGTCATCCGCTAACATTTCATATTTGAATCTTCTCCTCTCAAAACCGCTTTGCCAAAATGGACCGATACTTGGTAGGAAACATCTATGGAAGATCCTCTATAAAGTTGCTTATTTCATCCCGATACGCTAATAAACTTTTTTTTTTGGTTAGTCGATTTCTAAAAAAAACTTCTCCTCTGAAACCGCTTGGCCAAATGAATCGGATATGAAGCATCTATGAAAGATCTTCTTCATTCCGCTTGAAAAACATGGTTGACTTGTTACTGTACGGGAGGTTCTGTACACAATTTCCGTATTTCATGCCTATGGTACAACTAATATAGCCGCCACAGGCAGTTCTTGTTGGTGATTGACAAGTTAAAAATATCTTCTCTACAACCATTTGACCAAATTAAGAATGGAAGGTTCTTTATAAACTTTCCTGAAGTCAAAATCACAGATGAGCGACACATATTCGATCCACTGAGCCTATAGTTATACGAGCTATTTATCTTACGGCGGGCAAAACGGTACCTGTTCTAGTAGCAACACTTTTATTGTGTCTAACAAGAGCAACGGAATTGCTAACAATTTGAGTATAATTTTATATATTATGATATATAATAGACAATTTGCACACTGTTAGGCTATAATACAGAAAGTATAAGCCTAGACCATAGAGGTTAGCGTGTTTGGAGATTCACACGGTCTCTGCATGTCATAGACCTCTTTTATGAATTTAGAAAAAGAAGTGTTTTAGGCCAATTTTAGCCGCTATGAAAAATATGTTTTTTTTTTGTCACCATTAAACTTTTGTCATTCGTTTTTTTGTTAGTTGTCTAATCTCGTTGAGATTAGGATTCCGAAGAAATTTTTGTCTGTATCTTCATCCTAATCTCGTGTCAACTTCCTATGTTAAGTTTTGTTTTGTTTCTTGTGACTTTCTACAATCACTGCTACTTCCATTTCTATTCTATTTACATTTGAGCCTGGTAGTTGTGCTAGTTCAATGTAAATTGCTATCTGAGACATGAAAATGCAATGATGGATGTATGCTAGACCAAAGTAGTACTAGAAATCCACTATTGTCAACATTTATACATTCTATAAATAATAAATGGGGCCGTCGTAGTCGTGGTCGTGTAGTAGGTGGATCTACAACTACCTGTGCAATTAGTGCCTATCGCCAATGAAGTTGTGAGATCGAACCCCGTTCATGGCGAGGTGTACTTGATACAACATTATGTGATGAAATTTGTCAGTGACTTGCGAAAGGTCGGTGCTTTCCTCCGGGTACTCCTGTTTCCTCCACCCATTAAACTGGCCGCCACGATATAACTGAAATATTGTTGAAAGTGGCATTAAACACCATCAAACAAACAAACTTCAAACAAGCAAACAAACAAACAAATTAATATGATCGTGAACAATAATATTATCACAACAAACCAAACCATAAATAATACCCCTATGTGCTGTGTTCAGTAGACTGTGTTTATTGAGTGGGGAATCATGTTTCCTAGAATAAACAGCATCATATTGTCTGAAGCCTAATAATTGTTGTTATTATTAGTTTGTTTCTATAGTTCTATAGTTACCAGTGCCAGATTTAGGACAAATGAGGCCCTGTGCTAGTTAAGTTATGAGGCACCTTACTTGGGCCCTGAAGGAGGTAGACCCGCGGCAGTCAACTCTATCATTATATCTGGAATCGCTCCGAAACAGAACTCCTTCAAATTTAAAATTGCACCACACAAGCAACAATCCATCGTAAAACATATTTTTGGCAGGAATTTTGGCCCCGCCGCCCAATGGGGCCCTGTGCTTAAGCATACCTAAGCTTAATGGTAAATCCGGCACTGATAGTTACCATACGAGCCGTTGACAATGGGTACGAATGATTCCTGCTGTTCTTTGCATACTCCTTTGGCCTGTCGTAAGATTTCCACTTCTTGCTCTGTCTTATGTTGATCATATATCAGTTAAAGATACTTTCTTGTTGATGACCTCGCATCTGGGAAAAAAACTCTTTACACCAAATAGCATCAACATTGTAAAAATGCCCGGATGTTGCGTTTATCAACATAAGTAAAGAGTATCGCTCTACGTCAGGCTGTTTCACACTCATATTAGGGTATGAGGTACTAAGTATGTTCATTATTTATTGAAATGTAGAATAACAGTAAAAGCACGCTTCCTGTACTGTAATTTGTGTCATATTTGATAGTGTCTCATGTTCATTTACACCAATATCCTTTCTTACTATATATTATTGAAATTTACATTGACTGTGAAATATAGAACAGCAATAAATGTGTCGTTCCTTTACTTTAATGTGTGTCTTAAGTGTAATGTGTGTAATTGGTGTATATCACCACTAAAGTTGTGAGTTCGAACCACGTTCATGGCGAGGTGTACTCGATATAACATTATATGATAAAGTTTGTCAGCGACTTGCGACAGGTCGGTGGTTTTCTCCAGGTAGTATGGTTTCATCCACCAGTAAAACTGACTACCACTATATAACTTAAATAGTGTTGAAAGTGGCATTAAACACCATATACCAACAAAACCAACTTGGATAGTCTCTTATGTTTACATCAATATCCGTTCTTACTATGTACTTTAGAACAATAGAAGCACTATTCCTGTACTTTAATTGGTGTCTAAGTGTTTGACAGTATCTCATGTTCATTTACACCAATGACATTTCTTACTAATTCATTATAAATAACTGGACTCCTAGAATGTGTTGCCTGTTGCTTATACAACTGTTGTGCTAGCGGTATAATTTCCTGAAACTACTAATGAAACCATACTGACTCGCCAGATATTTGTACAGCAGTGAAATTATAGCCCAGTTCGCAGTTTAGAACTAGCACTCATCATAGCTTTTTAGTTTGTTAATTCTTTTTTGCTTTTATTTATATATAAAATTACTTAATGATAATGAATTTATTCTTATCATTTAAATTTAACCAGAATTCGAGCAACCTCAGAGAAAGACACTCTTCATGACACCATGTCGTTTGCTTTTTTGTCTCTTTCGTTCTTCCATTGATGTCTAAAACAATAAGCCATCATATCATTTGTGCAAAGTTCCAAATTCAGTAATATCTATTTTTAAATGCAATCAATTGGTGTAATTATAATCATAATTAAATTTATCATGTGTTTATGAATTCTTTCGATGAAATAGCATTGTAAAACTGATCTTACCACTTCCTGTGTGCTCGGTTGTTTCCGGCTATTTTCGTGATTTGGTATAGCTAATTACCTGCACAAGAAGTGATAATACTAAATGCACCTAATTAATATCGGATGTTTGTTGTATCTTTATTTTTAATTTGTATTGCCAAAAAAAATCTAAATTATTTAATTTCTCGATAAATCTAATATTAAATTTACTAGGTAATATATAATATTTAAATTTCCTAGGAGGGCCCGGGTGGCTCAATGAGTTAGGTAGTTGGATTACTTGACAACTCATACAAGCTTAGGGGGTGCGGGTGGCTCAATGAGTTAGGACGCTGGATCAAACAACTCATACAAGCCTATCACCAATACGGCATGGGTTCGCGCCCGGCTTTGTAAATTACAAAAATGGTGCACTCGACTCGCAGCCGCAAGTGATCAAGTTTACCAGTTGCTTGCCCATGGTCGGTGGTTCTCTCTGGGTACTCCGGCTTCCTCCACCACTAAAACTGTTCGCCATGATATAGCTGAAATATTGTTGAAAGTGGCGTTAAACACCAAAAATCAATCAATCAAAATCAATCATACAAGCTTAAGCCTATCACCAATACGGCGTGGGTTCGCGCCCGGCTTTGTAAATTACAAAAAGAGGGTACACTCGACTCACAGCCGCAAGTGATAAAGTTTACCAGTTGCTTGCCCATGATCGGTGGTTCTCACCGGGTACTCCGGCTTCTTCCACCACTAAAACTGGTCGCCATATTGAAATATTGCTGAAAGTGGCGTTAAACACAATAATACATCAAATCAAATCAATTAATTTCCTAGGTTTCCTATGTCAATCGGAGGCATCCAACCATTATTTCAGGATATTTGTCTTAATCAATTGTTCAGGTTTCACAATTATCATAAGATTTTAAGCTATGTAAATAAACATTTTCTTTGTTGCCTTTTTGATAATTGGTAAATATTTTGGAGGCATTCAGTGAATGTTGCGACAGTACAATTCCACGGTTGCAGTTGCAGAGTTATTTACTCTTTTCTTAGTAAAAAGTCAAGGTTGACCATAAAATATTTACTCCTCTATTAATTTATACAAAGAACGACAACTGCAATTCCTTATTTCTCAAAATCTTTACAAAGAACGACAACCGAATTTATTTACTTCTGTATAGATTAATAATGAAATATGTGTAAAGAACGACAACCTCAATTATACACGGTAATGTATGTGTAATTATGTGTTAATTTTTTTCTTTCCGTTTATTAGCTCCCCTGACCCAATTAACCATATATGAGCAATTGTAATCACTTTGCATCGCCCATTTTTATCGTCTGTAAACTTTTCACATTTCTAGCGGATCTTCTAAGTTTTCTGAAGGCCTATTGACACATTGGAACCAAACATGCCAGGAATATTTATAAGATAGTACTTTAAAAAATTGGATTTTTTTGTGCTGATCATAAATTCAACCAGATTTGCACAACCTCAGACATAATGAGATAATCAGAATCCGTAAATAGAAGGATATACAACACAATGGCCCACAGGACATACAACGATCTACAAAACATTACACAGAAAACTACAGATCGAGTAACGCGAAGCCCACTTAAAACCGGAGTTAAACTCGGGTGCTCCTTTTTCTGATTACTCATTTGGTATCTTCAAACTCTTCTTCCTACATTGGGACTGTACTTAAAGTTCAGTTGATGCATTTTTCTGTTTTATCCAGACTTCGGTTTAGACAGGTTGCTATGTATATACCAATAACAAATGAGGAGGGGCCCTGGTGGCTCAATGAGTTAGGTCGCTGGATCTAACAACTCATACAAGTCTATCACCAATACGGTGTGGATTCGCGCCCAGCTTTGTGAATTACAAAAATTGGTGCACTCGATTCGCAGCCGCAAGTGATAAAGTTTACCAGTTACTTGCCCATGGTCGGTGGTTCTCTCCGGGTACTCCGGCTTCCTCCACCACTAAAACTGGTCGCCATGATATTGCTGAAATATTGCTGAAAGTGGCTCTAAACACCAAAATTCAACTTCAAATTCAAACAAATGAGGACAGTTACAGGTCTTTATTAGACAATTTTCTAGGTGTATGGTTTATGGTGTTTAACGCCACTCTAACACCATAAACCTAAAAAAAAATGTACACATTATTTTTTTTTAAACTGAACGGAACGTAGCAGAAAATATGTCTTGCAGCTATACATTTAAAAAGGATTGTGCATGGACTGCTTGACTGTTGTTGAAAATCAAGACTGATATTTACCAATAACTAAGCAGCAATATAAATGATACGAAAACTTTACCTAACAATAAGTCATGTAGACAAATGCTTTGATGTGGATAGAGATATTAAAAGTAAAACAAAACATTTACAAATCTCAACGATGGTGTAATGGTTAGCGTACTCGCCTCGAGCGGGGTAGATCGTAGGTTCGAGCGGGTTAGATCGTAGGTTCGAGCGCTGGTCGAGTCGAACAAAATACTATACAATTAGTATTTACTGCTTCCCCACTAAACACGCGCATTATGGAGTAAGAGCAAAGACTTTTAGGCTTGTAATCAGCATAATGTGTCCAAGTGGAGCGGCATGTCTTCCCGTGGAATTGTTTCATTGAGCTAGCACTATAAAGTCCTACCATGATACAACTGGAAAAATTGTCCATTTTGCGTTAAACAACAACCACTCACGCACTCCTCAAAAATATACCACACTGTCTGTCTTGATGTTTTGATTGTCATAAGGAGTAGATTAATTGGTTGATTGCTTTGTTGTTGTTTTAACGCCACTTTCAGCAATATTTCTGCTATATCATGGCGACCAGTTTTAGTGATGGAAGAAGCCGGAGTACCCGGAAAAAACACAGACCATGGGCAAGCAACTGGTAATATTTATTACTTGCGGCTGTAAGTCGAGTCCACGCTTCTTATAATTTACAAAGCTGGGCGCGAACATACGCCGTATTGGCGATAGGCTTGTATGAGCTGTTAGATCCAACGACCTAATTCATTAAGCCACCACCATAAGGAGTAGAGGAATGGGTCAACGCCTGTTGTTTACCACCAAATGAACAATTCCTGTCAGCTATATCAGTGCGAGAACATTTTGTATTTCGATGAGATGCTATGATATATGCTAGGTACCTACAATAGAAGCAGCAAGTACCAATTTTGTAGTCATTAATGGGAGCCGACAGGGGATCGAACTTTCGATCTACCACACTCTAGGCGAGAACACTAACCATTAGGAAGAGAAGGAAATGCATGCATGGGTATGATCAGAAATGTTTTCATGCAATACAAATAAGAAGAGTATGAAGATGCCAGAGGGGTACAATGTAATCAGAATCCATATATCGAAGAAGAACAGACAACTCAAAAGAAAAGGACAAAAGGACAAACAACGATCAACAAAGCAAATCAACAGTTCTGCTGCAAATTGTACGTTTGACTGGAAACGAGGATGACATTTTCCAAATACTAATTATTAATATATACGACCCATGGTAAGTGCAAATTGTTTTACTGCTGGAAACGCAGACGGCATTTTCCGAAGACTAAGTAAATGTACGTCCCATGGTCAGGGAAAATTGTATTATGTATTCCATCTGAACACTTTCGGTAGTGGAAGCTCTGTACATAGTAGCAAGCAATGAAAACATATGGTATTTTCGAGGAATGAAATTTATGATAAAGCCTCAAATATTGTTTAATATAGTGTTTGCCTGATCGGTTCGAATGAGTACAGACTTGTTGACTTCTAAGGTGGGACGTATCTATGTGCTTTAAGAGTTACAGGAAACATTAATATCGAGTTACTACTTGAGTTTCAATGATCACTTAACATAAGTGATTACTAGTTATCGTGGAAATTACATGCAATCATACCTTCGACTCATATTTAGAAGATTACATTTGAATATTGATAGCATTTTTATACTAAGCATGATAACATTCTAAATGGTACATTTTGAAAGACCGCAACAACAAACCAACCTTAGGGTCCGCGTGGCTCAATGTGTTAGTTAGTTGGAATACCTAACACCTCATACAAGCCTAACACTAATACGACGTGGGTTCGCGCTCGGCTTTGGCTTTGTAAATTAAATAAAAGGTGCACTCGACTCGCAACCGAAAGTGATAAAGTTTATTAGTTGTTTGCCATTGGTCGGTGGTTCTCTCCGGATATTCTGGTTTCTTCCACCACTAAAACGGGTCGCCATGATATAGCTGAAATATTGCTGAAAGTGGCGTTAAACACCAAAAGTTAAATCAAATCAAACCAACCTCCATTGATATATGTACCTCAACTGAAGCTATATTCTGTAGTGTGTTCATTTTGTTACTGAACTAAGGGTTCCTAATAGTTAAATTAAAGCCATGACTTGAAGATTTACGATCGGCATCATGACTTGACTAACGTTACGAAGAATCTGCGTTAAATATGACCATGGATATGTTCCGTTTGTCGTAATCACATCCATTCTTTTCATCATTCATGACTTATAACTGGGTTTGTAACAAGAGTAACACCACGGGTGTCACTAGTGGAGCAAGAACTGCTAACTCTTTCGGAGTACCCGAGTTCATCCCGCTTATTTGTGGGATTCGTCTTCTGTGTTTTCTGTGTAATCTTTTGTATATCATTGTTCGTCCCTTTGCACTTTTTCCGTTGGTCATTGTATCTTCTCTTCTTCAATTTAGTATTTCTGATCACCACATTGAAATATTCAAACAATTGGTATACATATATTGTATCACTGGCAATGTGCCAATAGTTTCTTGTAAGGATGTTTTAGGGGGTTTTATAAAAAACTTTGCTTGATTCTAATTGTATCGCTATTGGATGAGATGCAAACAAATTCGACAACACTTCCTTGTCTGATTATTTGACTATCTTTACAAAAATCTAAATCTGGAACATATGTAATTTAAAGATCACCGTTGTCTTGTATTGTAACAATACACAAAATCGACCTTTGAAAAAACGACCATGCATAAAAACATACAGTGTACTATTTGTATTCAAACATTTCATATATATGTATTGTGTCACTGGCACTGTGTCAATAGTTTCTTGTAAGGATGTTTTAGGGGGTTTTATAAAAACTTTGCTTGATTCTAATTTTATCGATATTTAATGAGATGCAAAAAAAAAAAATAAAAAAAAAAAATAAAATAAAATCTTACAGCACTTCCTTGTATGATGCACGTTACTGTCTTTACAAAATCTAAATCTGGAACATATGTAATTTAAAGATTACCTTTCTCTATTATTGTAACAACACTTTGAATCTACCTTGGAAATAACACCTGTGCATAAAAACATACAGTGTACTATTTGTGTGACTTGCAATGGAAAATTGATTTTTTTTGTGTATAAAGTAAAATATACCTGTTGCATATATGTTGAAAAAAATCAAAATAAAGATCTAGATCTGATTTACTGTCAATAAGAACCAGATGTGAATTTAACTACTATATTTAACTTCATTCATTACAATGCGAAATGGATTATTGCTTAGCGCCATCTCAGCAATTTTTCAGCTATATAATGGCGAGTACAAGTTATTTTTCAATGAGATAATTATGAGGTCCGCTATGTACTTGACCAACAGGCGTGGTTGGATTTTAACAATGCTAATTCACTGAAACAACAGTTCGCGAGTAAACAATCCGGCCCACTCGGACACATTATTCCGATTCCGAGCCAGCCAGTGTTTGTTCTCTCTCCTTAATGCTGTGTGCTTAGCGGTGAATCAACACATTTCTACCAGTTTTATAGTCTTTGGTTTGACCAGATCGGGCCTAGATTCCACGATCTACCACACTCGATACAAGCACGCTAACCATTACGCCACCGATGCAGTTAAAAAGATATGATATAGCAGAAACATTGCTCAGTTGGCGTTAAGCAGCAATCACTGACTCACCCCTCGTGAATTTGACTTGGTGTGTAAACAAACAATATATGTATATCAGATTCATTCATACTTTAACCGTTCACGTTTTGAAAAGTAGTGTAAACACACATGTAATGTTATGAACCCTAAGTTATGTAAAAATATTTACACATGTATTTCGCGTCACCGGCTCTGTACAAATACATTTTTGAAAGATGTTTTAATAGAGGGTCTAAAACTGTGATGTTATGATATTAAGAAGTGGAAAGTTCCACAAAGCATCTTCTTAACGTCATCATGATACAACAAAAACTAAATCTTGATCATATATACAATGACGGATTCTGATGACCCCCCTTTGTTATCTCCAAACTCTTTTTACACATTGCCATTTTTATTTTTGCAACAACGACTCTACTAAAACTGGAAAATATACAAATTAGAAATGTTTTTTTTTTTTTTTTTTTTTTTTTTTTT
>MJUT01031533.1:73348-93022 GCA_002080005.1 Gigantidas platifrons
ATCACACAGACTACAACAGAAATTAGAAAGACATATTGGTGATTTGATAACAATACAACCACAGCATTGGTCAGTGAAACCAAATAAGACAACTCTTCAGGTGATGTTTTCAACATTGTGTAAGCTTATTCTGAAAAAAAGCAGAGGTAGCGTCACATTCAGTAAGAGCGTGAAGGGAGGGTAAAATCATTCATTTGACTCTTAGGTTATTTAGTAGAAATACTACCGTGAGAACGCGGACGCGGACACCCTTGTTTATTGAATTTCATTATTATTATTATTATTTTTTTTTTAAAGATAGTCATTGTAATACAATGATACGTCGTAAGTTCTGCATTCTGAAAAAAAATGACTATCAGTGTTTTTCATTACCTGACTTTGTGGGTCTGCTGTGTGGAAATAGATGCAGATATTAACTAACTGTATTTATTTCTGAAAAGCACATTTTGTGAATACACTTTGGAGAAAATTTTATCGACTTCTGAGGTGGGACCGATTTTGGCCCTTATAGCCCCCAGTCCTTTATTGATGTACAAATAAAAGAAACATTAGAAAGATTAATAAAAAAAATTAAAGAACAAACGGGGTATGTTTAGAACGAATGAAATATAACTATACCTTTGTATATAAATTAATTTCTTTTAAAAATTTCCAAATGCTAGGCGTTGTAGACGTTACTCTAAAATGAAAAGGAATTTTAAGAATATAATATACAATTACGGCCCTCTGTGTAGGGAAACATCCAGATTTGTCAACCCTCGGGGGGTTGTTTTCCTTGGGGCAAGCCCTCGGGAAAACAACTTCCCCCTCAGGTTGACAAATCTGGATGTTTCCCTACACAGAGGGCCGTAATTGTTTTATTATATTTTTGCCAATGTTGACCACCTAACATCTTTTTTTTATTGTGTTGTTTCTTGTTTTTTACTTGTTTTAGTCTGATATATATATATTCTTCAAACAAAACACAATTGAAGTACTGGTTATCTTTTTTTTATTGTGTTGTTTCTTGTTTTTTTTACTTGTTTAGGGCTTATCTATATTCTTTAAAAAAAAACACAATTGAAGTACTGGCAATTAGTATTAATTGATTAATAACAAGAAATTAAAAGTTGAAAACAATATAACAATTTAGGAAATCAGTATCCAGTATTTTTCATGACGAAAATCTTTGGTTTCATTTTGAACAATTTACATTGAAGTTTACTACACAACCAGTAATATAAGGTGTGAATCCCATAGTGTTATTGCTGATACACTTCAAAACATTAGTAACATCAGACATAGTTTGTGCCGGTGGTTCCGGTTTCACATTTACATCAACATTCATAGAATTTTCAGTCATTGGCATCATGAATTCAGTTATTTCTGCAGGTGTTAGATTGATGACACCATCAACAACAATATAATTTTCTACATCATTCATACTAACTTCATCATGTTCATTATTAACAGTGTTTTCATTGTCAGTGAATGCATTTTCTGGTATCAAAACAGCATCAGTAAGAACCTTACTTATCTCGTGCTTTCTCTGAACCGAAACTCTACTGGTATACGTCTTCAGTGAGGACTCTGAACGATGACCCGAAACAGACATAATATCTCTATTTGAGAAGCGGTTAATGTCTAAAACAGTTATGCTGGTAGCCCTGATAGAGTGATTACAAAACTCTTGTTCAAGACCTGCTCTCCTGCAAATAGTTTTCAGCATCCCTGCTAAAGTGTTTTTGCCTAGGACTTGATTGGTGTACCAATATCTGGTGTTGTCATCAAATGAGTCAACGGGCCGTTGCCACAACGATTCATTGCCAGGATTTAGTTTAGCCAAATAATCTTTAAATGACTGGACTGGATATAAAGGATGGCCTGAAAACAAAAACAAAAAAACATGTAATTAGATATTAAGAAAGATATTGCATTGGCGCAGGGCGGATATATCACCTCGCTGTTACGACAATAAATGTTTTCGTCCTATTTTTACCTTGATCTTAACCTATGACATTATAAATAAATAGTCTCAGGTACAGGCCTTTCCATATAACTGTATTTGTTTGTTTGTGTGATGAGTCAATTTCTACGCCCTATATGGGTAATGTCGTGACGGTCAGTTTTATTGGTGGAGGAAACCGCAGACCTTAGTACGGTAAGCAAACTGACAAACTTTATTATATACTAACTTAATAACAAGTATATGATAAAATATACCCATGTGTAGGAACGTAATTGATCCCGATGTACATTTGTAATTAATTGGTCGTCGCTGAAGATTTATGAGGACAGAAGTTGAATTTCTGAATCGCTTCATTGTGTACAGATTACAGTAGTTTTTATTTTTATTTTGCATTACCTGGAACTGAATACATGCGCCCATCTGTAGCACTCTGATTTGGATCAGCATTTTCACGATGGTTGTTATCCAATTCGTCTACATGTTGATAGACATATTCTCTGTTTTTGTTGTCTTTGGCTATGCGAAAAGTTCCTTTATTCATATTCCTCAGGTTCTCGCGGCCCCGTCTGCATAGGAAATACATTATGTCGAACCAAACTTTGAGTTGAAGACCTTCTGGTGTTTTTGTGGTCAAAGCAGAACTGCAATATATTTGTTTCAATTCATTTTCCTCAATAGGCGGTGTGTGGTCAACTTTGGCAAGCCCGATACGTTTTAATCTCACGCTGACTGCTTGGAAAACGTCATTTGCTTTACGAAAAGCTGGATCTTTAATAATGTCAATATTAAGCTCAGAACTGAAATGGCGAGCAAGTCCAAATCGTATACTTTTTAATGCTGAAAGTTTATATTTTTCACCATTTTTCTTTCTTGCGTCTGCATAGAAGTTTACAAGAAGCGATGAAAGTTCCTGCGTGCTGTAATTATCAAAGTTGATTTCATTGTTCGTCTCGATAATATATTGTTGTAGGCACATCAGTGACGATTTTGTTGCTTTCTTTGTACTCAGTGCATCTTTTTCGTCCAGAATTTTAGATATATCCTCATCTGTTGATGATCCAAATCGTCCCTAAGCTCCCTGACCAGCAGGAGCGACCGCCATATTATTTGTTTTGAACAGACGACTTGATAGGTTATCTCCCTTGTGGGGGGAAATTGGGTTGTTCGGCGGGGAACAATAGCTGTTGTTCGGCGGGGAACAATAGGGTTGTTTCCCGGCAGCGCAAATTTTGGCAAAACATCTCAATTATTTTATTATCACATGACTAATTTAATCCAATCAAAATTTATCATATAGATTAAAATATAATAATCAATGTTATCATCAAAAGCACCGGGTTGAGACGACTTTTCGTATAAAACTCTAGATATTTAATTTACCGTGATGTCAAGGTTTTGTTATGTTTTTGTATCATTGTATTATAAAATGGTTGTTGACGATTTTTAACTTAGAAAATGGATTCTTTTTGTTCATATATATCTATACTAAATATTAAAAGTCGACTTAATCATTTATACAAATCTAAATGTGATTTTTACAAAAAGAAAACATATGAATTTTAAACATAATAACATTTTGACGTCACGTTTTCATTTTTCTCTGCTTTTGAACTAGAGCGATATTATTATTGTTATGGTGTTTAACGCCACTTTCAACAATATTTCAGTTATATCGTGGCGGTGAGTTGTATTGGTGGAGGAAACCGGAGGACCCGGAAAAAACCACTGACCTGTCGCACGTTACTGATAAACTTTATCACATAATGTTGTACACCTCACCCTGATCGAGATTCGAACTCACAACTTCAGTGGTGATATATACTTGTTTGTGTCACTGATTAAATCGGATTTTTTTTATACGAATATTTCAAAATTATATACAAATGTATACCATTTGTCAAATTTATGGGCGCTATTGTTCTACGAACATGACGTAAATGAATCAATATGCTTGACAATTTCCCAGGGGAAATTGGGTGTTAGTGCTATGGTGTTTAACGCCACTTTGAAAACTTCCAAAATATTTTGACATTGACTGTAACTGATGAAGGTTATTCAGGAAACACAACGTGGGCAAAAATAAAAATAAATAAATAAACAACCTACTTGTGCTTTTAATTAATAACAACCTAATTTGAAAAAAAATATTGTTGGTAAACAGATGACTCTTGGTAGCGTTTAGATTGACACGAGCAAGGAAATTATTATGGATATGGTCCGAAAATTGTGGCTTGCAACAAGCCACAAAAAGGACAATAAAATAAAAACAATAACCTTTTTCACACTAGGAACAGATGGAAGTTACAAGGGACGCGAGAGTCATAGATCATTATGACCTCATTATCTAATGCTAAATTGTTCATTGTAGATTTGAAAACTCCCTGGCTTGTTCATACAAATTTAAATACAATAAATGGCTTAGAAATGAACACATGGAACAAATATACCATTATAAGTGGTCTGACCGGAGCTGTATCGGTTGACTATCATTTCACACAAGGGTACCTCTACTGGACAGACCAATTAACGGATCGGATAACAAGGTAAATATAGACCTTTTGCACATTCTTGACTGGATTCTAAAATTATACCTCTTTACACCTTTTTTATATACGAGATGTTCCCCTTACGATCGGTAAAACTGGTACCCTGTTTAGCAAGAGCAATAGAAAGGACAACGAATTTGAGCATAACGTTCTCATAATTTGTAGATATTTGAAAAAATAGAGGATAATTTCATAGCAAATAGGAAATTCACAAGTTGGTACAACATTATTTTTTTTAACAGATTATGTTATTATCATTGAACTTTGGATGAAATTGGACTCTACTGACCACCTTAAAGGGAAATAACTCCAGAAAAACGATAATTTTAGAATCAACGTCGCCCTGTTTAAGATATTTGTTTTGTGTAGGATTTTTGTTTATCGTAAAATTTGCATAAACAAAATTATGGAATTTTAACATTATTAGTTTCATTTTATTTTCATTTTGTCGGTTTGGTAGCGAGAATAAAAACATTTATTAGAAAAAGACGACGGCCGATTATCGACTTCGGACAAGTTTGCAAATTCCGACACGAAATTTTCGTATCAAACATGGGCAAATCTAAGCTACGTCAAAAATAAGATGGCGTCACAAAAGCATAGCTAAGAACTATACTATACTTATTTGAATATAAATTGTAGATGTCTACTTGTAAAAGCTATGTTATTTATTGTTCAGGGCGAATCTCTCAAATACAGAAGACAAGGAAGACTTAGTGACTTATAGCCTAGGTAGAGCGGATGGCATGGCAGTAGACTGGATTTATAATCATATCTACTGGATTGACGCTACACATAAACATGTGAAGATAGCGAATCTAGACGGAAGCTTACGGAAAACTCTGATTGATACAGATCTTGTATTTCCCAGAGCTATAGTTGTACATCCTAATGAAGGGTAAGTAATATTTAGCGATTTTCCGAGTAAAACGGTTTAAAAAATGGAACGTGAAACGTGAGATTGTTTTACTCATTTAACTCAGAAACCAGTGTTATTAATGATTTGTAACATGAAACCATGCGATATCACATCTAGATCGTCGGTTATTGCATGGATATTTGGGAGTATTAAAGCTACATCCCATATTTAAAGTGAGCAATATCTCGCATCTGCGTGTATCATTTCATATTTCTTTTTAACTTATTAAAGTTTTGCAAATAGTTATTAGTTAAAAATGAATACACAAACAAATATGCTTAATCAATTTTCTATCTAGTAAAGGAAAATTTGAAGATATGAAAAGGATAAGCCGTACATCGCTGGAGGACAGGCAATGGTATGGCCAAAAGTAAAAGGACAATGATCTACAAAGCACTACACAGAAAACACAAGAACCTGCAACACGAAATTATAGAACATACGGTGGGTGATTCATGTGTTCCAGAAAGATGGGGAGTTCCTGCTCCACTAATGGCATCCGTCGTGTAATTCTTGTTAAAAAGAAAAAAAAGTAAATAAAAATAAATAAAAATAAAAATAACAGGCAGTGAGATAAATACATGGTAGATGTCAAATGATCATATTAATTTGTGCAATGCCTGTTCTAACACAGGACCTACAACGTCATGTCATTACGTCTTTTAATATCTGTATGAATTTAATATGTATTATTTGTAGATGGCTGTTTTTCACAGACGTTTCTAACCCTAGAATCATTAGATGTGGTTTAGATGGGAGTAATAGACAGACAATTGTTTCAAACAAAACCACGCAAATAGATGACCCGAATGGACTATCTATTGGTAAAGTATCGAGACAATAGTTGGGTTCGTGTTACTCGATCTTTGGTTTTATGTGTATGTGTTGTAGATCGTTGTTTGTCCTTTTATAGTTTTTCTTTTGGCCAATGCGTTGTATGTTCTTCCTTGATATACAGATTCTGATTACCCCTGTGGTATCTTTTGACCATTGTGTTGTATGTTCTTCCTCGATATACAGATTCTGATTACCCCTTTGGTATCTTTTGGCCATTGTGTTGTCTGTTCTTCCTCGATATACAGATTCTGATTACCCCTTTGGTATCTTTTGGCCATTGTGTTGTATGTTCTTCCTAGATATACAGATTCTGATTACCCCTGTGGTATCTTTTGACCATTGTGTTGTATGTTTTTCCTCGATATACAGATTCTGATTACCCCTTTGGTATCTTTTGGTCATTGTGTTGTCTGTTCATCCTCGATATACAGATTCTGATTACCCCTTTGGTATCTTCATACTCTTCTTTCAATGACATTGGAAATTATATGTACAACTGTATATGTAATCAGTTAATAGTGTTAGAGTTATGGTGTTTAACGCCACTTTAAACAATATTTCAGTTATCTCGTGGCGGTCAGTTTTATTGGAACAAACCGGAATACCTGGAAAAATCCACATACCTGTCGCAAGTGACTGACAATCTTTATCACATAATGTTGTATCGAGTACATCTCGCCATGAGCAGGATTCGAAATCACAGCCTTAGTAGTGATAGTACTTTATTGCACAGGTAGTTCCAACTATCATACAATCACGACCACGACAGCCCCATAATATGTTAATAAGGACATATGTACAATTAGTAAAACATTTCCCCCTTTTGAAGGCGTATGCTTGTATCTTATATAGTTGTGGACGTGTTGTGCGAGATAGAGTGCATAATGTTACAGTTCTTCAACTTTCAATTGTGTAGATGTTAATTTTTTCTTGAAACATTTAGTCCATCCAACAGGGCCAACCTCTGGAGGTGTAAGACCTACTTAGTGTTTTTGGTGTTCTTGAACAACAGAGAGTAGATAACTCCAGCCCTGGGTCCAACTGGTCCAATTGACTTACGGCCGGCACTGCCATACAATTATTCATCCCACTTCCAACAATTTTTATGTTTTCTGAATATTTATCTGATGGGAGCCCCGTGGTTTAATCTGTATTTGTAGCCTCGTAATGTGATGTCGGGCTTAATGATGACAGTATTTGTAAAATTACTGCAGCCATACTTTATTTTCTTGTTGATAACCCAAAATCTGTGAAATTAGAAATGTCCTGATCTAGACAGGGAAGAGCACCACCCAAATGCAGACTTAGGATCGCTCCTCCCCATTTTAGGGTATGACTTATGCTCATTATTGAAGACCCTATTGTGACTGAAATGTAGATTAGCAATACAAGTCTTGTTCCTCTACTATATTTTTCTTTTGTTCCAGGAACAATTTACATCCTTATCCTTTCTTACTAATTTCTGGGAGAATATGAATCAGAAAGATCCATGTTAAAAAATACAATATTTCTACCTAAAAACGATGTTCGATTCGTCTTGACTGCCATTTGTTTTGTAGGACGACCATGCTTTATTTACGTTATTTGTAGTTTTTCACGCATACTGGTGTCCACTACGATTTCCGTATCAGATGATTGTTGTGTCGTTGAACAGTAGAAGTAGAACGACGGGTATGGCATGTGGAACAGAAAATACTAACCCTTCCGGAGCACCTGAGTTCATTTCCGGTTTTCAGTGTTGCTCAATATTTAGTTTTCTGTGCAATGTTTTATGAATCGTTGGTTGTCCTTTTTCTTTTACCCATTTTGATATCAATCCTGCTTCGATTTACGAATTCTTCATTTTATTTCACAGATTTCTCTAGCAACAGATTATACTGGATCGATAACGTTTTTAAGCAGATACGATCATCAAATCTTGATGGAACGGATATAAAACTGTTAACTACTTCTCCAGTCTACATGCCATGGGCATGGGGATTAATTGTATTCAGAGATTGGATTTATTGGACTTCGTTTACAAATAACACAATATATAGAGTTGATAAAGCAAGCGGAACAAATTTTGAAGTTATCAAGACAGATTTAAGCACGCCAGTTGGAATCAAGATTTACAGCCAGGATAATCAACCAACAGGTATTGTGTGTGTGTGTGTGTGTGTGTGTGTGAGGGGAAGGGGTATGTAATACAATTGTGAATGCAAATGGTTTTACACAGAGATAAAATGCAGCGGCTATCAAGTTTATTGAGTGATGATTGGCATTCCAATCACCTGTGGGTATCACTTGCATGACTGCATTTTTCATTAAGAGGGAAGTTTGGGACTCTAAAGCTAGTTTAACCACGCCATTTTATCTGGAAATGCCTGTACCAAGACTGGAACATTCATCATAATGGAAATGCCTTTGCCAAGACTGGAACCTTCATCGTCATGGAAATGCCTGTACCAAGACTGGAACATTCATCATAATGGAAATGTCTGTCCCAAGACTGGAACATTCATCATAATGGAAATGTCTGTACCAAGACTGGAACATTCATCATAATGAAAATGCCTGTACCAAGACTGAAACATTCATCATAATGGAAATGTCTGTACCAAGACTGGAACATTCTTCACAATGGAAATGCCTGTACCAAGACTGGAACATTCATCATAATGGAAATGCCTGTTCCAAGACTGGAACATTCATCATATTGGAAATGTATGTACCAAGACTGGAACATTCATCATAATGGAAATGCCTGTACCAAGACTGGAACATTCATCATAATGGAAATGCCTGTACCAAGACTGGAACATTCATCATAATGGAAATGCCTTTACCAAGACTGGAACTTTCATCATAATGGAAATGCCTGTACCAAGACTGGAACATTCAAATCCAAATGAATTAATGAACAATGTTATCTACATTTGATTGCATATGAATTGTTCAGGTTGATTTATAGTCTAACCTAGGCGATTTAAATTGAAGGAACCAATGAAATGTCTCGAAATGTTTAAGAGTTTTAGGGTTCCTGTGTTCACAGAATGCGACACGTTCATGTCGCATTGTGTGGATTCAGTGACCTTGACTCGGAGGATGTCTTATTATAAATTACCAGCAATATTATTACATAAATATATTATAGTTATCGATATAATTTATAAAGAGCATACTATAATAGTCAAGATTATGCTATGTATGTTTATTTTAGGAGACAGATTTATAAAAGCAATAATTGCTTGTGTCTGAATCCTGTCTGTATTTACTATGTTTGACGTACTGTATTTTCTGATTGTTTTTTTTATATAAATATTGTTTAAATCAAGAGTTTTAGAAAAAAAAGATAGATACGCGAACCATTGGCGAGATGGTCTGGCCTGTTCGCAGCGAGAGCAATATAATGTTATCTTTACCTGCCATGTACTCATATTATGTTTGTCCTGTCCAAAATAACTGTCAAATTGTACTGCCAAAAAAAAGGAAGCAAGCGTCACTCCAATTATTTTAAGGATGTTCTCTCTCGCGTCCGCACATTGTTGTTGCAATCCGGTACCATAATATTATTACCATACTAGACAAATAAAGCAAAAACATATTTAATCCTAAACAGTTAAACCTGTATATAAAGGACACTCAAGGGAACTTGAAAATATGCGGCTTTCATTAATAGACAGTGATTTGCTATGTAGAGGTGCCCTTTATGGCAGACTTCACTGTACCTTGATTGACCAGGGATTACAATAATTGTAGGATAAAGTAAGTTCAAAGTAAGTACTAATACCAATAGACTATATACATGTAGCTAAGGAATCGAATTATCCCAATTCAAGATAAATGAGGTTCGACTATGCAATAATTTTCTGACTAAGCTCTCTGTGTTTTATTGCAATAGGAAATAATATATGCGGACAAAACAATGGTGGCTGTGAACAATTGTGTCTACCTTCCCCGTTGTCAACTATTAAGTGTGCTTGTGCTGATGGTTTTGAACTAAAAAATGACGGGAAAGGCTGCTTAGACATAGGTAAATATTTTACTATTATTATGTAAGTCGGAAAGTATTCGTCCGAGTTTGTGTCTTTCAAGCTAGCCAGTGTGTATCCACGTTGTCCTTTGTGATATCTACATATTGAATATTGCATTTGTTTGCAACACACGCACATGCATACACACGTGTGTATCACAATTGTTTTATCGTCATATCTGAATCTGTTTTAAAGTGTCAATTATCTTAGGCGTTTAGATGTAGTGCCAAGATGAAGCATGAAGAACAAATAATTTTACGAAATATTGAAAACCTATATTTGTCGTGTTCGTCGATGTCGTGATCGCATGGTAGTTGGATTTACAACTACCTGTGTTATCACTACTAAAGTTTGAGAATCAGATCGACAACTAAATGTTTTTGTCGAAGAAGAACAGATAACACAATGACCAAAAGAAAAACTATAAAAGGAAAAACAACGATCTACAAAACATACCTATAAAACTAAAGATCGAGTAACACGAACTGCACTGAAAACCGGGGGTGAACTCATGTGCTCCGGAAGAGTAGGCAGTTCCTGCCCCACTAGTGACACCCGTCGTGTTAATCTAGTAGCAAACCCGGTGGTAAGTCATTAACGAGGTAAGGACCAGGAAGTTTGACTTTACTATTAGTAAAACGACTAGGGTCTTACAACATGCACAGGAAACGAAAACTGCTTACCCTTCGTGAGAAGCATAATAACAAAGGTTTATTTGTCGGGTCGTGTTGCCAATCTTTTTAATTTTCTGTGTTGTCTTGTGTTTTTGCTTTGCTGGAATAATCTTAATCGGGCACGCTACGCTCAAAGAAAAATGATTGGGAAATTCAAAATGATTTAATAGTCATTGAGAGGTATACTACAACTGAATACAGCATGGGCTCTGGATAAACAGAAATCAGGCAAACAGTATTACGGGGTTAAACTGGTAAAAAAATATGGCATGCAAACCCTCCCTATTGCTAATAAACAAACCCTCCCTATTGATAATAAACAAACCCTCCCTATTGATAATAAACAAACCCTCTCTATAGATAATAAACAAACCCTCCCTATTGATAATAAACAAATCCTCCCTATAGATAATAAACAAACCTTCCTATTGATAATAAACAAATTCTCCCTATTGATAATAAACAAACCCTCCCTATTGATAAGAAACAAACCCTCCCCTATTGATAATAAACAAACTCTCCCTATTGATAATAAACAAACCCTCCCTATTGATAATAAACAAACCCTCCCAATAGATAATAAACAAACCCTCCCTATTGATAATAAACACATCCTCCCTATTGATAATAAACAAACCCTCCCTATTGATAATAAACAAACCCTCCCTATTGATAATAAACAAACCCTCCCCATAGTTAATAAATAAACCCTCCTTATTGATAATAAACAAACCCTCCCTATTGATAATAAACAAACCCTCCCTATTGATAACAAGCAAACCTCCCTATTGATAATAAACAAACCCTTCCTACTGATAATAAACAAATCCTCTCTATTGATAATAAACAAACCCTCCCTATTGATAATAAACAAACGATAAAATATTTTCCACAAGCGCTTTAGCTTAATAATACTACATACTAGCAAACAATTGAATGACAACAACATTGACTGTACAATAACAGGGTCAATGAATACTCGTAGTACGAAGGTAGAATTTGTTTTTTTTTTACCATTACTGTTCTGCTGGTTAAAGACCATTACTTTTCTGTTGGCTAAAGACCATTACTCTTAGGACAAAAACATCATAACTGCTCCCCTCTATCATTTATATTATCTTATATAGGTTCTGGAAATTGGTTAACCTTTGCCAACCTTAAGACAATCGAACGGCTTGACGTTGAAACGAGTGTGAAAGAAAAAATAGCAACTGGCATTGTGAACGCCGTGGACCTAGATATCCATTATAACAAAGGACTTGTGTATTGGACTGACGTTGTCGATAAAAAGATTATGAGGTATAATATCAGTTATAACAAAGAGCTTTTTTATTGGACTGACACTGGTGATAACAAGATAATGAGGTTTTATATCAATTATAACAAAGGGTTTGTGTATTGGACGGATGTAGTAGATAACAGGATTATGAGGTATGATATATATTATTACACAGGGCTTGTGTATTGGGCTGATGTTGTAAATAACAGGTTATGAGGTATGCTATCCATTATATCACAGAGTTTGTGTACTGGACTGAAGTTGTCGATAACAAGATTTTGAGGTATGCTATCTATTATTACACAGGGCTTGCGTACTGGGCTGATATTCGCAATCACAAGATTATGAGGTATGATATAAATTATAACATATGGCTTGTGTATTGGACTGATATTGTAGATAAATGTCCTAACCAAATCTAAATTGGTATGTGTTGTTCCTCTGCAAAGCATGCTGCACTACGAAGTAAGATCAATAACCGGTTGGTTCAGAATCTTGTTTTCAGATTGATCGATGTATCTACCCGTGCACTGCTGTTTCATTGAGCTAAATAGCACTATGAGAATCCGATTAAACTTGTTTGTCTTGTACAAATCAGACATTATCATCATAATTGTAACTTGTTCCCGTCTTCACTCACTCACTCACTCACTCACTCACTCACTCACTCACTCACTCACTCACTCACTCACTCACTCACTCACTCACTCACTCACCACAATCATGTCCCACTATAACTCACCTAACAAATAAAAAAGAAAAAGGAAAACGATATCCTGGATTGGGACAACCACAAAGGAGCGAGGTTAAACCGGTGTATTGGATCCCTACCCCCTATTGATGACTGGATCTTCAACAGCAATAAATACAAAACTAAACAAGGAAAAAACACGCACAAGTTTTATCTAGGACGTATTCGGATGTACTACTGGTTATCCTGATTTTATCATTACAATTTTACAATAGGACTTCGGTAACAAAAGATTCAGTGTCAGGAGTTGTGGAAGATGTTGTGACCGAGGCAATTGATACTCCGGATGGATTGGCTGTTGATTGGATATATGACTTGCTCTATTGGACAGATACTGGACATGACCACATACAAGTTTCACGGTTAGATGGAACAGACAGACGGACAATTGTAAAAGACGATAGTCTTGATCAACCAAGAGCAATAGTTGTAGATCCAATAAGAGGGTAAGTCGTCATTATTCAACATTCAAGCGCAAATTGTTAGGGTTAGGGTCATGGTAATGGTGGTTAACGCAATTTTCAACAAGATTGTAGCTATATCGGTTAGTTTTATTGGTGGATGAAACCGGATTACCCGGAGGAACCCACTGACCTGCAGCAAGTCACTGAAAAACTGTATCACATAATGTATCTAATACACTTCTCCAGAGTGGGATTCGAACTCACAACGTAAGTGGTGACATGCACTGATTGCATATGTAAATATTAATCCAACTACTATGTGGTACCTTTTGGGACCATGAATACACGCATGCGATAACATTGTATATACACATATGGTACCTTGTATATGCACATGTGGTACCCTGTATATGCACATGTGGTACTTGTATATACACATGCGGTCCCTTGTATATACCCACGCGGTACCTGTATGCTGTATTAATACATGGATTACCTTGTATGTACCCATGTGGTACCCTATATTTACACATGTGGTACCCTTTATATACATATGTGGTACCCTGCATATACACATGTGGTACCCTGTATATACACATGTGGTACCCTGTATATACATATGTGGTACCCTATATGTACATGTTATATCCATATAATAAAAAGAACATAGATATAGGATTCGGTTCACAAAAGACGTGTTTCTGGTATAGCCTTCATCAAGTACATGTCCAAGTATAGTATAAAAATTGGAAAGCCAAGTAATTTGAAAGATTTATCAGCAACTAAATCAAAGTGTGTTAGCATGATAGCCAAATTGGGCAAACGTTACCTGTGCAAAAGGGAGATTGATCTTAGGGAGATTAAATTTCAAATATACAAACACATCTTAGTGCCAAAGCATTTGACTGCATGGCGAGTGATACAATCGGGGACCAGTTCACTAGCAGAAATATCAACTGAGCGACAGAAATAAAAACGTGGAATTCAGTTTCAATTTGAAATATAAAATATTTCTATGACAAAACCAAAAATAGTTAAGGAAGTCACAATAATAGACATTATTATATGACTTCAGATAATGTGTTTTTCTGATTGGCTGACGTCCCTAGTAACGATCTTTATAAAACATTATACTCACCTCGTGGTTTTGTTTACCTTGTTGGAATGTTATAATCACCTGGTGAATTCTTGGGTTTATAAATCCTTGTATCCACCCCATTAAAAGTCATTAATTGTATAATGTTAAAAAAATATCGACATCGATTGCACTGTTTTTATTTTTAATATAGATGGTTATTCTTCTCCGAATGGGGTAGTAATCCCAGAATAGAACGGTGTCGAATGGATGGAACAGAGAGAAGCATCATTGTAAATACTGATATTGAATGGCCAAATGGAATGTCTATCGGTAAATATAAAATTAGCTTGTAATTCATTAATATGGTTGCTTGATGAAAGGCAGAAGATACTAATACGTAATAATGAACAATATTAATAAAACTTAGCATAAAAAGACAAATACGTGATTACAAAATGTAAAAAGAGGCAAGAAAAGCGAAGAAAACCAAAGTTAAGCAACACGTACGACATATAAAATCGAGGAAAAACTCAGATGTTCATACTGCACACGGCTTCGCCGTGCTAATAAGGGTTATGGTCAAAGTCCGGGACAGGTGGTAAAAAGGACACTAGATTCTGTGGTTTATTGACGGCAATGAATATAAATGTGGCAACAAAGAAATGAACAACCCAGAGACACAGTCAACACTGGATAGAAGACACAGAACGAAGACAACAAAGTCGCAATACAGAAAACTGTAAAGATGAGCAACACGGACATCTGGATTAAACATATATTATTTGTTTAATATATACACAAAGAAAAACGTAAAGCACCCCCATGTTTTTTTGAAATGACAAATGATAGAAGTATCATGAGATTACTGACCAGATAATCTCAAGAATGCAATGGTGACCTGTTAGGACATTACATTTGCTGTAAGAAACCACAAAAAAAATCAAGAAATATGTTAATTTAATGAATATTTAATCACAATATCACAAGACCAGTTTTTGCAGTAAAACATGCTAATTTTAAGTATTGACCTTCACAGTTCAGAAAGCACGATGAGATTGTCATTTTACTTTCAAAACTTCACTTATGAATCACTTGACGACATCTATTGTTCAAAGTTCAGTACCGGGTGTAACCCCCACGTGCTTGGATCACGGCCTCAACTTTGCGTCTTATCCCTCCAGTTAGACGTCGGATGTCCTGTTGTGATAGCTGCTGCCATTCCCGATGCAATGCTGCTTCCAACTGACAAATGTTTTGCACAGGATGTTCCCGAGCATGCATACGACAGCCTAACATGTCCCAAATATGCTCTATTGGATTAACATCCGGGATCATGGCTGGCCAAGGAAAAGAAGTCACGGCTTCGCTTTGGAGGAAGGCGGTTACTGCTCTTGAACGAAAAGGCCTGGCGTTGGCATCCACATGCACAGGTCTTGTAGCTAGTGGGTGGTTGTCGAAATCGGGGACAACAACTGGTTGTAAAACGTTTCTGATGTACTGATCACCAGTTAGGTTGCCTTGCATGGTGGCTAATTCTAACTTGCAGTCTTGAGAGATACACTCCAAACCATTACTGAGCATCCACCGTAAGGGACAGTTGGCTGGATGTTCCTTGGGTTATAGGCTATATTTTTGTGTCTCCAAACCCTCACCCGGTCGTCGGTTACATGAAGCAGAAACAGGCTCTCGTCTGACCAATGGATCTTGCGCCATATCCTTAAATTCCAACCATGTCGCGCAAAACACCATGCCAAATGTGATCATCAATGCCGGTCTTCCAACAGTAGACGTTTAATGACTCTCCTTGACTTAAGTCCCGCTGATTTCAGACGGTTTCAAACTGTTTTTGTTGACAGACGTCTATTGGGAAGCCAGTATTGTTTTAGTACGGGACTGGTTGCGAATGCCATCCGTCTAACCAAACGCTGCAATGCCCTGTCGTCACGATCAGATGTTACCCGTGGTTTGCCTGATCTTGGCAAGTCTTTCACATTGTTGGTTTGTGTGTGTTTTCTCACCAATCGGCTAACTACAGTATAGTGGTAGCCCATCTGACGTCCAATAGCTTTGAAGGACATCCCTGTTGTATACATGCCTATTATTTGCTATCTTTGTGCTTCTGATACTCGTCTTCGTACCATGCTTACTGGGAATGAATAAATATTTTAAGACACCGGACTTAAATACCCTAATTCGAAGCGTGAACATACTGAATTTTCGTGAGAGGCATGGTTCAAGTGCATGACCAATCGATATTATATCACACCTGTGTGAACACATCTTTTTAATGGGACATTGTTATTGCTATAATCAATATAAATATTAGAGTCTAAGCTTAGTGTAACTTATTGTTTTAATATATCATGGGGTGCTTAACTTCTTTCTTTGTGTATAATAGCAATTGGGATTGAGAACAAGTTATTGAAACAATTACCTAAATCCCATACCCATCTATTCAGGGGTGTAAACCCAGGTGCTGCCGAAGGGTAAGTAGTTCAGTGTTATTCATAGTCAAGTTTGGTAAAGTTGGTAAAAGTCTTGCTGGTGATAGAGGAAAGAAAAACATGTACATTTGAAAGGGAACAAATCCATTGCAATTTGTAGTCACGAAAGTTGGTATCCAACGAATAAAACGGAAATTACGTCATTTGATTATGATTTAATTTCATCAGAATCTTAGCATCAATTTGGGGGAAAATATACCAAAGTAATAATCAGAAGCTATCAATTGAAGGACATACAATGCAATAGCCGAAACGTAGGATAAACTGAAGTACATACAATACAATAGTCGAAACACGGGATAAACTGAAGGACATACAATACAATAGCCGAAACACGGGATAAACTGAAGGACAGACAATATAATAGCCGAAACACGGGATAAACTCAGGTGCTCCGGAAAGATCAGCTGTCCTTGCTCTACTAGAAACAACTTATATAGGAAGGATATACAATAAAATAGCCGAAACACGGGATAAACTCAGGTGCTCCGGAAGGATCAGCTGTAACTGCTCTACTAGAAACAACTTATATAAGAAGGACATGCAATACAATAGCCGAAACACGGGATAAACTCAGGTGCTCCGGAAGGATCAGCTGTAACTGCTCTACTAGAAACAACTTATATAAGAAGGACATACAAAGAAATAGCTGAAACACGGGATGAACTCAGGTTCTCTGGAAAGATAAGCTATCGCCGCTCTACTAGAAACAACTTATATAAGAAAGACATACAAAACAATAGCCGAAATACGAGATGAAGTCAGGTGCTTCGGAAGGATAAGCTGTTGCTGCTCTACTAGAAACAACTTATATAAGAAGGACATACAATACAATAACCGAAACACGGGATAAACTCAGGTTCTCTGGAAAGATAAGCTATCGCTGCTCTACTAGAATCAACTTATATAAGAAAGACACACAAAACAATAGCCGAAACACGGGATGAACGCAGGTGTTTCGGAAGGATAAGCTGTCCCTGCTCTACTAGAAACAACTTATATAAGAAGGACATACAATGCAATAGCCGAAACACGGGATGAACTCAGGTTCTCTGGAAAGATAAGCTATCGCTGCTCTACTAGAATCAACTTACATAAGAAAGACATACAAAACAATAGCCGAAACACGAGATGAAGTCAGGTGCTTCGGAAGGATAAGCTGTTGCTGCTCTACTAGAAACAACTTATATAAGAAGGACATACAATACAATAACCGAAACACGGGATAAACTCAGGTTCTCTGGAAGGATCAGCTGTCCCTGGTCTACTACAAACAACTTATATAAGAAGGACATACAATACAATAGGCGAAACACGGGATAAACTCAGGTGCTCCGGAAGGGTCAGCTGTAACTGCTCTACTAGTAACAACTTACATAAGGACATACAATAAAATAGCCAAAACACGGGATAAACTCAGGTGCTCCGGAAGGATCAGCTGTAACTGCTCTACTAGAAACAACTTATATAAGAAGGACATACAATGCAATAGCCGAAACACGGGATAAACTCAGGTTCTCTGGAAAGATAAGCTATCGCTGCTCTACTTGAATCAACTTATATAGGAAGGACATACAATACAATAACCGAAACACGGGATAAACTCAGGTTCTCTGGAAGGGTCAGCTGTCCCTGCTCTACTATAAACAACTTATATAAGAAGGACATACAACAAAATAACCGAAACACGGGATAAACTTAGGTTGTCTGGAAGGATCAGCTGTCCCTGCTCTATTAGAAACAACTTATATAGGAAGGACATACAATACAATAGCGAAACACGGGATAAACTCAGGTGCTCCGGAAGGAGCAGCTGTAACTGCTCTACTAGAAACAACTTATATAAGAAGGACATACAATACAATAGCCGAAAAACTGGATAAACTCAGGTGCTCCGGAAGGATCAGCTGTCATTGTTCTACTAGAAACAACTTATATCAGAAGGACATACAATACAATAGCCGAAACACGGGATAATCCCAGGTGCTCCGGAAGGATCAGCTGTAACTGCTCTACTAGAAACAACTTACATAAGGACATACAATAAAATAGCCGAAACACGGGATAAATTCAGGTGCTCCGGAAGGATCAGCTGTCACTGTTCTACTAGAAACAACTTATATATTTTGAAAAATGGTGTGAAACACCCGTTAACCAGACCCTCAAATTAAGGAAATGTCAATTAATCTTAGACAATGTACATTGTATATATTATTTCAGACCACGTTGGAGGAAGACTTTATTGGATAGATGGTAAACTAACTCAAATAAAAAGCATAAGGTTTGATGGATCCGACACACACACCATCTTAAAAGACCCAACGAACATGCCGAATCCGTTTGATTTGGTCGTGTTTGACAACTATGTGTATTGGACAAATTGGAATTATAAATCTATATGGAGAATGAATAAATACTCAGGAAAAGATTTAAAGCTAGTAGCTAGTTATGTTCATTCACCTATGGGAATACAAATGTTTGGAGCCGGGGCACAAGTTAATGGTATGTAATCAAGTACATTATTCAGGATTATTATTAAAATTTAGTATAAAGTGCAAGATTACCACTCAACACATTTCACAAAAACGCTGCTGGCTCAATTGAATATTTGAGGGCTAGCATTTTAATAGCATGTGAAGAACATATACATGTCTGTGTTATTTGACTGAGTGCATAGATTTGGGCACATATAGCTAGTTTAATCCCGCCACTATTTAT
>MJUT01031533.1:100581-110734 GCA_002080005.1 Gigantidas platifrons
TTCCCCGATGCGCGTACATTTCATAACATTTATAAGTTACAGAAACACGTTTTATTAAGGCATCAATCATATCAAATATTTACGATTTTTGCAGGTAATGCCACTTTAATTGGAAGATAAACTATGTTTAAACTAAAACACATTTTACCTACATGATTTATATATATTTTATGCCTGTATCTTAATATTTTCCCATAATATTTAAATAAAAAGTAAACAATTCAATTCACAATGTTTTGTTGTCCTAATCACTATAAACAATGTTAAGAATCTGTTTTTACAGAAACGTATACCTACTTCTCCATTGTACGACATCACAGTTTTATAAAAGCTACATTGAAATACGTCCTCGTCAAAATATTAAGCCTCATCATCTTAGGTTTAGTAACAATCTTTTGTTTAGTTTTTATCTTTTTAGAACATCTTATTTTCTGCTTTGTTTTTCAAATTTTTGTAAAACAATATATTTGGGTATTTTTGAAAAAGGTACACCGTCAGATTAAGACGGAGGATAAAGCAATTTAATCCTTTTCATCCTGTTTGTAAACATTTTAGGCATTTTACAACCTTTGTTCTTCCATGAGTCTAATGAGGAAGAAAAATGGGATCCGTTTCCACGGAAAAGAAGATTTTTTATCTTGTAAATTGCTTTCTTTTTATAAAGTGTTCATTTAGTTGAAAAGGGTTTTGTTTTATTGTTTCTTAAATGAACACTTTAAGCTTGTAGATTTCGGAGTTCAGATAAGAAACAAAATATTATATTCCCACTTAGCAAAATTTTAACCAAATATAAAGAAATAACAAGATATTGCATATTCTTGTTAAATTCTCATCTGCATTTTAAAAACGATTATTGTTGTCAAAACCAAGATGTTTTTATTTATTTCATTGTTTTATGTAAAGATAGTTTAAACAGTTGACCAAAAGCAACAAAACAATCAAGCACCTCTCACCTCAAACAATTGAACATAAAAAGACCTGACCAGATTTCAGATGCACTAAGATAGTAAAATGCTACTTAATTATCCCGCTCAATAGAGGCCACCCCTCTTATAAGCAATATTTCAGTTGCACTAAGATAGTAAAATACTACTCATTTTATCCCCCACAATAGAGGCCATCCCTCTTATAAGGACACTTTTTCATCGTAGAAGGGATGGCCTGATAAGAGGGAGGCCACTATCATCAAATTTTTTTTTAATTCCACAATACCTACATCTAAAAGCTGTCCATTTATTTAATTAGATAAAATTTTATCAATAGTGTCGATTTCTTAAAACAAATAAGGTATGTGGATAAATAGAGAACAAAGCAACTTTTGAACATGGCAACACTGACCGATGATGGCGAAATGGCAAACATAATTATTAATGATGGTTTTGCAGAGAATGTAGTATATCATGCTACTTGTATGACAAATTACTTACTCAAAAGAATTAAGGACGACTATCTAACAACTGAACATGATAACTTATTTCAAACCTTCATTTCAACTATCAAAGATGACTTGCTAACTCACAAAGAGATATTCACTTTAACCCAACTGCTAGAACTTTTTTTTCTGATTTTCTGTCCTCTGATCGAAAGGAAATTTGCGTATCACACATACTACAACATAAATTAGAAAGACATATTGGTGATTTGATAACAATACAACCACAGCATTGGTCAGTGAAACCAAATAAGACAACTCTTCAGGTGATGTTTTCAACATTTTGTAAGCTTATTCTGAAAAAAAGCAGAGGTAGCGTTACATTCAGTAAGAGCGTGAAGGGAGGGTAAAATCATTCATTTGACTCTTAGGTTATTTAGTAGAAATACTACAGTGAGAACGCGGACGCGGACACCCTTGTTTATTGAGTTTCATTATTATTATTATTATTATTTTTTTTAAAGATATTCATTGTAATACAATGATACGTCGTAAGTTCTGTATTCTGAAAAAAAATGACTATCAGTGCTTTTCATTACCTGACTTTGTGGGTCTGCTGTGAGGAAATAGATGCACATATTAACTAACTGTATTTATTTCTGAAAAGCACATTTTGTGAATACATTTTGGAGAAAATTTTATCGACTTCTGAGGTGGGACCGATTTTGGCCCTTATAGCCCCCAGTCCTTTATTGATGTACAAATAAAAGAAACATTAGAAAGATTAAAAAAAAATTAAAGAACAAACGGGGTATGTTTAGAACGAATGAAATATAACTATACCTTTGTATATAAATTAATTTCTTTTAAAAATTTCCAAATTCTAGACGTTGTAGACGTGACTCTAAAATGTAAAGGAATTTTAAGAATATAATCAAAGTTATCATCAAAAGCACCGGGTTGAGACGACTTTTCATATAAAACTCTAGATATTTAATTTACCGTGATGTCAAGGTTTTGTTATGTTTTTGTATCATTGTATTATAAAATGGTTGTTGACGATTTTTAACTTTGAAAATGGATTCTTTTTGTTCATATATATCTATACTAAACATTAAAAGTCGACTGAATCATTTATACACATCTAAATGTGATTTTTACAAAAAGAAAACATATGCATTTTAAACATAATAACATTTTGACGTCACGTTTTCATTTCTCTCTGCTTTTGAACTAGAGCGATATTATTATTGTTCATGGCCATATTTGTTTGTTTGATGGTGTTTAACGCCACTTTCAACAATATTTCAGTTATATCGTGGCGGTGAGTTGTATTGGTGGAGGAAACCGGAGGACCCGGAAAACACCACTGACCTGTCGCACGTCACTGATAAACTTTATCACATAACGTTGCACAACTCGCCCTGATCGAGATTCGAACTCAAAACATCAGTGGTGATATATACTTGTTTGTGTCACTGATTAAATCTGATTTTTTTATACGAATATTCCAAAAATTATATACAAATGTAAATCATTTGACGAATTTATGGGCGCTATTGTTCTACGAACATGGCGTAAATGAATCAAAATGCTTGACAATTTCCAAGGGGAAATTGGGTGTTAGTGTTATGGTGTTTAACGCCACTTTGAAAACTTCCAAAATATTTTGACATTGACCGTAATTGATGAAGGTTATTCAAGAAACACAGCGTGGGCAAAAATAAAAATAAATAAATAAACAACCTACTTGTGCTTTTAATTAATAACAACTTAATTTGAAAACAAATATTATTGGTAAACAGATGACTCTTGGTAGCGTTTAGATTGGCACGAGCAAGGAAATTATTATGGATATGGTCCGAAAATTGTGGCTTGCAACAAGCCACAAAAAGGACAATAAAATAAAAACAATAACCTTTTTCACACTAGGAACAGATGCAAGTTACAAGGGACGCGACAGTCATAGATCATTATGACCTCATTATCTAATGCTAAATTGTTCATTGTAGATTTGAAAACTCCCTGGCTTGTTCATACAAATTTAAATACAATAAATGGCTTAGAAATGAACAACTGGAACAACTATACCATTATAAGTGGTCTGATCGGAGCTGTATCGGTTGACTATCATTTCACACAAGGGTACCTCTACTGGACAGACCAATTAACGGATCGGATAACAAGGTAAATATAGACCTTTTGCACATTCTTGACTGGATTCTAAAATTATACCTCTTTACACCTTTTTTTTTATACGAGATGTTTCCCTTACGACCGGTAAAACTGGTACCCTGTTTAGCAAGAGCAATAGAAAGGACACCGAATTTGAGTATAACGTTCTCATAATTTGTAGATATTTGAAAAAATAGAGGATAATTTCATAGCAAATAGGAAATTCACAAGTTGGTACAACATTATTTTTCTTTAACAGATTATGTTATTATCATTGAACTTTGGATGAAATTGGACTCTACTGACCACCTTAAAGGGAAATAACTCCAGAAAAACGATAATTTTAGAATCAACGTCGCCCTGTTTAAGATTTTTGTTTTGTGTAGGATTTTTGTTTATCGTAAAATTTGTATAAACAAAATTATGGAATTTTAACATTATTAGTTTCATTTTATTTTCATTTTGTCGGTTTAGTAGCCAGAATAAAAACATTTATTAGAAAAAGACGACGGCCGATTATCGACTTCGGACAAGTTTGCAAAATCCGACACGAAATTTTCGTATAAAACATGGGCAAATCTAAGCTCCGTCAAAAATAAGATGGCGTCACAAAAGCATAGCTAAGAACTATACTATACTTATTTTAATATAAATTTTAGATGTCTACTTGTGAAAGCTATGCTATTTATTGTACAGGGCGAATCTCTCAAATACAGAAGACAAGGAAGACTTAGTGACTTATAGCCTAGGTAGAGCGGATGGCATGGCAGTAGACTGGATTTATAATCATATCTACTGGATTGACGCTACACATAAACATGTGAAGGTAGCGAATCTAGACGGAAGCTTACGGAAAACTCTGATTGATACAGATCTTGTATTTCCCAGAGCTATAGCTGTACATCCTAATGAAGGGTATGTAATATTTAGCGATTTTCCGAGTAAAACGGTTTAAAAAATGGAACGTGAAACGTGAGATTGTTTTACTCATTTAACTCAGAAACCAGTGTTATTAATGATTTGTAACATGAAACCATGCGATATCACATCTAGATCGTCGGTTATTGCATGGATATCTGGGAGTATTAAAGCTACATCCCAGATTTAAAGTGAGCAATATCTCGCATCTGCGTGTATCATTTCATAGTTATTTTTAACTTATTAAAGTTTTGCAAATAGTTATTAGTTAAAAATGAATACACAAACAAATATGCTTAATGAATGTTCTATCTAGTAAAGGAAAATTTGAAGATATCAAAAAGGATAAGCCGTACATCGCTGGAGGACAGGTATGGCCAAAAGCAAAAGGACAATGATCTACAAAGCACTACACAGAAAACACAAGATCATGAAACACGAAATTATAGAAAATACGGTGGGTGATTCATGTGTTCCAGAAAGGTGGGGAGTTCCTGCTCCACTAATGGCATCCGTCGTGTAATTCTTGTTAAAAAGAAAAAAAAAATTAAATAAAAAATAAATAAAAATAAAAATAACAGGCAGTGAGATAAATACATGGTAGATGTCAAATGATCATATTAATGTGTTCAATGCCTGTTCTAACACAGGACCTACAACGTCATGTCATTATATCGTTTAATATCTGTATGAATTTAATATGTATTATTTGTAGATGGCTGTTTTTCACAGACGTTTCTAACCCTAGAATCATTAGATGTGGTTTAGATGGGAGTAATAGACAGACAATTGTTTCAAACAAAACCACGCAAATAGATGACCCAAATGGACTATCTATTGGTAAAGTATTGAGAAAATAGTTGGGTTCGTGTTACTCGATCTTTGGTTTTATGTGTATGTGTTGTAGATCGTTGTTTGTCCTTTTGTACTTTTTCTTTTGACCATTGTGTTGTCTGTTCTTCCTCGATATACAGATTCTGATTACCCCTTTGGTATCTTCATACTCTTCTTTCAATGACATTGGAAATCATATGTATATGTAATCAGTTAATAGTGTTAGAATTATGGTGTTTAACGCCACTTTAAACAATATTTCAGTTATCTCGTGGCGGTCAGTTTTATTGGAACAAGCCGGAATACCTGGAAAAATCCACATACCTTTCGCAAGTGACTGACAAACTTTATCACACAATGTTGTATCGAGTACATCTCGCCATGAGAAGGATTCAAACTCACAACCTTATGGGTGCTTGATTGCACAGGTAGTTCCAACTATCATACAATCACGACCACGACGGCCCCATAATCTGTTAGTAAGAACATATGTACAATTAGTAAAACATGTCCCCCTTTTCAAGGTATATGCTCTTATCTTATATAGTTGTGGACGTGCTGTGCGAGATAGAGTGCATAATGTTACAGTTCTTCAACTTTCAATTGTGTAGATGTAAATTTTTTCCTGAAACATTTAGTCCATCCAACAGGGCCAACCTCTGGAGGTGTAAGACCTACTTAGTGTTTTTGGTGTTCTTGAACAACCGAGAGTAGATAACTCCAGCTCTGGGTCCAATTGGTCCAATTGACTTACGGCCGGCCCTGCCATACAATTATTCATCCCACTTCCAACAATTTTTATGTTTTCTGAATATTTATCTGATGGGAGCCCCGTGGTTTAATCTGTATTTGTAGCCTCGTAATGTGATGTCGGGCTTAATGATGACGGTATTTGTAAAATTACTGCAGCCATACTTTATTTTCTTGTTGATAACCCAAAATCTGTGAAATTAGAAATGTCCTGATCTAGACAGTGAAGAGCACCACTCGAATGCAGACTTAGGATCGCTCCTCCCCATTTTAAGGTATGACTTATGCTCATTATTGAAGACCCTATTGTGACTGAAATGTAGATTAGCAATACAAGTCTTGTTCCTCTACTATATTTTTCTTTTGTTCCAGGAACAATTTACATCCTTATCCTCTCTTACTAATTTCTGGGACAATATGAATCAGAAAGATCCATGTTAAAAAATACAATATTTCTGCCTAAAAACGATGTTCGATTCGTCTTGACTGCCATTTGTTTTGTAGGACGATCATGTTTTATTTACGTTATTTGTAGTTTTTCACCCATACTGGTGTCCAGTACGATTTCCGTATCAGATGATGATTGTGTCATTGAACAGTAGAAGTAGAACGACGGGTATGACATGTGGAACAGAAACTACTAACCCTTCCGGAGCACCTGAGTTCATTTCCGGTTTTTAGTGTTGCTCAATATTTAGTTTTCTCTGTAATGTTTTATGAATCGTTGGTTGTCCTTTTTCTTTTAGCCATTTTGATATCAATCCTCCTTCGATTTACGACTTCTTCATTTTATTTCACAGATTTCTCTAGCAACAGATTATACTGGATCGATAACGTTTTTAAGCAGATACGATCATCAAATCTTGATGGAACGGATATAAAACTGTTAACTACTTCTCCAGTCTACATGCCATGGGCATGGGGATTAATTGTATTCAGAGATTGGATTTATTGGACTTCGTTTACAAATAACACAATATATAGAGTTGATAAAGCAAGCGGAACAAATTTTGAAGTTGTCAAGACAGATTTAAGCACGCCAGTTGGAATCAAGATTTACAGCCAGTATAATCAACCAACAGGTATTGTGTGTGTGTGTGTGTGTGAGGGGAAGGGGTATGTAATACAATTGTGCATGCAAATGGTTTTACACAGAGATAAAATGCAGCGGCTATCAAGTTTATTAAGTGATGATTGGCATTCCTATCACCTATGGGTATCACTTGCATGACTGCATTTTTCATTAAGTTGGAAGTTTGGGACTCTAAAGCTAGTTTAACCCCGCCACTTTATCTGGAAATGCCTGTACCAAGACTGGAACATTCATCATAATGGAAATGCATATGCCTAGACTGGAACATTCATCGTAATGGAAATGCCTGTACCAAGACTGAAACATTCAGCATAATGGAAATGCCTGTACCAAGACTGGAACTTTCATCGTCATGGAAATGCCTGTTCGAAGACTGGAACATTCATCATAATGGAAATGCCTGTACCAAGACTGGAACATTCATCATAATGGAAATACCTGTACCAAGACTGGAACATTCATCATAATGGAAATGCCTGTACCAAGACTGGAACATTCAATTACAAATTGATTAATGAACAATATTATCTACATTTGGTTGCATATGAATTGTTCAGGTTGATTTATAGTCTAACCAAGGCGATTTAAAGTTGAAGGAACCAATGAAATGTCTCAAAATGTTTAAGAGTTTTAGGGTTCCTGTGTCCACAGAGCGCGACACGTTCATGTCGCGTTGTGTTGACTCAGTGACCTTGACTCGGGAGGATGTCTTATTATAAATTACCAGCAATATTATTACATAAATATATTAATAGTTATAGATATAATTGATAAAGAGCATGCTATAATAGTCATGACTATGCTATGTATGTTCATTTTAGGAGACAGATTTATAAAAGCAATAATTGGTTGTTTCTGAATCCTCTCTGTATTTACTATGTTTGACGTACTGTATTTCTGATTGTTTTTTATATCAATATTGTTTAAATTAAGAGTTTTAGAAAAAGATAGATACGCGAACCATTGGCGAGATGGTCTGGCCTGTTCGCAGCGAGAGCAATATAATGTTATATTTACCTGTCATGTACTCATATTATGTTTGTCCTGTCCAAAACAACTGTCAAATTGTACTGCCAAAAAAAGGAACCAAGCGTCACTCCAATTATTTTAAGGGTGTTGTTGCAATCCGGTACCAGAATAGTATTACCATACTAGACAAATAAAGCAAAAACATATTTAATCCTACACAGTTAAACCTGTATATAAAGGACACTCAAGGGAACCTGAACATATGCGGCTTTCATTAATAGACAGTGACTTGCTATGTAGAGGTGCCCTTTATGCCAGACTTCACTGTATCTTGATTGAGCAGGGATTACAATAATTGTAGGATAAAGTAACTTAAAAGTTAGTACTAGTACCAATAGACTATATACATGTAGCTAAGGAATCGAATTATCCCAATTCAAGATAAATGAGGTTCGACTATGCAATAATTTTCTGACTGAGCTCTCTGTGTTTTATTGCAATAGGAAATAATATATGCGGACAAAACAATGGTGGCTGTGAACAATTGTGTCTACCTTCCCCGTCGTCAACTATTAAGTGTGCTTGTGCTGATGGTTTTCAACTAAAAAATGACGAGAAAGGCTGCTTAGACATAGGTAAATATTTTACTATTATTATGTAAGTCGGAAAGTATTCGTCGGAAATTGTGTCATTCAAGCTAGCCAGTGTGTATCCACATTGTCCTTTGTGATATCTACATATTGAATATTGAATTTGTTTGCGACACACGCACATGCATACACACGTGTGTATCACAATTGTTTTATCGTCATATCTTAATCTGTTTTAAAGTGTCAATTATCTTAGGCGTTTAGATGTAGTGCCAAGATGAAGTATGAAGAAAAAATAATTTTACGAAATATTGAAAACCTATATTTGTCGGTGTTCGTCGATGTCGTGATCGCATGGTAGTTGGATACACTACCTGTGTTATCACTACTAAAGTTTGAGAAGCAGATCGACAACTAAATGTTTTTGTCGAAGAAGAACAGATAACACAATGACCAAAAGAAAAAGTATAAAAGGAAAAACAACGATCTACAAAACATACCTATAAAACTAAAGATCGAGTAACACGAACTGCACTGAAAACCGGGGGTGAACTCAGGTGCTCCGGAAGAGTAGGCAGTTCCTGCTCCACTAGTGACACCCGTCGTGTTAATCTAGTTGCAAACCCGGTGGTAAGTCATTAACGATGAAAGGACCAGGAAGTTTGACTTGACTATTAGAAAAACGACTAGGGTATTACAACATGTACAAGAAACGAAAACTGCTTACCCTTCTTGGGCAGCATAATAACCAAGGTTTATTTGTCGGGTCGTGTTGCCCATCTTTTTAATTTTATGTGTTGTCTTGTGTTTTTGTTTTGCTGGAATAATCTTAATCGGGCACGCTACGCTCAAAGAAAAATGATTGGGAAATTCAAAATGATTTAATAGTCATTGAGAGCTATACTACAACTGAATACAGCATGGTCTCTGGATAAACAGAAATCAAGCAAACAGTATTACGGGGTTAAACTGGTTAAAAAATATGGCATGCAAACCCTCCCTATTGTTAATAAACAAACCCTCCCTATTGATAATAAACAAACCCTCCCTATTGATAATAAACAAACTCTCCCTATTGATAATAAGCAAACCCTCCCTATTGCTAATAAACAAACCCTCGCTATTGATAATAAACAAACCCTCCCTATAGATAAAAAACAAACCCTCCCTATTGATAATAAACAAACCCTCGCTATTGATAATAAACAAACTCGCCCTATTGATAATAAACAAACCCTCCCTATTGATAATAAACAAATCCTCCCTATTGATAATAAACAAACCCTCCCTATTGATAATAAACAAACCCTCCCTATTGATAATAAACCCCCCTTATGCTAATAAATAAACCCTCCCTATTGATAATAAACAAATCCTCCCTATTGATAATAAACAAACCCTCCCTATTGCTAATAAACAAACCCTCCCTATTGATAATAAACAAACCCTCCC
>MJUT01031533.1:112284-141454 GCA_002080005.1 Gigantidas platifrons
ACTCACTCACTCACTCACTCACTCACTCACCACAATCACGTCCCACTATAACTCACCTAACCAACAAAAAAAACAAAAAACAAAACGATATCCTGGATTGGGACAACCACAAAAGAGCGAGGTTAAACCGGTTTATTGGATCCCTACCCCCTATTGGTGACTGGATCTTCAACGGCAATAAATACAAAACTAAACAATGAAAAAACACGCAAAAGTGTTATCTAGGACATATTCGGATGTACTACTGGTTATCCTGATTTTATCATTAAAATTTTACAATAGGACTTCGGTAACAAAAGATTCAGTGTCAGGAGTTGTGGAAGATGTTGTGACCGAGGCAATTGATACTCCGGATGGATTGGCTGTTGATTGGATATATGACTTGCTCTATTGGACAGATACTGGACATGACCACATACAAGTTTCACGGTTAGATGGAACAGACAGACGGACAATTGTAAAAGACGATAGTCTTGATGAACCAAGAGCAATAGTTGTAGATCCAATAAGAGGGTAAGTCGTCATTATCCAACATTCAAGCGCAAATTGTTAGGGTTAGGGTCATGGTAATGGTGGTTAACGCAATTTTCAACAAGATTGTAGGTATATCGGTCAGTTTTATTGGTGGATGAAACCGGATTACTCGGAGGAACCCACTGACCTGCAGCAAGTCACTGAAAAACTGTATCACATAATGTATCTAATACACTTCTCCAGAGTGGGATTCGAACTCACAACGTAAGTGGTGATATGCACTGATTGGATATGCAAATATTAATCCAACTACTATGTGGTACCTTGTGGGACCATGAATACACGCATGCGGTAACATTGTATATACACATATGGTACCTTGTATATGCACATATGGTACCCTGTATATGCACATGTGGTACTTGTATATAAACATGCGGTCCCTTGTATATACCCACGCGGTACCTGTAGGCTGTATTAATACATGGAGTGCCTTGTATGTACACATGTGGTACCCTATATTTACACATGTGGTACCCTTTATATACACCTGTGGTACCCTGTATGTACACATGTGGTACCCTGTATATACACATGTGGTACCCTGTATATACATATGTGGTACCCTGTATATACACATGTGGTACCCTGTATATACTCATGTCGTACCCTATTTGTACATGTTATATCCATATAATAAAAAGAACATAGATATAGGATTCAGTGCACAAAAGACGTGTTTCTGGTATAGCCTTCATCAGGTACATGTACCAGTATAGTATAAAGATTGGAAAGTCAAGTAATTTGAAAGATTTAGTAGCAAGTAAATCAAAGTGTGTTAGCAGGATAGCCAAATTGGGCAAAGGTTACCTGTGCAAAAGGGAGATTGATATTAGGGAGATTAAATTTCAAATATACAAACACATGTTAGTGCCAAAGCACTTGACTGCTTGGCGAGTGATAAAATCGGGGACCAGTTCACTAGCAGAAATATCAACTGAGCGACAGAAATAAAAACGTGGAATTCAGTTTCAATTTGAAATATAAAATATTTCTATGACAAAACCAAAAATAGTTAAGGAAGTCACAAATAATAGTCATTATTATATGACTTCAGATAATGTGTTTTTCTGATTGGCTGACGTCCCTAGTAACGATCTTTATAAAACATTATACTCACCTCGTGGTTTTGTTTACCTTGTTGGAATGTTATAATCACCTGGTGAATTCTTGGGTTAATAAATCCTTGTATCCACCCCATTAAAAGTCATTAATTGTATAATGTTAAAAAAAAATCGACATCGATTTCACTGTTTTTATTTTAATATAGATGGTTATTCTTCTCTGAATTGGGTAGTAATCCCAGAATAGAACGGTGTCGAATGGATGGAACAGAGAGAATCATCATTGTAAATACTGATATTGAATGGCCAAATGGAATGTCTATCGGTAAATATAAAATTAGCTTGCAATTCATTAATATGGTTGCTTGATGAAAGGCAGAAGATACTAATACGTAATAATGAACAATATTAATAAAACTTAGCATAAAAAGACAAATACGTGACTACAAAATGTAAAAAGAGGCAAGAAAAGCGAAGAAAACCAAAGTTGAGCAACACGTACGACATATAAAACCGAGGAAAAACTCAGATGTTCATACTGCTCATAAGGGTTATGGTAAAAGTCCGGCACAGGTGGTAAAAGGGACACTATATTCTGTGGTTTATTGACGGCAATGCACATAAATGTGGCAACAAAGAAATGAACAACCCAGAGACACAGTCAACACTGGATAGAAAACACAGAAAAAAGACAACAAAAACACAATACAGAAAACTGTAAAGATGAGTAACACGGACATCTGGATTAAACATATATTATTTGCTTGAAATATACACAAAGAAAAAAGTTAAGCACCCCCCATGTTTTTTTGAAATGACAAATGATAGAAGTATCATGAGAGTACTGACCAGATAATCTCAAGAACGCAATGGTGACCTGTTAGGATATTACATTTGCTGTAAGAAACCACAAACATCAAGAAATATGTTAATTTAATGAATATTTAATCACAATATCACAAGGACAGTTTTTGCAGTAAAACATGCTAATTTTAAGTATTGACCTTCACAGTTCAGAAAGCACGATGAGATTTTCATTTTACTTTCAAAACGTCACTTATGAATGACTTGATCACAAGGCCAGTTTTTGCAGTAAAACATGCTAATTTTAAGTATTAACCTTCACAGTTCAGAAAGCACGATGAGATTGTCATTTTACTTTCAAAATGTCACTTATGAATCACTTGACGACATCTATTGTTCAAAGTTCAGTACCGGGTGTAACCCCCACGTGCTTGGATGACGGCCTCAACTTTGCGTCTTATCCCTCCAGGCGTTGGCATCCACATACACAGGTCTTGTAGCTAGTGGGTGGTTGTCGAAATCGGGGACAACAATTGGTTGCAAAACGTTTCTGATGTACTGATCACCAGTTAGGTTGCCTTGCATGGTGACTAAATCTAACTTGCAGTCTTGAGAGATACACTCCAAACCATTACTGAGCCTCCACCGTAAGGGACAGTTGGCTGGATGTTCCTTGGGCTATAGGCTATATTTTTGTGTCTCCAAACCCTCACCCGGTCGTCGGTTACATGAAGCAGAAACTGGTTCTCGTCTGACCAATGGGTCTTGCGCCATGTCCTTAAATTCCAACCATGTCGCGCAAAACACCATGCCAAATGTGATCATCGATGCCGGTCTTCCAACAGTAGACGTTTAATGACTCTCCTTGACTTAAGTCCCGCTGATTTCAGACGGTTTCAAACTGTTCTTGTTGACAGACGTCTATTGGGAAGCCAGTATTGGTTAAGTACGGGACTGGTTGCGAATCCCATCCGTCGGATGTCCTGTTGTGATAGCTGCCGATGCAATGCTGCTTCCAACTGAAAAAAATGTTTTGCACAGGATGTTCCCGAGCATGCATGCGACGGCCTAACATGTCCCAAATATGCTCTATTGGGTTAAAATCCGGGATCGTGGCTGGCCAAGGAACAGAAGTCACGGCTTCGCTTTGAAGGTAGGCGGTTACTACTCTTGAACGAAAAGGCCTGGCGTTGGCATCCACATACACAGGTCTTGTAGCTAGTGGGTGGTTGTCGAAATCGGGGACAACAATTGGTTGCAAAACGTTTCTGATGTACTGATCACCAGTTAGGTTGCCTTGCATGGTGACTAAATCTAACTTGCAGTCTTGAGAGATACACTCCAAACCATTACTGAGCCTCCACCGTAAGGGACAGTTGGCTGGATGTTCCTTGGGCTATAGGCTATATTTTTGTGTCTCCAAACCCTCACCCGGTCGTCGGTTACATGAAGCAGAAACTGGTTCTCGTCTGACCAATGGGTCTTGCGCCATGTCCTTAAATTCCAACCATGTCGCGCAAAACACCATGCCAAATGTGATCATCGATGCCGGTCTTCCAACAGTAGACGTTTAATGACTCTCCTTGACTTAAGTCCCGCTGATTTCAGACGGTTTCAAACTGTTCTTGTTGACAGACGTCTATTGGGAAGCCAGTATTGGTTAAGTACGGGACTGGTTGCGAATCCCATCCGTCTAACCAAACGCTGCAATGCCCTGTCGTCACGATCAGATGTTACCCGTTGTTTGCCGGATCTTGTCAAGTCTTTCACATTGTTGGTTTGTGTGTGTTTTCTCACCAGTCGGCTAACTACAGTATAGTGGTAGCCCATCTGACGTCCAATAGCTTTGAAGGACATCCCTGTTGTATACATGCATATTATTTGCCATCTTTGTGCTTCTGATACTCGTCTTCGTACCATGCTTACTGAGAATGAATAAATATTTTAAAACACCGGACTTAAATACCCAAATTCGAAGCGTGAACATACTGAATTTTCAGTAATGCGTGAGAGGCATGGTTCACGTGCATGACCAGTCGATATTATATCACACCTGTGTGAACACATCTTTTTAATGGAATATTGTTATTGCTATAATCAATATAAATATTAGGGTCTAAGCTTAGTGTAACTTATTGTTTTAATATATCAGGGGGTGCTTAACTTCTTTCTTTGTGTATATTAGCAATTGGGATTGAGAACAAGTTATGGAAACAATTACCTAAATCCCATACCCATCTATTCAGGGGTGTAAACCCAGGTGCTGCCGAAGGGTCAGTAGTTCTGTGTTATTCATAGTCAAGTTTGGTAAAGTTGGTAAAAAGTATTGCTGGTGATAGAGGAAAGAAAAACATGTATATGTGAAAGGGAACAAATCCATTGCTATTTGTAGTCACGAAAGTTGGTATCCAACGAATAAAACGGAATTTACTTGATTTGATTATGATTTAGTTTCATCAGAATCTTAGCATCAATTTGGGGAAAAAGATACCAAAGTAATAATCAGAAGCTATCAATTGAAGGGCATACAATACAATAGCCGAAACATGGGATAAACTGAAGGACATACAATACAATAGTAGAAACACGGGATAAACTGAAGGACAGACAATACAATAGCCGAAACACGGGATAAACTGAAGGACAGACAATACAATAGCCGAAGCACAGGATGAACTGAAGGACATACAATACAATAGTCGAAACACGGGATAAACTGAAGGACAGACAATACAATAGCCGAAACACGGGATAAACTGAAGGACATACAATATAATAGCCGAAACACGGGATAAACTCAGGTGCTTCGGAAAGATCAGCTGTACCTGCTCTACTAGAAACAACTTATTTAGGAAGGACATACAATACAATAGCCGAAACACGTGATAAACTCAGGTTTTCTGGAAAGATCAGCTGTCCCTGCTCTACTAGAAACAACTTATATAAGAAGGACATACAATACAATAACCGAAACACGGGATAAACTGAGGTGCTCCGGAAGGATCAGCTGTCACTGTTCTACTAGAAACAACTTATATAAGAAGGACATACAATATAATAGCCGAAACACGGGATAAACTCAGGTTCTCTGGAAAGATCAGCTGTCCCTGCTCTACTAGAAACAACTTATATAAGAAGGACATACAAAACAATAGCCGAAACACGGGATGAACTCAGGTTCTCTGGAAAGATCAGCTGACCCTGCTCTACTAGAAACATCTTATATAAGAAGGACATACAATACAATAACCGAAACACGGAATAAACTCAGGTTATCTGGAAGTATCAGCTGTCCTTGCTCTACTAGAAACAACTTATATCAGAAGGACATACAATACAATAGTCGAAACACGTGATAAACTCAGTTTCTCTGGAAAGATCAGCTGACCCTGCTCTACTAGAAACAACTTATATAAGAAGGACATACAATACAATAGTCAAAGCACGGGATAAACTCAGGTGCTCCGGAAGGATCAGCTGTAACTGCTCTACTGGAAACAACTTACATAAGGACATACAATACAATAGCCGAAACACGGGATAAACTCAGGTGCTCCGGAAGGATCAGCTGTCCCTGTTCTACTAGAAACAATTTATATATTTTGAAAAATGGTGTGAAACACTCATTAACCAGACCCTCAAATTAAGGAAATGTGAATTAATCTAAGACAATGTACATTGTTTTGTATATATTATTTCAGACCACGTTGGAGGAAGACTTTATTGGATAGATGGTAAACTAACTCAAATAAAAAGCATAAGGTTTGATGGATCCGACACACACACCATCTTAAAAGACTCAACGAACATGCCGAAACCGTTTGATTTAGTCGTGTTTGACAACTATGTGTATTGGACAAATTGGCAGTATAAATCTATATGGAGAATGAATAAATACTCAGGAAAAGATTTAAAGCTAGTAGCTAGTTATGTTCATTCACCTATGGGAATACAAATGTTTGGAGCCGGGGCACAAGTTAATGGTATGTAATCAAATACATTATTCAGGATTATTATTAAAATTTAGTATAAAGTACAAGATTACAACTCAACACTTTTCACAAAAACGCTGCTGGCTCAATTGAATATGTGAGGGCTAGCATTTTAATAACATGTGAAAAACATATACATGTCTGTGTCGTTTGACTGAGTGCATAGATTTGGGCACATATAGCTAGTTTAATCCCGCCACTATTTATTTAAATGCATGTACTGAGATAAGAAATTGAGCTATCAGGTATATGTGTGTAAGGGGTCAGGTATATGTGTGTTAGGGGTCAGGTATATGTTTGTTAGGGGTCAGGTATATGTTTGTTAGGGGTCAGGTATATGTTTGTTAGGGGTCAGGTATATGTTTGTTAGGGGTCAGGTATATGTTTGTTAGGGGTCAGGTATATGTGTGTTAGGGGTCAGGTATATATTTGTTAGGGGTCAGGTATATGTGTGTTAGGGGTCAGGTATATGTTTGTTAGTATTTTTTTCCATTGATCAATTCAACAATTAAAAACAAAATCATAGTCCGGATGGACACGATAAATCCGAGAGAAACAAAATAAAAATGAAATAAAGCGACACAACAGGGTTTCATCAATCAGTATTTGATAGATCAGTCAACAGCGTTAAACGTCTTTACCGAGCCACTCAAAACATTGAGCACATTTTGTTTAACTTATTGCAAGATCATTATTTCTCCCGGAAGTAAATATTTCGCAATTAACTGATAAAACTACTCTAATCCCCCCAAAATACTATAAGTTTTGCCTACCCTACCACTTTCCCTCAAACCACGACAATTTAGGTACCTTCAAATTTCTGAGTGACAACAACAAACATCAACGATTATACAACTTGTAAATGTTTTGCTCATTTCAATTTTCATGTATACCATCTGGCATAATTTTTGTAATTTGCTGAAGGCGGTCAGAATTTGGTAGAAGGAGTACAACCTCTGACATATTTTTTGACTTGTTGAAGGCGGTCAGAATGTGTTAGAGGTGGTACAACCTCTTACATATTTTTCAACTTTTTGAAGACGGCCAGTATTTGGTAGTAGTACAACCTGTGACATATTTCTTGAACTTGTTGAAGGCAGTCAGAATGTGTTAGAAGTAGTACAAGCTCTGACTTATTTTTCAACTTGCTGTAGGCGGACATAATTTGGTAAAAGTAGTACAACCTCTGACATATTTTTTGAACTTGTTGAAAGCGGTTAGTATTTGTTAGTAGTAGAAGTAGAATAATATCATCAATAATATATATTTGAAGGTGATAATTTGTGTGGTGACGACAATGGAATGTGTAGTCATTATTGTTTCCCTTTACCTGCTTCTGATAGTATGTCGAAAAGTACAAAGACCGGATGTATGTGTCCAGATTTCTTTATAATGACGGCAGATAATAAAACGTGTGCAGAAATAGGTACGTGCTTAAGACAACGTAATTACATTAGTAGGGAGACACCTGTACAAATCGAACCTTCAAATTAACGTTTTATAATCCCAACTGAATTCTCTGAGTTTTACAAGGTTAAAATATATACATCCGTCGTAAGGGGAATAACTCCAATAATAAAATCGTAGATATCAAATTTAGTGCGCACGACGCGTTTTTTGAAATAACCTTCATCAGTAGATACGCTCAGCATCGAAAAATTGGAAAGCAAAATAATTTAAAGGTTTGGAAGGAATAAAACCAAAGGGCCCAAACAAAATAGCCAAATTCGACTAACTTCACCTATGCTAATAAAAAAAAAACGTAGCAATGCATATAATTTTAGAATTAAATAGGGATTGCAGAAAAGGTCTATTGAAAGTTGCAGGCATCATGTCCAGATCAGTTACAAAGCAAATCGTGTCATATAATTACCTGAGATTTGGGTTAGGGTTATAATGTTTAACGCCACTTTGGACAATCGTGGAGGTTGGTTTTATTTGTGGTTGAAACCGGAGTACCCTGAGAAAATCACCAACCTGCCACAAGGCACTGACACACTTTATCACATAACGTTGTATCGAGTAGACCGGGATTCGATCTCACAACCTTAGTGGTGATATGCTCCGCTTGCATGGGTAGTTTTAAATTCAACTACCATACGATAACGACCATTACGACCCTGTCTGAGATTTGGAAAAACAAGTTATGCGTCTTTAGTGTTTCATGCTTCATAATGGAAATAATGTATTACGCATGGATAGACTTAAATTCATAAGAACTTTCAATACCTGGCAAGTCGTAGATTGGGATCGGGTTACTCTTTGTCCACAATCATATATGATTCATTGTTCTTGTGTGTTTTTTTCAAAAAGTAATAAAATTTAATTTCAAAAATTTATATTCAGAATGTTTATTTTTGTCATATCGTCTCATTTCATATTCAGAAAGGCCATCAAATATAATGATAAACGTGACTAGTAGTAGTAGTATAGCCATTATGTGGGCCCTGCCTGTGACGTCATCAGATTTTATTCATCAGACGGAAGTTACACTGTATGATGGGAATAATGATCTTGTGTACAACAGGGTTGTGGGTTTTCCTGATACCTCGTTAATAATCACGTCAGTCCAAATGACGTCATGTGACATGTATGCAATAAAGTTGCGATGTAAATATAGCAAAGTTGGTTGGTCACAATACCAGGAAGAGAAGTTTTGGGCAACAGGTAGGTTACATTAAAAGGTATACTGCGGCTGGTTTATTTGAGCAATGCATATGCCTGTTAGTGTATACATAAACAATACAGAATACTAAGGTAGCAATCAAAATGGACAATACAGAGAAACTGGCAACATGGAGTACACAAGACGAAGGAAAACAAAACAAAAACACAACGCAATATGTGGTGGACACCACTAGGCGCAAGCAAACACAAATAACGTAAATAAGACATTAGCTCTCCAACACTCATGTTTGCTTTATGTACGCACTGAGATCATATCACATCTTCAATGACGTCACACTACGTCGGTGTAATGTTTCAATTGTATGAATTCCTCGTCAATGCAATGATTTCACCGTTAAATACCGGGTATACAGTTATATATATATTGAACAATATTGGATTTGGATATACGGGAATAGGACAAATTTGAAAATAAGCAGATTAAAAGCAGAAATTGTCGACAATATAACCAACAAAAAGAACACGAAGCAGAACTCAGGAAAACCTCAAAAGTCATAAACAGAACGATAGATGCCGATGAAAGTCTATCTATTTGAATGATTCATTGTTGTTGAACGACGAAGTGAATAGTATTTAAGATATATTTCTTATAACAAAACAAGGTTTACAGACAATAAATCACGTTGATAATGAATGTTAGAAGCCAAAAGAGCCATCAAAAACGGAAAAGCTAGAGAATCTGGTCAATAAATAAACGTTAGAGAATACCGAAGGGGCAACCAAAAATGGATCATTCAAAGGAACCGACCACATAGGATGCATAAGACGAAGAAAAGCAAAGGAAAAACACAACAATACGTATGTTGGAAACCACTACACGACAGCAAACACAAATAACGTAAACAAGAGATATGCCGTCCTACACATAACTGGATGTAGAGACGAACTGAACATCGTTTTTTGTGCAAAGATCGTAACGGACATCACAACTCAGAACGTAAAGACACATAATAGGACAACATAGGAAAATACTTAAACAGATGAGCAACACGGACCGGACCGAAAAACCGGGTGCATAAAATCATCCAATGGAAATACACTAGAATTGTTTTAATGTTTTTGTGTTGTTTTGTAGACAACATAATTTACGGTGAAGAAGGAAAATCTGTTGTTATATCCTGGACAACTAAAGTAGATCAGCCCAATAATAACGTAGCATTCAATCAGTTATCAAACCAGACCAATGATTTAATTCATGCTGAGGGAATATTGCAGAAAAAACCCACTAAGTACAAATATTTTATAAAAAGTGGACTTCACATACAGTTTACACTCACACAGGTCAATAAATCGGACATTGGACTGTACAAATCCATGTCTACATCGAATTCGCCATCAGTAGACGGGTGTGCCTTTTTAGTGATGAAAGGTATGTACAAATAATATTTACCTTTTCATTTTCTGTAAGTGTTTCCTTTCGAAAATTGAATATTGCTTTTAATCTGCACGTATTTTATTGTGTATTGATAATTTTATTTCACTCTATGATAATATAATCAGGCTCGTATATACGATTTGTGTAAGAGGGGGAATTCATATCATAATAATAAAATATTACACTTATCCATGGTATGCAAGTAAATATCTGGAAATTATGTAAGATCACCATGCAGGGTCAAATTTTATTATTGGATTTATTCATTTTCTGTATTGTCCTTCTTTCTTTGTTGTAAAACCAATCAAACCAATCAATATCAATATGAAATCAAATGTATGCAATTCACTTAATAATTCTGCTCAATATTGGGCGTCATGATTGACAATAAAATATTTTGTATTTGTATTTTTATCAATTCAAATAAAACGAAGTTTCTTTTATCAAGGTTTATTTTCGTATTTTGAACGATAATCAATCCATGTCTTGTATGATATTATTGATATTGGTCATTGCTTTACAGTTGCATAAACAGTTGGACTTCATTTTTAATCGTTGACCATACTGTACCCATTATAGTAGTGCATTTATGTTTTGGTGTATTACTTAATCATAAGCATAAATATATATTTGAGCCTCCAGGGGAAGAGTACAAATTCGTAACACAGAAAGACAAAGCAACACGTGTAAAACTACAAAACACATACACATGATATCAATTTATAGCTGATTAAATACGAAAACAATTAAAATATCAATGGATAGTTTATTAAATACGAAAATAATTAAAATATCAATGTATAGTTTATTAAATACGAAAATAATTAAAATAGCAATGTTTAGTTGATTAAATACGAAAATGATTAAAATTCAATGCATAGTTGATTAGATACGAAGAAACTATATCAATGCATACTATTGTTGATTAAATACGAAAATAATTCAAATATCAATGTATAGTTGATTAAATACGAAAATAATTAAAATATCAATGAATAGTTGATTAGATACGAAAATAATTCTTGTTTTAAATATTTCATTGCAGATAAACCACAGAAACCAAATATTACTTTTGACAAGTATCCGTTTGTTAATGGTCAGACCAAATTCACGTGTATATCACGTGTTCAACGCTGGTCTACATTTGTACCGTATAGTTTACAATATAGTTGGACTGTTAGTGGCGGCGTCCGGAACATTCTAACAATTTACCCTGTTTCAAAATTGGATAAAGGAAGAAATATATCATGCAGAGCAACTGACGACCTTGGAATGATTTCTGACTCAAGTGAAGTTATAACTCTAGATCCTTATTGTGAGTAATTTACCTTATTGTACGAGTATGATATCGAATACACGGTATACTGCTACACACAATGTACATAGTATGAATATTGTTGTGTACATCTTTTGAACTATATTGGTGTTTAAAGCCACTATAAATATTGTTTCAATTATTCCGAGGCGGTCATGGTTTATTGTTAGAAGAAAAGGAATATCTGGATAAAACTACGTGACCTGCTGAAGTCATGGACAACCTTTAGCATATAAAGTTGTATCGAGTATACCTTGTCATCCATTGCGAGGTCGGACTGTTAAAACAAAATCACAGGCGGGTGACATGAACTCCAAAGATGTTATTCCAACTACATGTACCACGTGATTTCGGTCACGGTATGTTTTGAATAATCGGGTGGGAGAAATGTAATGAAGAATTGAAAGGCCATGGCATCCTTTGTCATTTACCCTTCATCATTCCGAAATCTTCGTCAAATTTTTATGATGTTCAACTCCACTTTCAACGATATTTCAGCTATATCATGGTAGTCAGTTTTATTGGTGGAGGAAACCGGAGAACCCGGAGAAAACCACCGACCTGTCGCAAGTCACTGACAAACATTATCACATAATGTTGTACAATTCGCCCTTATCGAGATTCGAGCTCACAACATCACTGGTGATAGGCACTGATTGCATAGGTAGTTGTAAATCCAACTACCATACGATCATGACCACGACGAACCCTTAGTGTTTGTCTATTTCAGAGTTATTCATTTGGATTCTAGATATTCCGTTCCTTTGCGCGATGTCTAGGTCAAATACAAGTTTGAAGACACCAAACGGGTAATTAGAATCCGTAAATCTAAGAAGAACGGACAAGAGAAAGGACATGTAAATCAATATAAAATTACCACATGTTGCGTTTTTTTTAATAATAGATGGGCCGGAAAATGTTGCTTTATCGATATCTGGACATCACGTGAGTGTGACACAAGGAAGACAATTAGGTCCTATTACCTGCTCAGCAGTTTGTTACCTGGAGTGCGACTATATATGGAAGCGCTTAAAAAATGGAGCTTACTCAACTGTGAAGGTGGGTCAGAATTTCACAATTCATTCTGCAACTATGGACGATAGTGGATCTTATATATGTGACGTAACACACAAGAATGATACGTCAAGGATAGGCACAACCACCATGGTAATATCTGTGGATGGTAAGTTTGATATATATAAAACCTTTGATAAAGATAGTTTAACCCCACCACTTTTTATTGAAGTGTCTGTACTAAGCCAGGAAAGTGACTGGTCATGTATATGAGTGTTAGGATATCTATTTTGTCTCTATTACTACGAATTTGGTATTTGATTATGGAATTATTCCGACAGTTTGGGACTCCCTGCTTATCATTTGCCTTGTTTTATGCTGTGATGCTATATCACCGGATTTTTTAACAAAAGTAACACGACGTGTGCCACTGGTTGAGCAGGAACGGTTTAGTAACCACAGAAAAAAACCAAAGGTCCACTTAGTAGAATTGTAAATAACGGTACGTTATTAAACGTTAGAGAAAACCAAAGGTCCACCTAGTAGACTTGTAAATAACGGTATGCTAATATACTTTAGATAAAACCAAAGTTCCTCGTAGTAGAATTTTAAATAACGATATGCTAATAAACCTTAGAGAAAACCAAAGGTTCACTTAGAGAATTGTAAATAACTGTATGTTAGTGAACGTTAGAGAAAACCAAAGGTCCACGTAGTAGAATTGTAAATAACTCTATGTTTGTGATCGTTAGAGAAAACCAAAGGGGTCTTGAGAAAATACAATCCAGTAAAACAAGCAACATTGGGCACAAAAGACACATAGCGAAAACAAATAAAACAAAATTAACAAACCGAAAATTAAGCAGATGAGGTAAACACAGCAACACAGACCCCACCGAAAGCTGGAGGTGAACCCAGCAACAAAGACCCCACCAAAAGCAGGAGGTAAACACAGCAACACAGACCCCACCAAAAGCTGGAGGTGAACCCAGCAACACAGACCACACAAAAAGCTGGAGGTTATCCCAGAAAAACAGACCCCACCAAAAGCAGGAGGTGAACACAGCAACAAAGACCCCACCAAAAGCTGGAGGTGAAGCCAGCAACACAGACCCCACCAAAAGCTGGAGGTGAACCCAGCAACACAGACCCCACCAAAAGTTTGAGGTGAACCCAGCAACACAGACTCCACCAAAAGCAGGAGGTAAACACAGCAACACAAACCCCATCAAAAGCAGGAGGTAAGCACAGCAACACAGACCCCACCAAAAGCTGGAGGTGAACCCAGCAACACAGACCCCACCAAAAGCAGGAGGTAAACACAGCAACACAGACCCCACCAAAAGCTGGAGGTGAACCCAGCAACACAGACCGCACCAAAAGCTGGAGGTTAACCCAACAACACAGACCCCACCAAAAGCAGGAGGTGAACACAGCTACACAGACCCCACCAAAAGCTGGAGGTGAACCCAGCAACACAGACCCCACCAAAAGCTGGAGGTGATCCCAGCAATACAGGCCCCACCAAAATCAGGAGGTGAACCCAGCAACACAGACCCCACCAAAAGCTGGAGGTGATCCCAGCAACACAGACCCCACCAAAAGCAGGAGGTGAACACAGCAACACAGACCCCACCAAAAGCTGGAGGTGAGCCCAGCAACACAGACCCCACCAAAAGCAGGAGGTGAAGCCAGCAACACAGACCCTACCAAAAGCTGGAGGTGAATCCAGCAACACAGACCCCACCAAAAGCAGGAGGTAAACACAGCAACACAAACCCCACCAAAAGCAGGAGGTAAACACAGCAACACAGACCCCACCAAAAGCTGGAGGTCAACCCAGCAACACAGACCCCACCAAAAGCAGGAGGTAAACACAGCAACACAGACCCCACCAAAAGCTGGAGGTGAACCCAGCAACCCAGACCCCACCAAAAGCTGGAGGTGAACCCATGTGCTCACCAAGTGTAAGCAGCTCTGGTTTCTTATAAAAGACGCACAAATACACCAAATAGAGTCATAGGTAACAGTTATTATCATGAATTCAGCAGTTAATTTACTCTCAATATCAGTAACGTTTTCATACTTTAAAATTTATGTTTTTATTTACATATTGTTCTTAAATCGACTAGAAAAAAATATTCGTATCGTATACGCAGCAGAAAATATACAAAGAGATACAGTCGTATTTGAAACGACTCATGGTAAATTCTTACTAAAGTGTCTGACAAAACAGCAACATTTTACATCGGGTGCAAAACACTTGCCAATCCGGAGCACCTCGATTTTAGTTTTATGTCTAGTGTTTTGTACATCATTGTTTGTCCATTTTTCCTATTTTAATTTGGCCGTTGTATTATTTATTCATATATTTTCGGATTCTAATTACACCTTTGGTATCTTCAAACTTTACTTATCCAGTTTCAAGCTATTCTTTCAACAGATTGCAGATTCTAGACAAAATCATTGGCCTCTTATTAGTATTTGGTTTACCGTTGCGTTGGTATCATTACTTGTTTTCTTTTCGTAAACAAGTCCTTATATTCTCTTCACCCTTCGTAGAAACAGCATCGGTGGTGTAATAGATAGCGTGCTTGCCTTCAGTGTGATAGATCGTGGGTTCAAGCCCCGGTCGGGTTCCGACCATATGCTATGAAATTGGTATGTGTTGCTTCTCCACCAAGTACAAAGCATTAAGAAGTAAGAATCCAACTAAACGTGTTTGTCTAGTACAGAGCGGAAAGCTTTATTGTCTCTTCGAATGTAACTTGCTATCGCTATGATATAGCTGAATAGTAGCTATTTAAACAGCAATCACAAACTCACTCACTCTATTGATACATGTGATATGGATTGATTTGATTTTTGGTGTTTAACGTCACTTTCAGCAATATTTTAGCTATATCATGCCGACCAATTTTAGTGATGGAAAAAGCCGGAATACCCTGAGAGAACCACCGACCATGGGCAAGAAACTGGTAAATTCTATCACTTGTATGCGGATGCGTGTCGAGTGCACCCTTTTTTTGTAATTTACAAAGCCGAGCTCGAACCCACGCGTATTTGTGATAGGCTTGTATGAGTTGTTTGGTAATTACCGTGAATAAATACAAATAACAAATAAATAGTGTACACCCTACACACCAAAATAAGTGTGTGTGGGGGGGGGGGTGGGGGTAAAGACGAATCCAACATTGTCTTTATGCGAATGCGAATATCGTATCCCACATTATAACACGACACTAAATACACGGAGGTAATTGTAGGATATGTGTAACTCGAAAGAATTTTTGATACTTTTAAGCAGTTATGTTTTCGCATGTATTCGAATAAAAGTCAAGCCAACCGCTTCAACGAATGTACCAATTTCTTACTTTAATTTTGATTTTTCAACGGAAGAGGTTTTGTTACAAATTACTTAAGCCTTCGGTGGGGATTATGGAGGCAATGTCTTTACGATAAAAAATGAGATTCTTTTGTAGACACATAAATCAGTAACTTATTTTTCAAATTTTACATAATCGTTGGCATTAGAAATATTTTACCAGAGAAAACTAATTATTGATCAGTACGAGCTCCACTAAAAACAGTTGAACTTGGGTGATCCGGAAGGGTCAGTAAATCCTGCTCAACTAACGACACCTGTCGTGTAACTCTTGTTGCAAACCCGATGATAAGTCTTAAATGAGGGAAGGACCGGAATGAATAAATTTAATATACAATTGTATAAAATTGATATATTTATTTTTTCAAATGTTGCAGGTCTCGAAACCAAAGATATTATAGCCTATTCATCAGCTTCTGGTAGTGTTGTAGTTATTGGGATCATTGCTGGCTTATGCATTTTCTATTGTCTGAGACGGAGACGTCAGAACCCACCTCCATGTAATAGAGAAAACACAAACGACAAACATAATTCAAGACTTTCCGATGTATATGATACAATAAACGATGAAATTGAACTTGCTTCTCATATGGAAAGAGAAAACCCAAATGACAGTTACCTGCGATGCGTGGATACTAACACCTACGAGACATTGCGTTCCCCTCCTCCTCAAGCAAATCCAAAGGGAATATACTCTGATTTAAATGCTAGACGGGACTGCATGCAAATACCACAAAGGAATCATGAATTGAAAGACCATTTTAATTCAACAAGAAATAATCATAATAACATGAATTTCGAATCAAATGGATCTGACGTAATGACGTATGCTACAGCTACGTCACATCCGCCGAAAAGTTGTGTAGTAGATGACGAGGATCCTTATCTGAGTGCAGTTGAGCTCAGTAGTTACTCATGTTAAGCTTAAATGAGTGGAGAGCAAGTTACGTTTCAATGATATTACAGTGACGCCATCTTATCACACTTAAATGAATTTTAGTAGTGCTTGCTCACTGAAACATCAGTTCACGGATAGACATGTCGCTCCACTCAAACATCAGTTAACGGACAAACATGTCGCTCCACTCGGACACATTACCATTATTTCTTACTCATTAAGGCCGTGTGCTCAGCTGAGAAGGAACACATACCAATTTTATAGTCTTTGGTTGGACCCAACCGTGTCCCGAATCAATGATTTACCGAACTCGAGGCGAACATCCTAACCATTACACCGCAAATGCGGTTTCAGTTAATATGGAAAGGAATAATATTCCGTTTTATCCTCAATCTTTCTACTTGAGAAGTTAACTTAGATTGACCTGGTGTATATATGCCTTGCGATGCATAGACACTGACAACAGCATAGGTGGTGTTGTAGTTATCGTGCTCGCCTCGAGTGTGATATATCGATGCATAGTTACTGACTGTACGGAGTCTGCTATTCACCATATTCTATGTAAAACAATTCCCGCTACACACTAATTTGTTGAACGAGGACCACGAAGAGTATTAATGCTTGATTTAAATGGCTTTAATGTGATTTCCTATGTATTCTGTGTGCGTGCGTGTGTATGTATGTGTGTGTGCGTGTATGCGTGCGTGCGAGCGTGCGTGTGTGCGTGTTTGTATGTGTGTGTGTGTGTGTTAATCTAAAAGTTTTAATCTGCTTGACATAGCAGAGTAATCACACTATGTATACATTGTCTCTGCATATAAAACGTATTCGTACTAGGCACGGTACACGTGTACCTATTCCTAAGCTTTATACAAATAAATGTATTCTATGTAATACTCCAATAAATCTGAGACAATACGGCTAGATCATCCAAAAAGGACAATCAGAATACAAAAAAGCAACAACAGAACAAGCATAAAGATTAAACAAGGCAACAATACCATCTCAAGCAAAATACCAGAAGTGAAACCATATCTTGAACGAAACGAAACGAAAATAGAAAAATGAAAAACACGACACATCTATGTGTCGTGTTTTTCATTTTTCTGTTTTCGTTTCCTGACCTTAGAGCTTAAACTGTTGTAACCTATGTTAGTCTCAATTGAACATTAAGACAATGAAATACAAATAGCGTCATTAAAGACATGGGTATAGCCGAAAGTTTGAGACAATCATAGTATTAATAGTTGTTAATTCTGACCTCTTAGGGAGAGGCTATTCCCTCCCCTCCCCCAAAACAAAAAATTAAAGCATTTTTCTCACACTAAGCACAGTATATTTTACGGATTCTGATTACACCATTGGTATCTTCAAACACTTCTTACATAAAAAATAAGTTTAAAAAAAAAACCAAAGAAAAAAAAAAACAATAAACTTTGGCGATAAAGCACACGCCCTCTAAATAACATGTAATAGTATGTATGTTCGATCTGTTTCATCTTATCTGACGATCCAAAATCGTAGCTAATGCCCCTTTAACTTTGCATCTTTTATGTCAATTTATTTTTTAAATGACACATAATTATATACTTTATATATATCTAAGCAAGGTTCTAACTTTTTGTCATAATTTGTATTTAATGTACAGCTACATGCTTGATTATTGATGTAATAATATGTACATGTATTTACTTTGTATTAATTTGAACTCTCTCTCTCTCAATCTGTGACCTTTGTAACATTGCCTTAGAGAATAAAGTTATTATTAACATTTAAAAATCTTATTAAAATTGTATGTATGTTCTATCTGTTTCATCTTATCTGACGATCCAGTATAATCCATACACGATCATATTACCTGACGTGGTGAGGTTATGTTAGGAATATGCTGTTTAATGCCACTTTTAACAATAGTTCAGTTATATCGTGGTGGTGACTTTTATAGGTGGAGTAAACTAGAGTACCTGGAGAAAACCACCGACCTGTCACAAGTCACTGACAAACTGTATCACATAATGTTGTATCGAGTACACTTCACCTGAATGAGATTAGAACTCACAATGTTCCGTCTGAATGGGATTAGAACTCACAATGTTCCGTCTGAATGGGATTAAAACTCACAATGTTCCGTCTGAATGGGATTAGAGCTAACAATGTTCCGCCTGAATGGGATTAGAACTCACAATGTTCCCTCTGAATGGGATTAGAGCTCACAATGTTCCGCCTGAATGGGATTAGAACTCACAATGTTCCGTCTGAATGGGATTAGAGCTCAAAATGTTCCTCCTCAATGGGATTATAACTCCTAATGTTCCACCTGAATGGGATTAGAACACACAATGTTAGCGGTGATAATGTCCGATCCAGATAAAACGTTTCCTGGAACAAATTTAAGGTGTCTTGTTTCAGTAAACACAATTATTTTCGAGTTATTTCCCTTTTTATTTACTGACACCAGACGTGAAAAAAGTGATTGTAGATCTTTCAACCCAAGGTTTTTCAGGGGGAAAAAATCGGTGAACTACTGAACATTAAACCACGGACGGATCAGAATTTCTTAGGACAGAGCTCTGTTTGTGGGGTTCAGGGGACTAAGCCCCCCAACGGAAAACCATTTTAGGCGTAAATAGATGTACAAATGGCGAAATCCGAACAATAAAAGACATGAAATATATTCTTATTTTATCATGGAAACAATACAAAAATCGAAGTTATGTGCTAACTGTTCAGGTTCATTTTCTGAAGATTCGCTTATCATTTTAAACATTTCATCCAAAGTTGTAACTTTAAAGCCATATTGTCTACGATTTTGTTGAACATTTTTAACTGTCCATAAATGATTTGTTTAAGCTATCATTAAACAGTTATGCTGCAAAATATACGATTGATTTATTTTTTTGACAAGAAAGACCCAAAACTATCGTTATCGGAATTATTGTCCAGGATGACAGTAAATTCAAAGTGAAAGTAACAGCGCCACCTATAAAAACGGAAGTTTGGAATTCTCGGGGTTTTAACTTTGAGGTAAGGAAAATACTGCTAAGATTGAAACACTTCAAATTGTCACGCTGGTTTTAATGTTGTTTGAATCTTAACGATTGGTAGCGTATTCCCTAATAATGCGGTGTTTAATCTTCATTTCATGAAGGTCAGTACGGAAAACAACAATAATTTTGGGTATGAAAAAATACAAATGTGGTAGACAATATACCTTTACGCTTAGGCTTAGAGCCAGACATTTTTACACTGCAAGCCAATAACCCCACAACAGTTCTTTTGACGATCAATGACAAACTAGTAAATGTATCAATTTATTTCTAGATCTGAAATTCTAGTTTTACATTATTAATGTGGTGAGTGTGTTTTTTTAATAGAAATTGACCTTCTATATTACACCAAGATTCTACATGTTTAAATGCACCAACGTAACGTTTTAAATGCAATTCCACCTTATATAAAAATGCTGTATTTTGATTGGCTGATAGCAATGTTATTTTTTGCTAATTTTAAACGTATTTGTGTCTTTTTTTTTCCACCAAAGGATATTAGCGATCAGGATCCCCCTGAGCGGGATATTTGTCAAAGACAAATATCCCGCTCCAAAGCAAATATCCACTGCATTGGAAATAAACCGTTCTAAAATTAGAAACTTCGATTTGGGGTTCTTTTATTGCGGACAGGGGCGATAATTTACAAAACAAATATGGCTGTCCCTGCAGACGACCGTGGTGTCGTCCAGTCGTCTAATCGATTTGGTTCAGCTTCCGAGGAAGATGTCAATGGTATTCTGAAAAATTTGAACGCCAAAAATACGGACAAATCAACAAAATTTGCAGTTAAGCTGATAAGGGACTACTGCTTAGCTAAAAACCGTGATCTGGATTTTGAAAATCTCGCCACCCCACAGTTGAACTTGTTCCTGAAGGAATTTGACGTTAATCTGAGGCAAACAAATGGTGAACTGTACAATAAAAGTAGTTTCATAGTTATTCGACAATGTATAAATAGATTCCTGAAACACCTTCCAGTCAACAGTGCAGTGGATATAACTAAGGACTTCGCGTTCGATTGTGCCAATAATGCGTTTAGTTCAATGTGCAAAAGGATGGTAAGGGGAAGATAAATCACAAACCTTCAATACATAAAGATGATATGCAGAAACTATATAATGATCCCTACGTGTTTGACATTGCCACTCCCACAAGAATACTGTACAATGTATTTTTTGAAACCGTACTGTACTTTTGCAGGCGCGGACAAGAAAATTTACGTAACATGTCTCCGAAAGATTTTGAACTTAGAACTTATGATTCTGGAAAGCATTACGTGTGCAAATTTTCCTCAGAATTGACAAAAATCATCAGGAAATCCGTAATGAACAATATGAAGATGAAGGTGGTCGAATGTACGAAAAAAAGACCCAAATGTGTCCGGTTCAATCAGTATTTCTTAAATACATTAGGAAGATCAATCCTAATTGTGATGTCTTTTGGCAGAGGCCAGGGGACTCTTTTGATGATGACGCTATTTGGTTTGAAAAAAAACCTTTAGGCAGAAATTTCCTCTCATATGATGGCTGACATATCGAAAGCTGCGAAATTCTCGCGTGTGTATACAAATCATTGTATTCATGCGACATGCATAACTCTCTTAAGTGAAGTAGGATTTGAAGGACGCCACATTATTACTCTCTCTGAACATCGTTCAGAAGAAAGTATTAAAAGTTACTGTCGTGATACGTCAGAGGAACAGAAAAGAGACATGTCAAAATACGTATCTGCCTTTACAACAGTTGTGAATGATACCGTTCGTCAGTCACCAGTCAAATATTGTCCATAATTCAGATACGTCTGTTTCGTTGAATGATAATTTTGATATGGACTTCGATGAATCCATGTCCGATAATGAGTTGGTGCTTTCAGCTTCATAGACTGTAAATCTGTTGAATAAGACAGTTGAACATGAACTTCAACCATTTCGTGACATTATACAATTGATGACTTTCGATGAAGTGAATACAAGGATTGATCAACCCTTGGAATTTTGGAATCTATATTTCAATTTTTAGCCCAAATTGGGGTGACATTACAGTCCACACTATCTATGAGCTACATTTAGCTCATTTGAGGTTGACATCGCACGTACGCATTACTTTTGAAGTTGATTTCACCCAATTATAAACAAGACAAAGTTCAGTCATATAAAAATGAGCATCCATCTCAACAAGTCTCTTCATATACCAAAAAGGACATGTTTGGTGGTACAAGTGGAATGTTGTTTCACAATTGCACAGTAAATATAAACATGCAACAGTGATGGATGTCTGACTGTTTAACAAAGAGTTTAATATTTCTTGTTGATTGTTACAGTTACATTTGTATTTTTTCTGTTGTCAAAAAATGTTATTCAAACATATATATTTTTTTCTTTATATTTTATTGAAAGAAAAGAACTTGAAGATGCAAAAATCAGCAAGAATGAAGCCGAAAGTCCATATATACGTAGTTAAAAGCAAGGTCAATCTATGATCATTTCACCGTAGAAATAATTGAGGAATAATTATCCTATTTCTGACTTGGTACAGGCATTGTCCGAAAATGAGGTCATGTAATATAAAAAAAAAAATCTAGAGGTCAGCATTGTGCTATCAACAAGGTTGGAAAATCATATCTAATAACTCCCAAAAAAAAATACAACAAAATGTAAGGCCACCCTAAGTTGATTTTTAAGAGTCTAAATTTAATTTGTAGAAAAATATTTTGAAGTAACCCACCCCTAATTCCTTATAATTCTTCAATTTTACTTCCGAATCTGCTCTTAAGGTAAATACATGTAAATGATGCTTTAAAGCCTTTGCATATTTACATGTACTGTAAAAAGAAAATCTAAACATTATGCCATATCTTTGCACAAAATCTCGAAGTCAAAGACCTAAAAACCGTTTTCGTGTGGCCTATATATGTTCATGACTGAAGTAGCACAACAATAAACACACACAAAAAACAAATACAAAAAACAATACAAAACAACAGACCGATAACAGAAGAAAAAGATCATGAACAAATATCATTTGAATGGACGTTTTCACAATCATTACCCAAAATGACTAAAACTACAAAGAACAAAGTTAAAGAAGAAACACTTTTAACACACACAATACTAACTAAGACTAGAGGTTCCTGACAACATAATGAGCTTTAAAAAAAGAAGAGGGCTACATAAATTGATGGTTACTGCATATACAATAGGACATGGTATTTGCTGACAGAATTTGTCTATGGTACTGTGCCTGTGTATAAAACTTGAGGTAAGAAGGGGGAATACACAAAATCAGGAGATTCAAATCATATTTTGACAGAATTTGTCTATGGTACTGTGCCTGTGTATAAAATTTGAGGTAGGAAGTGGGCATACAGAAAATCAGGAGACTCAAATCATATTTGGACTCTGAAGTAAGTTATTTCCCAGCAAAAGATATTTGGTGGAATTAAACAAATACAAAAACGTACATCCTGCTATTGAGGGATATTTGCGAAAAATACAGTTTTCGAGACGGGTAAATTTCCCTCGCCTAAAGGCTCGGGAAAATTTTGGCCCGCCCCTCAACCAGTATTTGTTTGCAAATATCCCTCAATAGCAGGATATATTTGTATATTATAACCCTTACGCCATAATCACGGCCATTCTACTTCATGCATATTTGTATTTGTATCAATGCATGTAAAACCCATTTTTGTCAGGGTGGGGTAGAATAAGTTTTCTCTACTGAGATCAGTTCATGAGCAATATTACGAACACTTATATTTACGTGGGGATGGGGTTGGTAGAATAAGTTATCTGTGCCGAGATCAGTTCATGAGCAATATCACGAACAATTATATTTACGTGGGGTAATGTTTAGTTGTTTAAATACGAAAATGATTAAAATTCAATGTATAGTTGATTAGATACGAAGAAATATATCAATGCATACTATAGTTGATTAAATACGAAAATAATTAAAATATCAATATATAGCTGATTAAATACGAAAATAATTAAAATATCAATGAATAGTTGATTAGATACGAAAATAATTCTTGTTTTAAATATATCATTGCAGATAAACCACAGAAACCAAATATTACTTTTGACAAGAATCCGTTTGTTAATGGTCAGACCAAATTCACGTGTATATCACGTGTTCAACACTGGCCTACATTTCTACCGTATAGTTTACAATTTAGTTGGACTGTTAGTGGCGGCGTCCGGAACATTCTAACAATTTACCCTGTTTCAAAATTGGATAAAGGAAGAAATATATCATGCAGAGCAACTGACGACCTTGGAATGATTTCTGACTCAAGTGAAGTTATAACTCTAGATCCTTATTGTGAGTAATTTACCTTATTGCACGAGTATGATATGGAATATACGGTATACTGATCGATACACCCAATGTACATAGTTTGAATTCAGTTAAGGGTTGTGTACATCTTTTGAAGTAAATTGGTGCTTAAAGCCACTATCAATACTATTTCAATTACCGGTATTCCGTTGCTGTCATGGTTTATTTTTAGAAGAAAAGGAATATCTGGATAAAACTACGTGACCTGCTGAAGTCATGAACAATCTTTATCACATACAGTTGTATCGAGTACACCTCACCATCCATTGGAAGGTTGGACTGTTAAAGCAAAATCATAGACAGGTGGCACGAACTCCAAAGATGTTATTCCAGCTACATGTACCACGTGATTGCGGTCACGGTAACCGTGTCTTCGATAATGATATTAGTTGACATGAAAGAAATAAGATAATTGTGACGTCACTGGTTGGTAAGAACCGTTGACTGTTCATTTAAGGGGTAATTTTGGGGGATATATTTAGCCAGTTATGCCTTGAATAATCGGTTGTGAGAAATGCGCGAAGAATTGAAAGACCATGGCGTCCTTCGTCATTTATCCTTCATCATCCCGAAACCAATTTGTTTATCTTCGTCAAATTTTCATCATAAAAGTACATTTTTATTGATGTCTTAAGTCAGCTTGGTTTAATATTTATAAACATCGAGCTATTACACCTGGTTTCAATGCATGACTTTATTCAGATTGAATGCATTAATATTTCATCAATCGGCATCCTGGTTCCTGTAGAACGAAAGGTAACAAATGGTAATAGCATAGAAGAATTTGAAGATACCAAAGGGGTAATCAGAATCCCTATATCGAAGAAGAACAGACAACACAATGGCAAAATTAAAAGGACAAAAGGACAAACAACGATCTACAAAACATACACATAAAACTAAAGATCGAGTAATACGAACCCCACTAAAACATGGGGTCAACTCTGCACAACATACGTTAACTGGCAGTCTGATTGAGTGTTTGTCTACTTCAGAGTTACTCATTTGGTTTGTAGATCTTCCGTTCCTTCGCGTGATGTCTAGTTCAAAGAAAAGCTTAAAGATACCAAAGAGGTAGTCAGAAGCCGTAAAACACGTGACTAATCTTCATTTCTTGCTTCTAACCCTGCTGCGATCAGGCAGTTTTAACGAACCGACCTTGTTAAGTGTCTAATCCCTTAACCCCTCGACTGCCAAGAAAAGTTTGAAGATACCAAAGAGGTAATCAGAAGCCGTAAAACACATGACTAATCTTCATTTCTTTACTACAGGCAGTTTTAATGAACCGACCTGGTTAAATGTCTAATCCCTTAACCCCTCGACTGCCAAGAAAAGTTTGAAGATACCAAAGGTGTAATCAGAAGCCGTAAATCGAAGGACAGAAAATACAAAGGCCCGTAAATCAATGCATATGTATTATGTAAAATGAATAAATGTTGTTTTTTTTTGTTATTATAGATGGACCGGATAATGTTTCTTTATCGATATCTGGAGATCACGTGAGTGTAACACAAGGGAGACAATTAGGACCTATTACCTGCTCAGCAGTTTGTTACCCGGAGTGCGACTATATATGGAAGCGTTTTAAAAATGGAGCTTACTCAAATATGATAGTGGGTCAGGACTTCACTATTCATTCCGCAAGTATGGACGACAATGGATTTTATAGATGTTACGTAACACACAAGAATGATTCGTCAAAGATATGCACAATCGCTATGACAATATGTGTGAAAGGTAAGTTTAATAATGGAAACAAAAATAGTTTAAGCCCGGCACTTTTTATTGAAGTGTTAGTACTTAGCCATGAAAGTGAGTGGTGATGTATATCAGTGTTAGGGTATCTATTTTGTCATGTACTAGTATATGAGTGTTAGGGTATATATTTTGTCATGTACTAGTATATGAGTGTTAGGGTATCTATTTTGTCATGTACTAGTATATGAGTTTAAGGGTATCTATTTTGTCATGTACTAGTATATGAGTGTTAGGGTATCTATTTTGTCATGTACTAGTATATGAGTGTTAGGGTATCTATTTTGTCATGTACCAGTATATGAGTTTAAGGGTATCTATTTTGTCATGTACTAGTATATGTGTGTTAGGGTATCTATTTTGTCATGTACTAGTATATGAGTGTTAGGGTATCTATTTTGTCATGTACTGGTATATGAGTGTTAGGGTATCTATTTTGTCATGTACTAGTATATGAGTGTTAGGGTATCTATTTTGTCATGTACTAGTATATGAGTGTTAGGCCTAGTGTATTTATTTTGTCATGTACTAGTATATGAGTGTTAGGGTATCTATTTTGTCTCTATTTCTACAAATTTGGTATTTGATTTTGGATTTTTCCGACAGTTTGGAATTCGCTGCTTCTCATTTGCCTTGTTTTATGCTGTGATGATATATCACTGGATTTTTTTTTATACAATTAACACGACATGTGCCACTAGTTGAGCAGGAACGGGTTAGTGTCCCACACCCCCACCGCCCAACCACTCCCAACGGAACACACGAGCACTTCTCCATTTTTAGTACTTCAACACAGCATGGCTTGTGTATTTCTATCTTTAAAAACTTTGCTTTAATGGTTTGTCGTCCAAGGTTGAAACTTTTTGTATTTGTTATTTTTATTAGCCAATTAAATACCAACATTGATTATGTTACATAAGGATTACAAAAAAAGCTTGATGTCTTATAATTGCTCCGGGTACAAAACAACAACAGCAAGAAGATAAAGTAACTCAAAAAAATTAACAAATGCTTGGACAACACGAACTCCAACAAAAAGCAGAAACTAAGCGAGACCAAGTGTTCTTCATGAATGATCAGCATCTCAGTATTATCTAATATAAATAACATTTGTTGCGTCGAAATTAATTATGATTATATTGATGTTTGCAGGCAAGGAACCAGAAACGTCTACTGTTAAAAAAACAACAACTACAGTTGAGTCAACAACTACAGTTAAACCAGCGATATTTATAGTTGAACCAACGACATCAACGATGACAGCTAAATCCACAACGATAATGTCAAATCCACCCAGCAGAAATGTAAATAAAGGTATGCTAATAAATATTAGAGAAAATCAACGGGGCAATGAAAAAAAATACAATCCAGCAGAATAAGCAACATTGGGCAAATAAGACACATAGCATAAACAAAGAAAACCAAACTAACAATACCGAAAACTAAGTAGATGAGCAACACAGACCCAACCAAAAGGTGGAGGTGAACCCAGCAACACAGAGCCCACCAAAAGCTGAAGGTGAACACAGCAACACAGATCCCACCAAAAGCTGGAGGTGAACCCAGTAATACAGACCCCACCAAAAACTGGAGGTGAACCCAGCAACACAGAACCAACCAAAAGCTGGAGGTGAACCCAGCAACACAGACCCCACCAAACGTTGGAGGTGAACCGAGCAACACAGACCTCACCAAAAGTTGGAGGTGAACCCAGTAACATGGACCCCACCAAAACATGGAGGTGATCCCAGTAACACAGACCCCACCAAAACATGGAGGTGAACCCAGTAACACAGACCCCACCAAAAGCTGGAGGTGAACCCAGCAACACAGACCCCACCAAAAGCTGGAGGTGAACGAAGCAACACAGACCCCACCAAAAGCAGGAGGTGAACACAGTAATACAGACCCAACCAAAAGCTAGAGGTGAACCTAGTAACACAGACCCTACCAAAAGCTGGAGGTGAACTGAGCAACACAGACCCCACCAAAAGCTGGAGGTGAACCCAGCAACACAGTCCCCACCAAAAGCTGGAGGTGAACCGAGCAACACAGAACCCACCAAAAGCTAGAGGTGAACCTAGCAACACAGACCCCACCAAAAGCTGAAGGTGAACCCATGTGCTCACCAAGGGTAAGCAGCTCTGGTCTTCTTATAAAACACGGACAAATAGAGTCACAAGGACCAGTTAGTATCTTAACTCAACTATGAAAAAAGGCGTATCGTATACGCCACGGAAAATATACATAGAGATACTGTCGTATTTGAAGCGACTCACGGTAAATTCTTACCAAAACGTGGGCCAAAACATCAACATTTTACAACGGATGCCACCAGCACTACCCATCCGGAGCACCTGAGTTCACCACTAGATTTTAGTTTAATGTGTAGTGTTTGTACATCATTGTTTGTCCATTTTTCCTATTTTAATTTGGCCATTGTATTATTTATTCATATATTTTCGGCTTCTGATTACACCTTTGATATCTTCAAACTTTACTTATCCAGTTTTACGCTATTCTTACAACAGATGGCAGATTCTAGACAAAATCAGTGTACTCTTATTAGTATTTTGTTTACAGTTACGTTGGTACCATTACTTGTTTTTTTCGTAATCGAGTCGCCCCAGTGTGGTAGATCGTGGGTTTCAGCCCCGGTCGGGTCAAATCATAGGCTATGAAATTGGTATTTGTTGCTTCTTCACTAAGTACAAAGCATAAAGGAGTAAAAATCCAACTAAGCGTGTTGGTCTAGTACAAAGTGGAAAGCTTTATCATCTCGTCGAATTTAACCTGTTGTCGCTATGATATAGCTGAACAGTTGCTATTTAAACAGCAATCACTCACTATGCTCTCTTCAGACTCTGTAGATACATGTGATATGGAAAGCTTTATCCTCTCTTCGAATTTAACCTGCTATCGCCATGATATAACTGAATCATTGCTATTTTGGCTTTAA
>MJUT01031533.1:151883-163514 GCA_002080005.1 Gigantidas platifrons
TAGGTAATCAAACTACCCAACTCATTGAGCCACCCGAGCCCTGAAATATTGTTGAAAGTGGTGTTTAACACTAATCCTAATCCTTTTCACACTAGTTTTCTTTCCTTTTAGGATGTTAACACTAACACTGATTATAATTTCACTATGTAATGTGACAGTGTATGCTGCCACAGGAGCATCTTGTCATGACAACAGACACATCAATGGCTGTAGTATTCCATGGTATGTACCAAGCTTCTACAAGGATACCTTTACACCTGTCTGTAACAATCATGACCTGTGCTATTACTGTGTATGTACTTGTGTATAATTATTTGCTATATACTATTTAAAATATACCTCCCGTACGTTACTTTAGTGGGAATCTGTAATATCGAGAAATAAAACCATTTCATAACCAAGTGGTTTTACCAGTTCAAATATCTCGCAAATGTTACTCAGTTTCTAGTTTGAACAAGTAAATATGTATTTGAATCATGTATATAATCTTATTTGACAAAGATCTACATGGGGAGAACCCTGGGATATAGAATTAGAACAGTTGTTCCTTTGCGTGGCACAACCAATAATAAGATCTGTTCGCATCAACTGCAGAACTCACTTTAAGAATATGGGACATCAATGAGCAATATCCACGCAAAGAATTATGGGTATCAAACGCTAATCCTTGTCACATCTACAACACCATTTGTTGACACCATGATAGATCACTCATGCATGGCCGATAAGCCACGCTTTCGTACGTTATCTTTGTTTTCAACCATCGCGGGCAGACGACACAATAATCCAATCAAATAACATACACACCTCTACCACATCATTGGTTGCTACCATGATAGATCTCTCATGGCATATTAGCCTCGCTTTCGTATTTTTTGTTTTCAAAGAGCAGACGAAAATGTGATTTAACATTTGAATATCGTTCTGAATATGGGAAGCATATATGTTAAGTGCATTGGACTTTGCACGAAACGGACCTTAAACCGTGAAAGGGTGGATAATTTTAGAATCTTGCAAGTCGGAAATGTGCAAAAGGTGTATTTTTCTCTTGCATAAAACAAACTAAAATATTGACAATCAATTCAAATTTACATGCCAATGGTATATATTGAATAGAGGTGTATTAAAGTAATACAATAATCTGTTATTTAGATTCCAGAGTGATACAATAATCATTTATTGTAACATGAATACATTCTTTTCCTTTGATCTTTTTATGGCTTAAATATGAAATATTACACACATATACTTGATATTGCACACTTTAAATGTGGACTATAGTTTTATAACTTTCAGAGAGCCGTGCAATAATCAACGATCTAGATGTGATATTGCTTCGTGTTTTGTTGTAGTGTAATAATTATTTATTTTATGTTGTAGGCCTCGCATTACAACCGTACAAGATCGTCGTGTGATAATGAATTCAAACGGAATCTAATGAAAACATGTGATGGTTGGTTTTCATGGTTTTGTCGGACGGCAGCTTACGGTTACTATTGGTCAGTTAAATACTTCGCTAGTAGTCATTTCGTTGAGAGCTCACCTGCTTGGTGTCAGAAGACCTGGGTTAAAAATTGTACTGAACTTTATAAGTAAGAATTAATGGTAACCGCTGTCTTTGTACTTGTATTAACATTTTTCTTAAATAAAGTGATGTGATTTCGCTTATCGTCCATCGATTACAGTTTTATAATCAAACCAACCATCTAATGGAGCATTAAATAACTGAAACAATACTCAACGAGTAGACACGTTTCTGCTCTGGAACACATTATCCACTTTTTACTAAATGCAATAAATCACAATTTTATATTCTTCGGTTTGACTAGACGAGGGTATAACATATGAGGGTCGGCATTACATCGTGGAGGGATTTTCCCACATCACAATGAAGTTCAAAACATTACACAGAAAACAAAAGAACACACACAAGGGCCCTTCGTGATCGTGATCCAGTGGTAAATTTACAAGTACCTCCGTAATCGGTGCCTATCACCATTAAAACTGTGAGTTCGAATCCCGTTCATGGCGAGGTGTATGTTAAGCAATATATCTTAAAATATTTAGAAACATCAGCTGGTCAAGAGTGCATAGAAAACAATAGATACGATAACGTAACCCTCATTCCGCTTGTGCTCTATTTAGAGTTACGAATCGATCCCATTCAACGTATGGGAGCAGCGCCCGGAGTGATTCACACCGGGAAGTTTTTTTGTCCTAATTCCGTTGTAAGTGGTTGGAAAAATTAACGGGGGTGAAAGATAAATATATTTAGGTAAACCTAGAGGTGTTAAATAATCGCTGCAGCAATCCATGGTATTCGGTATATCCATCTGAAAATTTGAATGCATGAAATCTTCTTTCTGTCCGAAATTTTGTTTACAAGTTGCTAGTTCACGCGCACTTGCCTCGTTTTTGAGATATCCTTATTTGGATCAATTTTAAAGTAAAATCTACTTTTTCATAGTAACAGTTTCCATATTTGGCATATATGGATAGGCTCCGCCCATCGCGAGAGTCTACGTAAGGTGCTATAGCGGACAAGTAACAATTTTCAAATACGAAACCGGTCTTGAAGATAGAAACAGGGATTGTAACACTTATTTCGTATCACCATTCCTTAAAAATTGTTGGGAATAATAAGATATGACCAGATATGCAAAAAGAAAGTTGAAATATTCACGGAACGAATATTTTAATTTGCTCCCATACGTTGAATGAGATCGATTCGTAACCCTAAATGGAGCACAAGCGGAATGAGGGTTACGTTATCGTATCTAAGGAAACAACAGACGTATGTGCGCCACAGTCAAATTAATGAAAAAAATAATACGAACGTTATAAATACATGTACTGATCATGTAATAGATGTTGAGTATCTGATGTATCGAGGGGCTGTCGTGGTCTTGATCATATGGTGGTTGGATTTACAACCACCCATTTAGTCAGTACCGATCAACCCTAAAATTATGTGTTCGAATTCCGCTCATGACGGTGTGTACTCGATACAACATTATGTGATAACGTTTGTCAGCGACTTGCGACAGGTATGTAGTTTTCCTCGGGTACTCCGGTTTCCTCTAACAATAAAACTGACCGCCATGATATAACTGAAATATTGATGTTGGGCGTTAAATACCACAACCCTAACATGACCTCACTACGTCAGGTAATATGATCGTGTATGGAATGTTACGAGATTATACTGAATCGTCAGATAAGATGAAATACATCGAACATACATACAATTTTAATAAGATTTTAAAATGTTAATAATAACTTTATTCTCTAAACCAATGTTACAAAGGATACAGAGTGAGAGAGAGAGAGAGTTCAAATTAATACAAAATAAATACATATACATATTATTACATCAATAATCAAGCATACAACTGTACAATAAATACAAATTATGGCAAAAAGTTAGAACCTTGCTTAGATATATATAAAGTATATAATTACATGTCATTTAGAATGCGTATGATTTATCGTCAAAGTTTATTGTTAAAAATTAAATTCATATACAAGATGCAAAAAGTTAATAATCTGACACTGGTGGTTTTTTTAAAACCTTATTTTTTTTTATGTAAGAAGAGTTTGAAGAAACCAATAGTGTAATTAGAATCCGTAAAATAATCTGTGTTTCGCGTGAAAAAAAATGTTTTGTTTTTTTGGGGGGAAGGGGGATAGCCTCTCCGTAAAAAGTAAACGGTTCGTCTATTAAGAATTAAAATCTACCAAGACTATGATTGTCTGAAACTTTCAGATATTTACATGTATTTAATAACGTTATTTATATTTCATTGTCATAATGTTAATTGAGACGAACATAGGTTACAACAGTTCAAGTCCTCAGGTCAAGAACCGAAAATAGAAAACTGAAAAACACGACACATCTGGTTTCGCTTAGGTTTTTTTTGCTCGAGATGGCATTGTTGTCTTGTTTAATCTTTATGCCTGTTCTTTTGTTGTTTGTTTTTGCATTCTGATTGTCCTTTTTGAATAATCTAGTTGTGTTCATCTCAGATTCATTCGAGTATATAAATTATATATACAATATACATACCTTTTCTTCAAATATACAATTTATTTGTATGATGCTTAGAAATAAGTATGCATGTACAGAGTACAACGCGAATTAGTTTTACATGCAGAGACAATGTATACATAGTGTGTTTATTCTGCTATGTCAAACAAGTTGCCCATGTGGGTTACGTTATTTCTCCATTCTCGAGAGTTAAATAAAAAAATTTAACCACTCGCCTGACAGCTTGTGGTTAAAATTTTTAATCTAACTCTCTTGAGTGGAGAAATATCGTAACCCACGGGTAACTGAAGGAGAATTTATATATGTCATTTTGGTTGAATATTGCATGAAATTGACACTTCTGTCCTCTGTAAGGGAAATAACTCAAATAATAAAATGTTCAACGTGTATAATTTTTCAACCAAGTCGGGAATTGGCAAATGGAGTATTGCTGGCTAGGCAATATAAAACACTCACCCACTTATATTAATTAACCATGAGTCACTACTGCGCTCAATTACACCCAGATAAGGATCGTCCTCATCTACGGCAAAACGGTTCGGTGGATGTGACGTAGCTGTAGCATACCCCATTGCGTCAGATTCATTTGTTTCGAAATTGATGTTACTATGATTATTTCTTGTTGAATTCAAATGTTCTTTCAATTCATGATTCCTTTGTGGAATTTGCATGCAGTCCCGTCTAGAGTTAAAATCAGAGCATACGCTCTTTGGATTTATATCAGGGGAATGCAATGTCTCGTAGATGTTAGTATGCACGCATTGCAGGTAATTGTCATTTGGGTTTTCTCTTTCCATATGAGAATCAAGTTCAATATCATCGTTAATTACAGCATATGAATCGGAAATTCTTGAAATATGCTCGTCGTTTGTGGTTTCTCTATTATATGGAGGTGGATTCTGACATCTTCGTCTCCGTCTCAGAAAATAGAAAATGCATAAGCCAACAACGATCGCAATAACGATAACACTACCGGAAGCAGCTGAATATAATATAATATCTTTGGTATTGAGACCTGCAACATTTGAAAAAAATAAATATATCAATTTTATCAAAAAATTATATTAGATTTATTCATTCCGGTCCTTCCCTCATTTAAGACTTATCACCAGGTTTGCAACAAGAGTTACCCGACATGTGCCGTTAGTTGAGCAGGAACTACCTACCCTTCCGGATCACCTAAGTTCAACCGGTTTGTAGTGGGGCTCGTACTGCTCAATAACTAGTTTTCTCTGTTCAAATCTTTCTAATGCTAACGATTATGTAAAATTTGAAAAACAAGTTACTGATTTATGTGTCCTCAAAAAATCTCATTTTTTTAGCGTAAAAGCATTGCTTCCATAATCCCCACCGAAGGGTTAAATGATTGGTAACAAAGCCTCTTCCTTTGTACAATCAAAATTAAAGTAAGAAATTGGTGCATTCGTTGACGCGGTTGGTTTGACTTTTATTCGTATACATTCGAAAACATAATTACTTAAAATTATCAAAACTTCTTTCATGTTATACATATCCTACAATTACATATATTTGTTTTTTTAGTTTCGTGTTATGATGTTCGATACGATATTCGCATAATGACAATGTGACAATGTTGGGTTCGTCTTTACCCCCCCCCCCCCTCCCTCTATTTTGGTGTTTTATTTCTTATTTGTATTTATTTACGCTTATTGGTGTCCAACACGATTTCCATATCAGATTCTGAAGAGAGCATAGTGAGTGATTGTTGTTTAACGCTAAAATAGCAATGATTCAGTTGTATCGTAACGATAGCAGGTTACATTTGAAGAGACGATAAAACTTTCCCCTTTGTACTAGACGCTTAGTTGGACTTTTACTTCTTAATGCTTTGTACTTAATGAAGGAGCAACACATATTAATTTCATGGCCTATGATTTGACCCAATCGGGGCTGGAACATTGAAGGCAAGCACGCTATCTATTACACCACCAATGTGGTTTCTACGAAGGGTGAAGAGAACATAAGCAAAGGGACGACTCGATTACGAAAATAAGTAATTGTACCAACGCAACTGTAAGCAAAATACTAATAAGAGGCCAATGATTTTGTCCAGAATCTGCCATCTGTTGTAAGAATAGCTTGAAACTGAATAAGTAAATTTTGAAGATACCAAAGGTGTAATCAGGAGCCGAAAATCGACGAATAAATAATACAACGGCCAAATAAAAATAGGAAAAATGGACAACCAATGATGTACAAAACACTACACATAAAACTCTTGTTTAAGATATAAAAACTCAACTAAAAACGAGTGGTGAACTCATGTGTTCCGGATGGGTAGGTGGTAGTGGCATCCGTTGTAACATGTTGCTATTTTGTCCCACACTTTAGTAAGAATTGACCGTGAGTCGCTTCAAATACGACCTTATCTCTATGTATATTTTCCATTGCGTATACGATACGAATATTTTTTTCTAGTCGAGTTAAGAACAATACTTGTATGTAAATAAAAACATGAATTTTAAAGTATGACAACGTTACTGATATTGAGAGTAAATTAAGTGCTGAACGCATGATACTAACTGGTCCTTGTGACTCTATTTGATGTATTTGTCCGTGTTTTTTTAAGAAGACCAGAGCTGCTTACCCTTGGTGATCACATGGGTTCACCTCCAGCTTTTTGTGGGATCTGTGTTACTGGGTTCACCTCCAGCTTTTGGTGGGGTCTGTTGCTGGGTTCACCTCCAGCTTTTGGTGGGGTCTGTGTTGCTGGGTACACCTCCAGGTTTTGGTGGGGCCTGTGTTGCTGGGTACACCTCCAGGTTTTGGTGGGGTCTGTGTTGCTCATCTGCTTAGTTTTGGGTATTGCTAATTTGTTTTCTTTGTTTTCACTCTGTGTCTTATGTACCCAATGTTGCTTGTTCTACTGGATTGTATTTGTTATTGCCCCTTTGATTTTCTCTAAAGTTTATTATTAACATACCGTTATTTACAATTCTACTAACAGTAGACGTTTCTGTTCCCCTGTCTGCAAAAATCAATATAATCATAATTAATTCCAATGCAACAAAGGTTATTTATATGATATAATACTGAGATGCTGACCATTATTTGAAGAACACGTGGTCTCTGATATGCTGACCATTCCTNGTTGTGGCATCCGTTGTAACATGTTGCTATTTTGTCCCACACTTTGGTAAGAATTTACCGTGAGTCGCTTCAAATACGATCTTATCTCTATGTATATTTTCCATTGCGTATACGATACACATATTTTTTCTATTCGAGTTAAGAACAATACATGTATGTAAATAAAAACATGGATTTTAAAGTATGACAACGTTACTGATATTGAGAGTAAATTAAGTGCTGAACGCATGATACTAACAGGTCCTGTGACTCTATTTGGTGTATTTTCCGTGTTTTTAAGAAGACCAGAGCTGCTTACCCTTGTTAAGCACATGGGTTCAACTCCAGCTTTTGGTGGGGTCTGTTGCTGGGTTCACCTCCAGCTGTTTATGTGATCTGTGTTACTGGGTACACCTTCAGATTTTGGTGGGGTATGTGTTGCTGGGTACACCTCCAGCTTTTGGTGGGGTCTGTGTTGCTGGGTACACCTTCAGATTTTAGTGGGGTCTGTGTTGCTGGGTACACCTCCAGCTTTTGGTGGGGTCTGTGTTGCTGGGTACACCTCCTGCTTTTGGTGGGGTATGTGTTGCTGGGTACACCTCCAGCTTTTGGTGGGGACTGTGTTGCTGGGTACACCTCCAGCTTTTGGTGGGGTCTGTGTTGCTGGGTTCACCTCCTGCTTTTGGTGGGGTCTGTGTTGCTGGGTACACCTCCAGCTTTTGGTGGGGTCTGTATCACTGGGTTCACCTCCTGCTTTAGGTGGGGTCTGTGTTGCTGAGTACACCTCCAGGTTTTGGTGGGTTCTGTATTGCTCATCTGCTTAGTTTTGGGTACTGTTAATTTTGTTTTCTTTGTTTTTACTCTGTGTCTTATGTACTCAATGTTGCTTGTTCTACTGGATTGTATTTTTTATTGCCCCTTTGATTTTCTCTAAAGTTTATTATTAACATACCATTATTTTCAATTCTACTAACAGTAGACGTTTCTGTTCCCCTGTCTGCAAAAATCAATATAATCATAATTAATTTCAATGCAACAAATGTTATTTATATGATATAATACTGAGATGCTGGCCATTATTTGAAGAACACGTGATCTCTGATATGCTGACCATTCCTGAAGAACACGTGGTCTCGCTTAGTTTCTGCTTTTTGTTGGAGTTCGTTTGTCCAATCATTTGTTCATTTGTTTTGAGTTACTCTTATGTTCCTGCTGTTGTTGGTTTATACCCGGACCAATTGTAAGACATCAAGTTTTCTGTAATCCTTATGTAACATAATCAAGGTTGGTATTTAATTTGCTAATAAAATTAACAAATACAAAACGTTTCAACCTTGGACGACAAACCGCTAAGGCAAAGTTTTTAAAGATAGAAATACACCAGCCATGCTGTGTTGAAGTACTAAGCATGGAGAAATGCTCGTCTGTTACTTTGGGGGTGGGAGTTGATGCGTAGTAAACTGTTCCTTCCCAACTAGTGGCACATTTCGTGTTAATCCGGTGATATATCATCACAGCATAAAACAAGGCAAATGAGAAGCAGAGAATTCCAAACTGTCGGAACAATTTCAAAAATACAAAATACGTAGAAATAGAGACAAAATAGATACCCTAACATCCATATACATGACCAGTCACTTTCCTGGCTTAGTACAGACACTTCAATAAAAAGTGGCGGGGTTAAACTAGTTTTATCAAATGTTTTACATATATCAAACTTACCTTCCACAGATATTTCCATGGTGGTTGCGTCTTTCCTTGACGTATCATTCTTGTGTGCTACGTTACATATATAAGATCCACTGTCCTCCATAGTTGCAGAATGAATTGTGAAGTTCTGACCCACCCTCATAGTTGAGGAAACTCCATTTTTTAAACGATTCCATATATAGTCACACTCTAGGTAACAAACTGCTGAGCAGGTAATAGGACCTAATTGTCTCCCTTGGGTCACACTCACGTGATTTCCAGATATCGATAAAGCAACATTATCCGGTCCATCTATCATAAAAAAAAACAGGTATTCATTTTACATAATACATATGCATTGATTTACATGGCCTTTGTATTTTCTATCCTTCGATTTACGGCTTCTGATTACCCCTTTGGTATCTTCAAACTTTTCTTGGCAGTCGATGGGTTAAGGGGTTAGACATTTAACCAGGTCGGTTCGCTAAAACCGCCTGTATTAAGAAATGAAGATTAGTCATGTGTTTTACGGCTTCTGGTATCTTCACACTTTTCTTTGAACTAGACATCACGCAAAGGAACGGAAGATCTACAATTCAAATGAGTAACTCTGAACTAGACAAACACTCAATCAGACTGCCAGTTAACGTGTGTTGTGCAGAGTTGACCCCATGTTTTAGTGGGGTTCGTGTTACTCGATCTTTGTTTGATGTATATGTTTTGTAGATTGTTGTTTGTCTGTTTATTGATTTAGGAGTTTTGACTTTCCCTTTGGAAGATTGCTCGGTGTTCGGTAATTTTGTTATTACCCTTATTTGTACTTTTTCCTTTTGGCCATTGTGTTGTCTGTTCTTCTTCGATATACATATTCTGATTACCCCTTTGGTATCTTCAAATTTTTCTATACTATTACCATTAGTCATCTATAGTTCTACAGGAGCCAGGATGCTGATTAATGAAATATTAATGGATACAATCTGAATAAAGTCATGCATTGTAACCAGGGGTAATATCTCGATGTTTATAAATTTTAAACCAAGCTGACTTAAGGCATCAATAATTATGTAGTATGACCGCCACGGAATAATTGAAATAGTAATGATAGTGACTTTAAGCATCAATTTAGCTCGAAAGATGTACACAACTCTTAACTGAATTCAAACTATGTACATCGTGTGTATCAGTATACCGTATATTCGATATCATACACGTGCAATAAGATAAATTACTCACAATAAGGATCTAGAGTTATAACTTCACTTGAGTCAGAAACCATTCCAAGGTCGTCAGTTGCTCTGCATGATATATTTCTTCCTTTATCCAATTTTGAAATAGGGTAAATTATTAAAATGTTTCGGACGCCTCCACTAACTGTCCAACTATATTGTAAACTATGCGGTACAAATGTAGGCCAGCGTTGAACACGTGATATACACGTGAATATTGTCCGACCATTAACAAACGGATACTTATCAAAAGTAATATTTGGTGTCTGTGCTTTATCTGCAATAGTATATTTAAAACAGGAATTATTATCGTATCTAATCAACTATGCATTATATGTTATTCCAGTCTTAGACAAGGTATATAATGTCACATTCAACGGCATATGATTTATATTCCATGAGCCGAAGACGAATGGAATATCAATCGTAAGCCGTGAATACAATTTTAAAATTTTCAAAAAAATTCAAAATTTTCATAAAATACATGTATTAGTAAAGGCATGGTTGAAATATGATATAATGAACATTACATGTCAAAATATGTATCACATGCCGTATCAACCCTCGACCTATATCACCCCAAGGGGCCGTTGGCCCTTGGTTGATATAGGGATCTCGGGTGTTATAGGGCTCTCGGGTTGATACGGCATATGATACAGATTTTGACATGTAATATTCAGTATTTAATCAACCATAAATTGATATTTTACTAATTTTCGCATTTAATAAATTATTCATTGATATTTTAATTATTTTCGTATTTGATAAACTATCCATTGATATTTTAATTATTTTCGTATTTAATCAACTAAGCATTGATATTTTAATCATTTTGGTATTTAATGAACTATGCATTGATAATTTAATTGTTTTCGTATTTTATACAGATATATCATGTTTGGGAGGGGTATTTGCGGAAAATACCAGTCGAGAGACGACAAATTTCCCAAGCCGAATGACGAGGGAAATTTAGTCTCAAGACTGATATTTTTCGCAAATACCCCTCTAAAACATGATATATCTGTTTAATTACACCGAATATTATTTAGAACACTGGCTAAATAAATAATACCTTTTGTTTGTCGTTTTCAGGACTTAACATGATGTATCTGTTTAATTCTACCGAATGATGTTACATAAAACGCACAACTGATAACGTTTAGCAAATTTTGTTACAAACGTCTCGATGAAGGGTAATTATTAGGCCAATACCCTAGCAAAGGCGGAAAAGCTGAAGAAAACTCAGAATTTGTAAAAAAAAAATACCCCTTTCATCAATCAATCAGATGACAGCATTCTGATATAAGGTGTAATTAAATCAATTATATGCTTGGTTGTTTTCAAAGTGTTGCTTTGTCTTTCTCTGCTACGAATTTGTACTATTCCCCTGGAGGCTCAAATATATCTTTATGCTTATGTTTAAGTAATACACCAAAACATTAAATGCAGTACTATAATGGATACAGTATGATCAACGATTGGAAATGAAGTCCAACTGTTTATGCAATTGTAAAGCAATGACCAGTATCGATAATATCATACAAGAAATGGATTGATTATCGTTAAAAATACGAAAAT
>MJUT01031546.1:2137-19568 GCA_002080005.1 Gigantidas platifrons
ACCTCATATAAAACTCTACATAGAAAACTAATGGTTGAGTAACACGAACCTCATATATAGCTCTACATAGGAAACTATTGGTTGAGTAACACGACACTCATATATAACTCTACATAGAAACCTAAAGCTTGAGTAACACGAACCTCATATAAAACTCTACATAGAAACCTAAAGCTTGAGTAACACGACCCTCATATATAACTCTACATAGAAACCTAAAGCTTGAGTAACACGAACCTCATATATAACTCTACATAGAAAACTAATGTTTGAGTAACACGAACCTCATATATAACTCTACATAGGAAACTATTGGTTGAGTAACACGACCCTCATATATAACTCTCCATAGAAAGCTAATGGTTGAGTAACACGAACCTCATATAAAACTCTACATAGAAAACTAATGGCTGCGCAACAAAAACCTCATATAAAACTCTTCATAGAAAACTAATGGTGAATAACACGAACCTCATATATAACCCTACATAGATAACTACCGGTTGAGTAACACGAACCTCATATATAACTCTACATAGAAAACTAACGGTTGAGTAACACGAACCTCATCTAAAACTCTACATAGAAAACCAGTGGTTGAGTAACACGAACCTCATATAAAACTCTAAATAGAAAACTAATGGTTGAGCAACACGAATCTCATATATAACTCTACATAGAAAACTAATGGTTGAGTAACACAAACCTCATATAAAAATATTCATAGAAACTAATGGCTGAGTAAACGAACCTCATATATAACTCTACATAGAAAGCTAATGGTTGAGTAACACGAACCTCATATATAACTCTACATAGAAAGATAATGGTTGAGTAACACGAACCTCATATAAAACCCTACATAGAAAACTAATGGTTGAGTAACACGAACCTCATATAAAACTCTACATAGAAAACTAATGGTTGAGTAACACGAACCTCATATACAACTCTATATAGAAAACTAATGGCTGAGTAACACGAACCTCATATACAACTATACATAGAAAACTAATGGCTGAGTAACACGAACCTCATATAAAACTCTGCATAGGAAACTAATGGTTGAGTAACACGAACCTAATATAAAACTCTACACAGAAAACTAATGGTTGAGTAACATGAACCTCATATATAACTCTACATAGAAAACTAATGGTTGAGCAACACGAATCTCATATAAAACTCTAAATAGAAAACTAATGGTTGTGTAACACGAACCTCATATAAAACCATACATAGAAAACTAATGGTTGAGTAACACGAACTTCATATATAACTCTACATAGAAAACTAATGGCTGCGCAACACAAACCTCATATAAAACTCTTCATAGAACACTAATGGTGAATAACACAAACCTCATATATAACTCTACATAAAAAATTAACGGTTGAGTAACACGAACCTCATATATAACTCTACATATAAAACTAACGGTTGAGTAACACGAACCTCATCTAAAACTCTACATAGAAAACCAGTGGTTGAGTAACACGAACCTCATATACAACTCTAAATAGAAAACTTATGGTTGAGCAACACGAATCTCATATATAACTCTACATAAAAAACTAACGGTTAAGTAACACGAACCTCATATATAACTCTAAATAGAAAACTAGTGGTTGAGTAACACGAACCTCATATATAACAACATAGAAAACTAAAAGTTGAGTAACACGAACCTCATATAAAAATCTACATATAAATCTAATGGTTGAGCAATACGAACCTCATATATAACTCTATATAGAAAGCTAATGGTTGAGTAACACGAACCTCATATAAAACACTACATAGAAAACTAATGGCTGCGCAACACAAACCTCATATAAAACTCGTCATAGAAAACTAATGGTGAATAACACAAACCTCATATATAACTCTACATAAAAAATTAACGGTTGAGTAACACGAACTTCATATATAGCTCTATATATAAAACTAACGGTTGAGTAACACGAACCTCATCTAAAACTCTACATAGAAAACCAGTGGTTGAGTAACACAAACCTCATATACAACTCTAAATAGAAAACTTATGGTTGAGCAACACGAATCTCATATATAACTCTACATAAAAAACTAACGGTTAAGTAACACGAACCTCATATATAACTCTAAATAGAAAACTAATGGTTGAGTAACACGAACCTCATATAAAAATATTCATAGAAACTAATGGTTGAGTAAACGAACCTCATATATAGCTCTACATAGAAAGCTAATGGTTGAGTAACACGAACCTCATATATAACTCTACATAGAAAGCTAATGGTTGAGTAACACGAACCTCATATAAAACTCTATATAGAAAACTAATGGTTGAGTAACACGAACCTCATATAAAAATATTCATAGAAAGCTAATGGTTCAGTAACACGAACCTCATATAAAACTGGGTATACTTGTGAAGGAAATATTAATAATTATTTCACTGCAATATATAAATTATAATATGACTTATGTATAATATATATAACTTACCCACATTCTGTACATCTGTATAAATTTCCATGTTCTAGTCCTCCTCTCTGTGTAGTAGATCTGTAAGTAAAATAATACATACTGATGATTACATTATGTTTGTACTGGTCTTTAACCAAACAATTATAATTATAACATCGTTCTTACTGTTACCACTATAATGTGTTACAGAACCACATTGGTGTTGTAATGGTTAGCGTACTCACCTCGAGTTCAGTAGATCGTGGGTTCGAGCTCTGGTCGGGTCAAATCAAAGACTATAAAATTGGTATTTGTTGCTTCTCCGCTAAACAAACGGCATTAAATGGTAAAAGAAAGACAGATTGGCTCAGTATCACAATAGTATGTCCGTGTGGAGTCACATGTCTATCCGCAGACTGTTCTTACAGTTTGCTAGTACTATAACAGTCCAACTCAGCGTGTTGGTCTAGAACAAAGCGGCCATCATCATCATTTCATGGAACATTAACTTGTTCTCGCCAGGATATATCTAAAAAACTGCTCTGAGGTGGCGTTAAACAACAATCACTCACTCACTCTTACTGTTACCACTGTAACGTTCTCATAATTTATCCTATAACTCCACACACACATGTATATATCGGTAATACAATTATAATTATTATTAGACAACCTTCTTACTGTTACCACTATAATGTTATAAATATTTCTACTATAACTCCACACATTTATATAATACAATTATAATTATTATTAGACATCCTTCTTACTCTTAACACTATAATGTTATAAATATTTCTACTATAACTCCACACATTTATATAATACCATTATAATTATTATTAGACATCCTTCTTACTCTTAACACTATAATGCTATAAATATTTCTCCTATAACTCCACACATTTATATAATACAACTACAATTATTATTAGACATCATTCTTACTGTTACCACTAAAATGTTATACCTATTTCTCCTATAACTCCACATATTTATATAATACAATTATAATTATTATTAGACATCCTTCTTACTGTTAACACTATAATGTTATAAATATTTCTACTACAACTCCACACATTTATATAATACCATTATAATTATTATTAGACATCCTTCTTACTGTTAACACTATAATGTTATAAATATTTCTCCTATAACTCCACACATTTATATAATACAACTACAATTATTATTAGACATCCTTCTTACTATTACCACTAAAATGTTATACCTATTTCTCCTATAACTCCACATATTTATATAATACAATTATAATTATTATTAGACATCCTTCTTACTGTTACCACTATAATGTTATAAATATTTCTCATATCCTGGTGTTGCCAATTCTCGATAACGTAAGAAACATTTTCGCTGTGTGTCCCTTAGAAACAATAAATTTTTACAAAATTATTTTTGTTTGTTTGTCAAAACTAGTTCTTTATTTCTACCAAACCTAAAAGTTCTACTCCTAGAAGTTACGAAGAAAACATGATTGTTGTGTATGACATTATTTCCGATACTTTGTGTATCACGACACCAGTTCTCGATAAGTGTGTAAAATGATGAAACATCAATCATGGAGGGCATATTTACTAAAAATTAAAGGAAAAAAAGAAAAAAATGTATTTAAGATATTTGCAAACACCGAGATGATTGATTTCAGCCATACATGTAAAATTAAGCATGTTTGAAAAAGTGTCCCATTGGGGTTACACAATAGAGAAGTAACGTTGATATGAAGATAAAACTGATAAGGTATGACCCGAACGGTGTTCCATGCTTTTTTTTTCATGAACAGCGCCACCTGTATATTTGCGGTTTTGTATGACGTATACGTACTTGACCTTCATTGACGGTAAAGTTTTGCTTACATCACAAACTTATATTTTAAGCAATGACCCGGTGAACTTAGAGTTATTTTTTGAATAAGAAAATGTGCATATATATCTGAGAGTATAAAGATTATGTTCATATATTCCTTGATACGTAGCACAGCCATTTTTTCCTTCTTGCGAAGCTAGGTGGTGTCCATAGGTAAAATCCTGGCGAACAGAAGACACGTGAGTTTCCCCAATTTGTGTCAACTCTCAAGCGCATAATTATCGAGAACTGGTAACTATCGAGAACAGGTGAATGAACGATAATACAATTATAATTATAATTATAACATCCTTCTTACTGTTACCACTATAACGTTATAAATATTTCTGCTATAACTCCACACGTTTATATAATACAATAATAATAATTATTATACATCCTTCTTACTGTTACCACTATAATGTTATAAATATTTCTCCTATAACGCCACACATTTATATAATACAATTATAATTATTATTAGACATCCAATCGCAACCGAAACTTAAATATTTAGGCATAGACATAGACCAAAATTTATCAGGAGAAATTACAGTTAACTCAATAATAAAAAAGGTAAATTCTAGACTTAAATTTATGTACCGTAAAGCGAGGTGTTTGTCAACTGAAACTCGCAAAACTCTTACAACGGCTCTAATCCAATGTCACTTTGACTACTCATGTTCCTCGTGGTATGCTGGTGTTTCACAGACCTTAAAAAACAAACTTCAGATTGCCCAGAACAAAACCGTTAGATTTATAAAAGAATTAGGTCCAAGATCTAGTGTTCGCCAACCAGAACTATCAAGTGTTGGATTTCTTAATATTGAGAATAGGGTAAAGCAATTAAGATTAGGACATGCACATAAAATCTATAACAACAAATGTCCAACGTATTTAAAAGATAATTTTATAAAAGTTAGTGAAAATCATGAATATAACACTAGATCAAGCCAATTCAACTTCGTTGTTCCAAAAATCAAAGGTGTGGGCTCTTCAACTTTTTTCTTTAATGCTATTAAAGATTGGAACTCGCTTCCAAATAACATAAAATCAATAAAAGACCATAACGCTTTCAAAACAGTAATAAAACAACATCTTAAAAATTAATTACAGCCATATCTTTTAAAATATTATCAACTAAAATTGTGCCATGTGACCTCTTAACTCATTTTTTTTATTTTTTATTTTATTAAACAAGTGATATACACTAAAGGACCCCATTGGAAATAAGCGGAAACGCTTTAATGGGTTATCCTTGGAAGGATATCAACTTAAAGTGCATTTTAACCTTGATACATTGTTTTATATAATTTTATATTTGTATATTTTTAAACTACACTAGATTTAGTTGGTATCTGTCCTAAATGAATTTTACCTTTTACCTTTACCTAGACATCATTCTTACTGTTACCACTATAACGTTATAAATATTTCTCCTATAACTCCACACATTTATATAATACTTATATAATATAGTGCAAGGTCATTTACCTACGATTGTATGAGTCATAATAGTTTTATAATCATCACCCTCTTCTAACTACCCTAGCGGTGACTTCCTTTAGGTCACTTGGGTAGCGCGTTTGCTTACAATGCGAGAGGTTCCGCGATCAATTCCTCTCCGGGACATTTCATTTTTCGGATATAGAACATAGCTTAACAACTAAATCCATGGAATGAACTCCTTGGTGTTTCAAAGGGGTGTACGGTTCCTGCTTCAATAGTGGAACCCATTGTGTTGCTTTCGATTAACATTCGTTAATGACGAAGAATGGGATTTTGACTTCGAAAAACGAAACCTATTCGTGGTCTTCTGTAGCAGATATTCGTGGTCATCTGTAGCAGATATTCCACAGCCGTAAGCTAATTATAAGTCATGATTTCAACAGTTAGAAATAACTCCTAGGAATCCTCGTTCAGTAACTTCAATATTCACATCAAAACTCAAAGAAAACCGCAATACATGAATTAATATTAATATATTGTATTATTAATCTTACCTAGCCGGTGCTCTGTCAGCTTGCTTGGTCTGTGTTGTACTGAAAATAAAAATGTAGGCAAACATGAACAAAGGTTTTGCATAACATTTCAAAGGAAACCATTCTAGAATCCTCCCCTCTCCTGGTTTAGATTCATAGACGACGTTGAAAGTAAATGGAGGGACACTGAAGACAATCTAGAATCCCACTCATCAACCCATCTGCTGGTCTAGATTCATAGACGACGTTGACATGAAGTGGAGGGACACTGAAGAAAATCTCCATCGCTTCTTCCATAGGTGCAAATAATACATACTCGTTCATAAAATTCACTAATGAAATATTTCAAACCAATGTATCCTCTTGGAAGTAGCCACCACTGCACACAATGGAGCAATGTCAACAGTTGTATTCGACAAAACATTTGACAAACATCAATATCTCCCACCACAAAGCTGTCATCCCAGACACTGTCAACAACATAATCCCCTACAGCCAGTCTGTCTGAGTGAAACACATTTACTCAGCAGAGGAACAAAGACAAGGCTTAGTGAACTGTGGTATCATCTTAAAAAGAGGGGATATAGCAATGAACGTATCAAAATGGGTTTCTGTAAAGCTGGTTTGGTTTCTATAGAAAAGGGGAAATCATTCAGTAAGTCGGTTATATTTATATATAATTGATTAACTTGTAACATCAAACCTACTTGTAGTCTTTTTCCTAATTATTGTCATCATTTATATTTTATCTTCTATATCATTTATTTCATGTAATATTTTTATTATTTTGTGTAATATAACATTTATCTTCAATTGTGTAACATAATACAATAACACACTAACTATTTGTCACTAACTTAGTTGTGCAATGGACGAATGAAAGTCCGACAGAATGAAACTCGTATCCGAAACTTTTATGGCCGTAATGCTAGGTGTTTCGTGACACTGATAAACTGGTGCTTAACCTCACCACATGAATCGATGCTTTCAGACATAGTAAATATTAGACTATTTAGAAAAAAATGTCAGCAAATCAATATCCATAATACAAATGTATAGTACTTATTTCAATGACATATACATACCTAAGACTGTATGTTCCAATCAGCTGATCAATATCAGAATCAGTAACTTTCTTGTGGCTGTATTTAATAGAAGGTATATCAGGTAAAGGCACAACTGCCAGCTTTGATAGTTCATCATTTAATGTCTGCAGATGTTGACGGATAGAAGCATCATTTCTCGATTGTTGTGTTTTATGCTCTCTTTTTTCGATCTCCTTTGCATTCTCCAACTGCTGTTTGTAATCCACCAACGTCTTCGTAACCGATTCTTTTTCGTTTCTTGTTTTCTCTCTCAATGTCGCGATCATCTTCTCAATATGGCGGTCAACCATTGCTTTTATCTTTGTACCCTCTTCCTTTATTTCATATATAGCGGATGTAACACTGAGGTCAAAAGTAGTAAGACCTGTCTCCACCTGCATTTGGTTTGTTTGGATTACATCCAGTGTTGTGTTCATTTCCTTTCTGAAGGTTGTTCTAAGATTAGAAATAGACTCCTTCATATTGGACACTTTATGGCCGTAGTGTTTACCAGTGACACATTGTGCGCAGACTGAAATATTACAGTTGTCGCAAACAAAAAGGAAATCTTCTTTGTGTTCTTTACATCTCAATTTTACTTCCGGGACGACATTTTCACCGCTTTGAAACTCGTGATTTTTTGTCACTTTCACCCTCTTATGTAAAGACTTACAGCTGCTGCAAAAATATTGTTCACAGGTTAGACAAAAGTCTGTACCGGAACCCGACATACATATCTCACAAGTCTTTAATGCGGACTGAGCCATGACAGTGTAGTCAACAGGTAATCTATTTAGGTGAGAACTTTAAAATTAGAACCGATTACCGACAAAGGTATGACAAATTACGGTTAGTATTGAAGTACATGTTTATTATTTTTTATATTGTTATCTGATGTTATCATAATAATTTATTACAGAAAATACCGATGTTATTGTTTAAGCAAACTGTGTATCTAATTATATCTATAATTGTGTTAGTTGTATTTTAATATACAAATAAGACAACATTGTTGACAATATTTACATACGAAAAGGGGGAGGGGGCGGCGTTGATCAGTATAAACATTATGTTTTATTTTGACTTCATAGGGGTAGATTATAGTTAATAGACCTACATTTTGCATTGTTTCGAAATATGAAAATTATTAAATATTTCTAAGTGTTTGTTGTTCCTATCTTATAAATGATACGGTGTGGATGTACAATATATGTGTATTTATGTAGCATTCTATAAAAATAAAATGCGTTTATTTACTTGATTATATGTGTATTTATATAGCATTTTATTACAATCAAATATGTTTGGTTTCTTAATTATATATTTATTTATGTATTAAATAATGCGATGCTTATCTACAATAGATGTGTATTTATGTATTAAATAATACGATGTGGATCTACAATATGTAGCATTCTATTACAATCCAAAGACACTGGCAACACTGGGCACACAAGACACAGAACGAAGACAAAGCAATTAAGCGTAGTTTTTATTATTTTATTATGTAAATATTTGATATTTAATAATAACGGGTGCCGTGTCGTTATTTTATTTTCTAAATATTCGCCTAAAAATTCAGACTTTGTTCGGATTTTGTTTTACCGAAATCGACACCTCGTGTCAACAAAAAGTAAACAATGTCCATAATGAAAAGTAGTTGACATTTTCTCAGCCCTCTCACAAGTCAGATTATATTCCACAGCAAGAATATATAACTAGACTAGACCACTGTCTTTTAGATCTACCAAAAGATTCATACTTGTTAAAACTTATAGAACTGTCAAACAATTCTGAAGCTTGTCTGACTTGGTATCACAGTACACAATGTCCATGATGAAAAATAGTTGACCTCTTTTCAACTCTCTTACAAGTCGGATTATAATCCCAATAAGAATATATTGCCAAAAACGATCACTATCTCTTAGATCTGTTAGATCTACCAACATATTGGTACATGTTAAAACTTACAGAACTGACAGGTCATTACAGGGGTGGTCTACATGAAAATTGTCACCGAAAATCAACAACGAAAAGCTCTTCGACATCTACTTATGGTAGGCATTGTCATATCCTATGTAGATTTATACAAGGTGATAAAAGATGACAATAGAGTAACTGTTACTCATGAGAGTAGTAAGTCTGTAAAAATAGAAATGATTGAGATAAGCATCAACATTGGCAAGAGTGAGCCATCTAGTAAAAGACTGGACCAATAAACGAGAAAACAATTTAGGCTTAACAGACAGACAGACAACAATAAATTACGTTTAGATATGTCTGAAATAAAGGAGCAATTGAAGACACATTCGAGTGAATACAACAGAAAATCGACCCCAAATGATTCTAAATATAAATTGTTGACTAAAACATTAGATGATTTTGATCTGAATAATTTGATCGAAAATATCAATTCTATAAACACATAATTAGATAAATATAACAAATTGCAAGATACGATCCAACAAAGTTTAAATGACTTAAGATTGTCTGTTATACCTTGGCATGCATCGATGGCTTCCCCGTTGAGAGCCCCTGACCATTTAAATGTCAACAATTCTTTACAATTTGTGAACAATGTTGTGTCTCCGATAAATGAAAAGTTAAACGTACAAATTATTACAGACAAATGAAACGGTACGAATGTACTTGATAGTGTTATTGACAAGCGTTCACTGCAAATAGTTGATGTTAGCATATAAACTTTGACAAGTTCTAAATCTGATGGCATGCTGAATAAGACGTATAAGGAACAATCCAAATTTATTATTTCGGTCCGTATACAAGGAAATACCGAAGAAATAAAACTGGTAGATAACGATGCATTTGTTGATGTTTTTCCGAGTTCGGCTATATATTTTATATATCAGGGATAGACACATTATTTCTAAAGATGTTAAATGTAAAAACTATTGTACGGCAAATATAACTTTTCTCATGTATCAGCAAAGTTCAACAAACGGTGTATGAGATGGTTAAGAAACCGTGACAGGCAACTTAGATGGAACGAAAGACAAATAGTAAAACTTTAAGATTAGTGTTATTTTCTATGCTAGTCTAACCATATTAACATGGAAAGTGAGAAGTATTATGTCATCCACTTTATGTCTGTCAGATTTTCTGCCTGTCACTGATTGAGAGATATTGATATTATACGTAAACACAAACTTAAACCGATCTCATTGTCGTACATGAATAGTATAGATACAAGATATCATAATGTATCAAAAACTGATAGATTGAATGATTTGTTTAACTGTTCAAATCTCAAATGTGGCATCTCTATAATGTAAACATCTTCTTTACAGTTTTCAGCAAAAGAAATGGTAGATACAAACTCAGATAGGATTGTAGGTATCGAGCTGAAAAGCCAAAACTATAAGTCAATATTTATATTTGGTGTATACTTACCTTCTGATAGTTTAATTGATAACTATAGACAAGAGTTAAATGTTCTTAATTATTTACACTACCATATTACATTAATTACGACAATGTTATTTTTGCTGGATATCTTAATGCTAGTTGTATCAATAAGAATTTAGAGTTTACTAACACTATCAGAATTGTGGCTGGAGATCTTAATGCTAGTTATATTAATAAGAATTTAGAGCTTACTAACACTATCAGAATTGTTGCTGGAGATCTTAATGTTAGTTGTATTAAGAAGAATGTACAGTTTACTAACACTATCAGAATTGTTGCTGGAGATCTTAATGCTAGTTGTATCAACAAGAATTTAGAGCTTACTAACACTACCAGAATTGTTGCTGGAGATCTTATTGCTAGTTGTATCAATAAGAATTTAGAGCTTAATACCGGGGTAACACTATCATAATTTGTCAAGCAGACTGTTTATCTGTCGTTCATTTGGTGACCTTTATAAAACTATACAGAAAGGTTCTGAGTTTACATTAATACTTAAAAACACTATGTTAGACAATATTTTGATAGGCGAGATTCTAGTTAGACAATTAAGACGATATGAAATTCTTGAAGAGGAAACGTTTAGTTAAACGTCAGATCACCTACCAGTTCTTACGTGTGTAGAACTGGAAGAAGATCCTCATACTGATTTAAACCGTGTTTCAAGACTGCCAACTTGGCACCGAATTACAGATGAAAATATAAAAATATATAAAAATAATCTATAGGAAACCTGAGATAAACAGATACATGAATCTGAATATGGCGACATTGACATTGAATCTTTTTAACTCGGAACTGGTTAGTACGTTGTTGAATTCTGTAAAAGAGGCAATACTAAGTTATACATTCAATCGTCACACAAAGCCTAACTGGAATAGGGATGTAAAGATAAAGCATATATGAGAATGCGATATGACTACACGAGGGTAAGCCCCGACGCATGCAACACCAGTCTTCTTCTAACTACAATCGAGACGTGATTTCAAAAATTTTCAGCAACTTACATGCGAGCAATATATTAAATAATCCTATGATGATATTAACAAAGCCACTGAAAGCGATATACGGTTGTTTTTGGAAGATAATTATGCGACACGAAACAAAACAAATCAAGATATTTCTCGAGCTCAAACACAAGAACATTGTTAATAAAACACCGGAATCAATATGGAATGCTATTTCAAATCGAATTATTTCCTTTGCATACACCGTCGGACACATCTAAATGAATGAAGTAGACGATATTTATGATGAAATCAACCGAGTGTGCAAAACTGGTGATGATCCATATTAAACTGGAGGTTCTACATCTGAGGACGATGTCATCTCTGGTATTAAACAGTTAAAACGTAGAACATCATGTAGAAGTGACAAGATTCAGAATTATCATTTAAGTTTCGGCGGACTAAAACTGGTCAAGTGTCTTACAATTTATCTTAATTATGTCATAGGTAAAGCGCATGTTCCTAAAGAGGGGCATAATGTACATGTTTGTCTGTTATCTAAAAGTAAGATCTGGAACTTTCCCTAACCCGCTTCAACACTGCCTTCCAAAACAATTCTTGGTTTTCTGATGTCGTCTTTGTGTTTCTAACAAATAGTATACGTAGCATTCCTTGATAGTAGAAAAGCCTTTGATACTGAATGGTACAAAGCACTTATGCTCAAACTTCTTATTTATGTGTGAAAGAGAAACTATGGTCCTGTATAAATGAGTTGCATAGTAATGCACACAAAGTGCTGTAATTGTTAACAAATGTAAATCGAACTATTTTGAGGTCACTGAAAGTGTTAGATAGGGTAGGGTACTATATGCCTTTTTGTACTCGATATTTATAAACGAACCAATTAACGAATTAGTGTATTGTAATGAAGTAACAGATGTCAATAATATAAAATGGTGTGCACCGTCTCTAGCTGACAATATTACATGTACAACACCAAGAGGTCTAAAGTGGAGGTTTCAGTTCAATAAAATGCAATCCTGTGTGATTCACTTTTCAAAATTCTCAGTCAAACCTGGACTTTGATTGGACAATAAATCAAGAATTAAGTCTAGATGCGGATAGTCATATCTATTTAGAAATTGAACTTAACGGAAAATAAAGTGCGTTTTCTAGAACAACAAAGTCTTGCATGGACAGTAGAAAAACTTATTTTGTTATTACTAACATCAAAGATGACATTACAAGTCCTTTTTAATCTTGTTAAACTGTACAGATGTGTCGTAGTATGGATGACTCTTCATAAATGGTACCAATATGTCGTAATACCAAGTGTTTTAACGGTTGCGAAGTCTGGATTGATTTAAAGAATAAGGAGTTGTTATACCTGAACATATTCCAACATTTCTCTGCTCTGTAAAATACACAGATAAATTCAGTACAATAACACGATCAGATAGTTGTGAAAGCATGGTTAAACTACGAAGCAAAACTTGTGAAATAGAACAGCGTAATTTGTTTTTCTCTTGGAAAACTGTGTAAAATGGACAAGGGTATCTAGTAAAAATATATCTATGCATAGGCTTTTCACCTTTTCACAATATAAATCGGATAGGGTTTATTTCACTCCAGAAATACTGAACATCCTAAGCAAATACAATCTGTCTGTTTTCTTTACTAATTATATCCCTCAAAGAAAGCGCTGACTTTCGGAGGAAATCCCATTAGAAACGTATTGTAATGAATGATGCTGATCAGACACACGACAATGACGGATAAACTCGTATGAATTTATACCACGATTTGAACAAATTCAGAGAGATGCATATCTCCGTATCTATTGCAAGTGTATGGAAATTTCCGACCAACTGTTCCGAACTGCGAAGTTTGTCTCAACAATGATTTCTTCTGTCTCAAATAACAATGAACCATCATGTGAAATTTGAAAACGTATTTGTAAAGCTGTCTCTATTCATGTGAGTCTCACTTGACAATGTACATCATAAATGTGTAGTATGTGGTGAGATTTAATAATAGAAATATGCCCTGTATAACTATATTCTGAACTAAAAAAGTGCGATGACGAAAGTTTATAGGAAAGGACTCATCAACTGATCTTTGTGCCTCCGACCTCGACGTATTTAAACGACTTTCTTACAAACATCAAGTAATATAAAGCCGACTACATTAGGATTCATGCTGAAACTGTACACAACTAGGAGTTTCTAGTTCATGTAATATCGCTAGCTAATCCAATGTTTCTTACATTGTGTTCACATGACACTGTGATACGTTTCTAATACATTACATCAGTTAGTTCGGTACTAAGCATAGTAGTGGTTCCCGATAAAGCGTTTTAGCTGAAACGATTGCGAAAGGCAGCAGAAATGTAATGATGTCTGAACGTACAATGCGTTTTCAAAACGATTTTTTAATCCGTTTTCGAATCGTTTTAAATGTACGTCTGAACTCACTATTATATTATAATAATTACTATACTGTCACAACCACGACCACGATGGTCTCTCTTTCTTTATATACTATTATTATGTTAAAAGTGTCAGTTCTGATAAAGAGAAGATTGTCAACCTACAAATTCTACTAAATCATTTAACTACTAAGATTCACTTACACCACTATTCCAATGTCAATTCATCTTGAGATTTCACTGATCTTTCGGTAATAATGCAGTTCGTGTTTTACGTGTTTTGCTTGTAATGCTTTTGTATATCATTTAATTTTACTTTGTTTTTATGCTTCTTTCTTGGTCGTTCTTTTACTGATAGGGGTCTTCGTGGTCGTGATCGTATTGTAGATGGATTTACAAATACCTATGCAATCAGTGTATATCATCATTAACGTTGTTCGCATCGCGCTCATGCCGAAGTGTACTCGATAAATCATTATGAGATGACGTTTGTCAATGACTTGCTGTAGGTCGGTGGTTTCATCCAGATACCCCGGTTCTTTCCACCAATAAAACTGACCGCCACGATATAACTCAAATATTGCTGAAAGTGGCATTAAACACCATAACTCCTTAGCTTCTTTAATCGTTTCGTACTCTGTGTTCGTTTGATATGAAATAACGATGACCTCAACAAAACACCATGAAAGCTACTAGTATTTATTAACTGAAGGTGGAAAAAATGGGATACTGATTTCGTTTTAATTTAGTGTTGATGTTTTTTTTATTTCTTTTTAGACCAGTATTAGTTGCCAGATATTTGTTCTACCTCTGTCAGAGTTCAGTGGTAAATCGATTTTTCTTACAAAATCATACTATTAAAAAAGAGGGTACAAATAATGAACGGCCTGTAATAGGTCTCAAAAACAGGTATTAACCCATTAATATTAATGTATGTTTAATATAATCTCTACTTCTACGAAATACTGACAGCCTTCAACAAGTTGAAGATCATGTCAGAGGTTGTTCCATTTCTACGAAATACTGACAGCCTATAACAAGCTGAAGATTATGTCACAGGTTGTTCCTCTTCTACGAAATACTGACAGCCTACAAAAACTTGAAGATTATGACAGAGATTGTTCTACTACTACGAAATACTGACAGCCTAAAACAAGTTGAAGATTATGACAGTGGTTGTTCTACTTCTATGAAATACTGACAGCCTTTAACAAGTTGCAGACTAGGTCAGAGGTTGTTCTACTTCTATGAAATACTGACAGCCTTCACCAACCTGCAGATTAGGTCAAAGGTTGTTCCACTTCTACGAAATACTGACAGCCTTCAACAATTTAAAGATTGTGTCAGAGGCTGTTCTACTTCTACAAAATACTGACATCCTTCAACAAGTTGAAGATTAGGTCAGATGTTGTTCTACTTCTATGAAATACTGCAATTCCTCAACAAGTTGAGGATTATGTCAGAGGTTGTTCTATTTCTATGAAATACGGACAACCTTCAACAAGTTGCAGATTTGGTAAGAGGTTGCTCTACTTATACGAAATACTGACAGCCTTCAACAAGTTGAAAATTATGTCAGAGGCTGTTCTAATTCTACAAGATACTGACAGCCTTCAACAAGTTGAAGATTATGTTACAGGCGGTTCTACTTCTATGAAATACCGACAGCCCTCAACCAGTCGAAGATTAGGTCAGAGGTTGTTCTACTTCTACAAAATACTGATAAGCTTCAACACCTTGCATATTAGGTCAAAGGTTGTTCTACTTCTACGAAATACTGATAGCCTTCAACAAGTTGAAGAATATGTGAGAGATTGTTATGGCCTTCAACAAGTTGAAAATTATGTCAGAGATTGTTCTACTTTTACGAAATAATGACAGCCTTCAACAAGCTAAAGATATGTGAGAGGTTGTTCTAATTCTACAAGATTCTGACAGACTTCAACAAGTTGAAGATTAGGTCAAGGGTTGGTCTACTTTTATCATATATATGACAGCTTTTAACAAGGTGAAGATTAAGTCAGAGGTTGTAATACTTCTACAAAATACTGACAACCTACAACAAGTGGAAGAATATGTCAGCTGTTGTTCTACTTTTATCATATACGGACAGCCTTCAACAAGGCGATGATTAGGTCAAAGGTTGTTCTACTTCTATGATATACTGACAGCCTTCAACACGTTGAAGAATCTGTGAGATGTTTTTCTATTTTTATCATATACGGAAAGCCCACAACAAGCTGGAGATTATGTCAGAGGTTGTTCTACTTCTTAGAAATACGGACAGCCTTCAACAAATTCCAGAATAGATCAGATGTTGTTTTACTTTTATGATATACTGACAGTATTTAACAAGGTGAAAATTATATCAGTGGTTGTTCTACCTCTACAAAATACTGACAACCTTCAACAAGTTGAAGAATCTGTCAGATGTTGTTCTACTTTTATCATATACGGAAAGCCCACAACAAGCTGAAGATTATGTCAGAGGTTGTTCTACTTCTTAGAAATACTGACAGCCTTCAACAAGTTGCAGATTAGGTCAGAGGTTGCTCTACTTCTACGAAATACTGACATCCTTCAACAAGTTGAAGATTATGTCATAGGTTGCTCTAGTTCTATAAAATACTGACATTCGTCAACAAGTTGAAGATTATGTCAGAGGTTGTTCTACTTCTACGAAATACTGACAGCCTTCAACTAGTTGAAAATTATGTCAGAGTTTGTTCTACTTCAACAGACTACTGACAGCCTTCACAAAGTTGAAGATGATGTCAGAGGTTGCTCTACTTCTACAAAATACTGACAGCCTTCAACAACTTGCAGATTAAGTCAGAGGTTGTTCTACTGCTACGAAATACTGACAGCCTCCAACAAGTTGAAGAATATGTCAGATGTTGTTCTACATTTACCATATACGGACAACCTTTAATAAGGTGGAGATTATGTCAGAGGTTGTTCTACTTCTACGAAATACTGACAGCCTTCAACAAGTTGTAGATTAGGTCAGATGTTGTTCTACTTCTATGAAATACTGACAGCCTTCAGCAAGTTGAAAATTATATCAGAGGTTGTTCTACTGCTGCAAAAAACTTACGGCCTTCAACAAGTTGAAAATTATGTCAGAGGCTGTTCTAATTCTACAAGATACTGACAGCCTTCAACAAGTTGAAGATTATGTCACAGGTAGTTCTACTTCTATGAAATACTGACAGCCCTCAACCAGTTGAAGATTAGGTCAGA
>MJUT01031546.1:22996-33251 GCA_002080005.1 Gigantidas platifrons
TGTCAGATGTTGTTCTACTTTTATCATATATATGACAGCTTTTAAAAAGGTGAAGATTAAGTCAGAGGTTGTTATACTTCTACAAAATACTGACAACCTTCAACAAGTTGAAGAATATAACAGATGTTGTTCTACTTTTATCATATACGGACAGCCTTCAACAAGGTGATGATTAAGTCAAAGGCTGTTCTACTTCTATGATATACTGACAACCTTCAACAAGTTGAAGAATCTGTCAGAGGTTGCTCTACTGCTGCAAAATACTGACAGCCTTCAACAAATTGGAGATTAGAGCAGAGATTGCCCTACTTCTATGCAATACTGACATCCGTCAACAAGATTATGTGAGATGTTGTTCTACTTTTATCATATACGGACAGCCTTCAACAAGGTGAAGATTATGTCAGAGGTTTTTCTACTTCTAGAAAATACTAACATATTTCAACAACTTGCAGATTAAGTCAGAGTTTGTTCTACTTCTACGAAATACTGGCATCCTCCAACAAGTTGAAGAATATGTCAGTTGTTGTTCTACTTTTATCATATACGGACACCCTTTAACAAGTTGAAGATTATGTCAGAGGTTGTTCTACTTCTACAAAATGCTCACAGCCTTCAACAATTTAAAGATTAGTTCAAATGTTGTTTTTTATGATATACTGAAAGCATTTAAGAAGGTGAATATTATGTCAGAAGTTGTGCTACTTTTATCATATACGGAAAGCCCACAACAAGCTGAAGATTATGTCAGAGGTTGTTCTACTTCTTAGAAATACTGACAGCATTCAACAAGTTGCAGATTAGGTCAGAGGTTGTTCTACTTCTACGAAATATTGACATCCTTCAACAAGTTGAAGATTATGTCAGAGGTTGTTCTACTGCTGCAAAATACTGACAGCCTTTAACAAATTGCAGATTAGGTCAGAGGTTGTTCTATTTCTACGAAATACTGACATCCTTCAACAAGTTGAATATTATGTCAGAGGTTGTTCTACTGCTGCAAAATACTGACAGCCTTCAACAAATTGCAGATTAGGTCATAGGTTGCTATAATTCTATAAAATACTGACATCCGTCAACAAGTTGAAGATTATGTCAGAGGTTGTTCTACTTCTATAAAATACTGACAGCCTTCAACAAGCTGAAGATATGTCAGATGTTGTTCTACTTCTACGAAATGATGACGGCCTTCGACAAGTTGAAAATTATGTCAGAGATTGTTCTACTTCTACAGACTACTGACAGCCTTCAAAAAGTTGAAGATTATGTCAGATGTAGCTCTACTTCTACAAACTACTGACAGCCTTCAACAACTTGCTGATTAAATCAGAGGTTGTTCTACTTCTACGAAATACTGACAGCCTCCAACAAGTTGGAGAATATGTCAGATGTTGTTCTACATTTATCATATACGGACAACCTTTAATAAGGTGGAGATTATGTCAGAGGTTGTTCTACTTCTGCAAAATACTGACAGCCCTTAATAATTTAAAGATTAGGTCAGATGTTGTTCTACTTTTATGATATACTGACAACATTTAATAAGTTGCGGATTATGTCAGAGGTTGTTCTACTTATACAAAATACTGACAGCCTTCAATAAGTTGAAGAATGTCATATGTTTTTCTACTTTTATCATATACCGACCGCCTTCAACATGGTGAAGATTATGTCAGAAATTGTTCTACTTCTACGAAATACTGACAGCATTCAACAAGTTGTAGATTAGGTCAGAGGTTGTTCTACTTCAATGAAATACTGACAGCCTCCAACAAGCTGAAGGTTATTTCAGAGGTTGTTCTACTTCTTAGAAATACTGACAGCCGTCAATAAGTTGCAGATTAGGTCAGAGATTTTTCTACTTCTACAAAATACTGACAGCCTTCAACAAGTTGAAGAATATGTCAAATGTTTTTCTACTGCTGCAAAATACTAACAGCCTTCAACAAATTGGAGATTATGGCAGAGATTGCTCTACTTCTATGCAATACTGACATCCGTCAACAAGCTGAAGATTATGTGAGATGGTGTTCTACTTTTATAATATACGGACAGCTTTCATCAGGGTGGAGATTAGGTCAAAGGTTGTTCTACTTCTATGATATACTGACAGACTTCAACTTGTTGAAGAATATGTCAGATGTTGTTCTACTTTTATTATATACGGACAGCCTTCAACATGGAGAAGATTATGTCAGATGTTGTTCTTCTTCTACGACAATCTGACAACCTTCAACAAGTTATAGATTAGGTCAGATGTTGTTCTACATCTACGAAATACTGACAGCCTTCAACAAGTTGAAGAATATGTCAGAGGTTGCTCTACTGCTGCAACATACTGACAGCCTTCAACAAATTGGAGATAAGGGGGCAGAGATTACTCTACTTCTATGCAATTCTGACATTCGTCAACAAGCTGAATATTATGTGAGATGTTGTTCTACTTTTATCATATACGACAGCCTTCAACAAGGTGAAGATTATGTCAGAGGTTTTTCTACTTCTACAAAATACTAACAGCTTTCAACAACTTGCAGATTAAGTCAGAGGTTGTTCTTCTTCTACGAAATACTAACAGCCTCCAACAAGTTGAAGAATATGTTAGTTGTTGTTCTACTTTTATCATATACGGACACCCTTTAACAAGTTGAAGATTGTGTCAGAGGTTGTTCTACTTCTACAAAATATTCACAACCTTCAAGAATTTAAAGATTAGTTCAAATGTTGTTCTACTTTTATGATATACTGAAAGCATTTAAGAAGGTGAAGATTATGTCAGAGGTTGTGCTACTTTTATCACATACGCAAAGCCCACAACAAGCTGAAGATTATGTCAGAGGTTGTTCTACTTCTTAGAAATACTGACAGCCTTCAACAAGTTGCATATTAGGTCAGAGGTTGTTCTACTTCTACGAAATACTGAAATCCTTCAACAAGTTGAAGATTATGTCAGAGGTTGTTCTACTGCTGCAAAATACTAACAGCCTTCAACAAATTGTAGATTAGGTCAGAGGTTGCTCTACTTCTATAAAATACTGACATCCGTCAACAAGTTGAAGATTATGTCAGAGGTTGTGCTACTTCTACAAAATACTGACAGCCTTCAACAACTTGCAGATTAAATCAGATGTTGTTCTAATTCTACGAAATACTAACAGCCTTCAACCTGTTCAAGATTAGGTCAAAGGTTTTTCTACTTCTACGATATACTGACTGCCTTCAACAAGTTGAAGAATATGTCAGATGTTGTTCTACTTTTATCATATACGGACAGCCTTCAACAGGGTGAAGATTATGTCAGAGGTTGTTCTACTTCTTAGAAATACTGACAGCCTTCGACAACTTCAGATTAAGTCTGAGGTTGTTCTACTTCTACGAAATACTGACAGCCTCTAACAAGTTGAAGAATATATCAGATGTTGTTTTACTTCTACGAACTACTGACAGCATTCAACAAGTTGAAGAATACGTCAGATTTTGTTCTACTTTTATCATATATGGACAGCCCACAACCAGCTGAAGATTATGTCAAAGGTTGTTCTACTTCTTGGAAATACTGACAGCCTTCAACAAGTTGCAGATTAGGTCAGAGGTTGCTCTACTTGTTCGAAATACTGATATCCTTCAACAAGTTGAAGATTATGTCAGAGATTTTTCTACTGCTGCAAAATACTGACAGCCTTCAACAAATTGCAGATTAGGTCAGAGGTTGCTCTACTTCTATCAAATACTGACATCTGTCAACAAGTTGAAGATTATGTCAGTGGTTGTTCTACTTTTACGAAATACTGACAGCCTTCAACAAGTCGAGGATATGTCAGATGTTGTTTTACTTCTACGAAATACTGACGGCCTTCAACAAGTTGAAAATTATGTCGGAGATTGTTCTACGTCTACAAACTACTGACAGCCTTCAAAAAGTTGAAGATGATGTCAGAGGTTGTTCTAATTCTACAAGATACTGACAGCCTTCAACAAGTTGAAGATTATGTCATAGGTGGTTCTACTTCTACGAAATACTGATAGCCCTCAACCAGGTGAAGATTAGGTCAGAGGTGGTTCTACTTCTACATTATACTGACAGCCTTCAACAACTTGCAAATTAGGTCAAAGGTTGTTCTACTTCTACGAAATACTGACAGTCTTCAACAAGTTGAAGATTATGTCAAAGGTTGTTCTACTTCTACGAAATTCTGACAGCCCTCAACCAGTTGAAGATTAGGTCAAATATTGTTCTACTTCTAAGATATACTGACAGCCTTCAACAAGTTGAAGAATATGACAAATGTTGTTTTACTTTTATGATATACGGACAACCTTCAACAAGGTGAAGATTATGTCAGAGGTTGCTCTACTTTTACAAAATGCTGACAGGCTTCAACAACTTGCAGATTAAGTCAGAGGGTGTTCTACTTCTACGAAATACTGACATCATCCAGCAAGTTAAAGAATATGTCAGATGGTGTTCTACTTTTATCATATACGGACACCTTTTAATAAGGTGGATATTATGACAGAGGTTGTTCTACTTCTATGATATACTGACAGCCTTCAACAAGTTCAAGTATATGTCAGATGTTGTTCTACTTTTATTATATACGGACAGCCTTCAACATGGAGATTAGGTCAGATGTTGTTCTACTTCTATGAAATACTGACATCCTTCAACAAGTTGAAAATTATGTCAGAGGTTGTTCTACTGCTGCAAAATACTGACAGCCTTCAACAACTTGCAGATTAAGTCAGATGTTGTTCTACTTCTACGAAATACTGACAGCCTTCAACCAGTTGAAGATTAGGTCAAAGGTTGTTCTACTCATATGATATACTGACAGCCTTCAACAAGTTGAAGAATATGTCAGATGTTGTTTTACTTTTATCATATACGACAGCCTTCAACAAGGTGAGGATTATGTCACAGGTTGTTCTACTTCTACAAAATACTGACAGGCTTCAACAACTTGCAAATTAAGTCAGAGGTTGTTCTACTTCTACGAAATACTGACAACCTCTAACAAGTTGAAGAATATGTCAGATATTGCTCTACTTGTATCTTATACGGACAGCCTTCAATAAGGTGAAGATTAGGTCAAAGGTTGTTCTTTTTCTATGATATACTGACAGCCTTCAACAAGTTGAAGAATATGTCAGATGTTGTTTTACTTCTACGAAATACTGACAGCATTCAACAAGCTGAAGATTTTGCCAGAGATTGTTATACTTCTATGAAATACTAACAGCCTTCAACAAGGTGAAGATTATGTCCGGGGTTGTTCTGCTTGTACAAAATTCTAACAGCCTCCAACAACTTGCAGATTAGGTCAGAGGTTGTTCAACTTCTAAGATATACTGACAACCTTCAGCAAGTTAAAGAATATGTCAGAGGTTGGACATGACAATTAAAAAACCTTAAAAACAATTCACAGGTATAATAAATTAGTATTTAATAGAGAGCATAATAGCCTTGAATGTTTTAACTCAGTCACTCTAATCTATGGGCTGTGGCTGCCGATTCATGCCAGATATTGTCCGAGGGAAACAACGAGTGTTGTCTTTGCTGGGTCTTTGGTGATGATAAAAGGCGAAGCGTGCATATTTAAATGATTATTTGAATAATGCGCTGAAATCTGTTTTGCTTAGTAATAGCTTTCTACCGTGTTAATATACTAAAAATAAAACAATTTTACGGTCGCCACCATATCTTGGTTGACCGTTTTGGAATATATGTGTCACAAATGACCACGGTAATGTTCCACATGTCGTAAACATTTCTGGTCCTTTCCTCGTTCATGACCGTTTTTGTAACTAGATTAACACGACGGATGTCACTAGTGGAGTAGGAACTACTTACCCTCCGGAGTACATGAGTTCACCCCAAGTTTTTAGTGGGGTTCGTGTTACCCAATCTTTAGTTTTATATGTATGTTTTGTTGTCTTCAAACTCTTCTTGTCTTTCTTGCAGTCTGTACTGATATAGATTTCCAGTGTTTCAACATTCACAATTCGAATAAGGAGCTATAAGCAGTTGAAGCAATATTATGATATATATATATATAAATCATTTTTTTTCATTATGTTTTCCTCCCTTCATTTGGCATATTAAACTAGCTTAACGCCGCCACTTTATTGAAGTGTTCGCATGAAGTCAGGATAGTGAGTAGTCATGGATATATGTATCAGGATATTGATATTTCCTCTCACTGTATCTATGATTCTATGATTTTCAATTAGACTTTGGAATTGCTATGATGGCGTGACATGTTTTATTGTATTGATATATTTTTTCTTTGCTAAAATTGCATTTTGATACATTATTAAATGTAATTATATCAACACTGAAACTCTCCTGGAGTCATAGGTAACCATAGCCGATTGTGCTCTTTCGTTTACTTGCTCTGGAGTCTGGAAAACTTGTGAATCATTTGGTTTTAAAACCTTTTGATATTGAGCGTACCTGAGGAATGGTATTATAGAATCACATCTTGTGCACTACACTAGATATTTACCTTTTTATTGAGAATTACGCTGATAAAATAAACATATATCAACAAATTTACGAAGTTAGACAGTCTTTCATGTTCATTTACATACATATCCTTTCTTACTTCTATATTGTGTACTTTTATTAAATAACAATTGTATCAGTAGATATGTATTTCTTTACCGGAAAATGTTCAGTGTTATGAATTATTTTATGTTATTCTTCCATATTATCATTGGGTATATGATATATGAATGTCAGTCTGGATTTTTACCAAAGCATTCAACTCTCCATTAACTTCTTGAAATGTATTATTCAATTTTAAATTCACTAGAGAGAAAGGAAATGAGTTGTTTTGTCTTTTGTGATTTTTCAAAAGCGTAAAATAAGGTATGGGATCGCGGTTTACTACACAAGTTAAAGGCGTATGGAATCAATGGCAATTTGTTTCATAGTTATTTGAATTAACGAGAGCAAAGAGTTGTTATCAAAGACGCGTCCTCCAGTTTTACTACTATTTTGGGAGGTCTCCACCAAGGTTCAGTTCTTTACTGTCTGTTTATAATATATATAAATGACATTGCTGACAAATTGACTTCCCTAACGAGACTATTTGCTGACGACACGTGTTTTAACTGTTCACATTCTGACGGAACTGAAATTCAATCCATTATTATACACGATTTAAAAGAGCTAGATGAATTGGCTTTATGCAGTCCCGACAAAACATAAATAATATTATTTACAAATTTAGAACACCCAGAAATCAATTTTATGCTTGATAATATAATTTCAACGATATAATCGCATAGACACCTTGCTATAACATTTAGCACTGATGCTAAATGGAATGTCCATATCAAAAATATTGTGTCTAGTGTTTCTAAACATATAAATATTTTACGGAAATTAAAAAATTAAATTAATATGTCCAATTTAGAAAAACTTTATTTAGTCTACATAAGGCTAATATTCGATTACGCTTCCAACGTTTGGGATAATTGCGGATCTGTAAATGCAAGTAAATTAGAAAGACTGCAACTATAAACATCGAGAATAGTTACGGGCCTTCCCGTCTTTGCAAATTCCAATTTTATATTTCGCCAACTTGGGTGGGAGACTTTGCAAGAAATACAGACTAGAAGAAAACTTCAATTATTTTATAGATTAGATTAAACATATTTTATTGCTAAATATGATAACAATTGGATTGGACACAAATTATACCAAATTTACAAGGGTCCTCTCCACATAATAAATAATTACAATAGTACATGCGTCAGCAATAGTAAAATACAATATACATAAACAACATTATAAATACATTCTTTGAAAAATGAAGAAAATGGAGACATAACAAAAAAAAAATACAAAACAAAAAGCATGAAATTGTATAATTTAAGCATGTTTTACCTTACTTGTATCTGAGATGGAATTGATAGATTAGTTAACAAAAATACATATTGGGAGGTGGTTGTGATCATAAATGGGTAAAACGTTTTGTTCGTTTGATGTAAAGTTGTACAGATTTGAAAATTTGTAAATTTTGCATCTCAGTTAAGGTGTCATCGCCAAAAAGTAGGACTTCAATTTTTAGTTCATGAAGAAAAACTAGTCTTAATTTCAATTCTTCTCTTGCTTCGTTGTAAAGACAACATTCTAATATAAAATGAATTGCATCTTCAAATGCACAACCACATATACAGCCTGGATCATTAGCCAAATGCACACGAAACATTATTTTATGATATTCAGAACAACAATGCCCCGGATTATATATCTAATCTGATACCACCAACCATCCAAAGTACAACTATCTACCCACTCAGAAACGGGGAAGATAATCATTCCGTTCTGCAGACTTTCCATTACAAACGACCCATACATTCCATCGACCATCAGACAGTGGAATAACTTGGATTTGTCCATAAAGAACGTGGGATCTTTGCCCAATTTTAAAAGTGAACTAAAGAAATTGTCAAACTCCTATAGTGTATATATTCCGAAATATTATTAGTATGGTCCACGTAAATTGAATATAATGCTTACTCAAATCTAAGATACTCGCTTGGCCTTTTGTATTTCGGGAACTAATAAATAACAGCAAAGAGGTAAAACGTATATTTGTCCAAATTTCACACAAAACTATACACAAAATCTAACAATTGTAACATACCTGTCAGAAACAGAATCCGGATATATAATATCCACGTATGCGTCAAAAGGGCGATAACTCATGGAAACGCGATGACCATGCAAAGTACCCGTTTACACAGTTTAGATGGTCGGCAACATAAACTATGATCTGTTTAAAGTTAATATAATACCAAACATATCATGTAGCTGCGGTGTCATTCGAGAAGATCCCTACCTGTACTTTTTTGAATGCCCCCTGTACAACGGAATTCGTAATGATCTACTAAATTGTCTGAATTGGTTATATAACGATTGTCATTTGAATCTAAATCTGCTCATTTTTAGTAACTCAACCCTTACAAATGAACAGAATGAACATGCAATGAAGAAAGTGTTTGACTATATAAGAATGTCAGAACGGTCCCTGATTGTTCAGTGAATAAATTTAAATATTTGTTTTAAACAAATCCACATCCATTCAATCATTGTATTGTTATCAATGTTCTTTACTATTCTTACTCTCCTTTTAACCTTTTAACTTTCAAATTTATTTTTACTATTCTTACTCTTCTTCCTTCTTTCAAATTTTGGTATCAACGTCTAAATATCAGTAATATTTAAAACTATGTTCATTTTACATGCTAAGTATTGTTGTAAAATTGTATAAAAGAGAAGACCTCGTAAGTACGTTGTACTTGTGTCCTATCCAATTTGTTATTTTGTGCCAAATAAAATACGTTTAAGCTAAACTATCATTTGGTTCTTTGATTGAATCAGTAGAATTTTTTTGGGGGCAGGAATTGGTATCCTGACTGTAGCACGGATTGATAGAAGTTTGCTACCACGGGGATATGAACACTTTGATAATGGTAAGATAATCAGTATGACGAATACCGGAGTATACTAAAGAAACGACCATTTACAACTTTTTTCTTTTCTTTTTTTCTGGTTATATCTTTTTAAAACATTTCATATTTATAGTGGTGGGCAGCTTCTTTTTTTTGGATGAAACCGGAGCAAACCACCTATCTGTCGCAAGTCACTGCCAAACCGTATCACATAATGCTGTATCGAGCACACCTAGCCATGTGTGGTATTCGAACGAACAACGTTGGTGATGGTAGGTACTGAATGCATAGGTAGTTGCAAATCCAACAACCATACGATCATTTGCACGCAGACACCCTATTTCCTGTGTAAAAAGAAGAAATAATCATTTTTTGCTACGCATTAAAATATAATTTCTTGGTCGGAAAAAGAAAACAAAGCCCCTTAGTTAATGAAATGTAAGTTTGGTTTAGTTTATGATGTTTAATGCCACACGTAACAAGATTTCAGTTATATCGTGGTGGTAACGACCATGACGGCCCCTGATATAGAAGTATTTCAGAATATTTGTTATCTATAATAGGCGTACGATTTGTATACAGATATATTGTACAAAGTAACCTTCACGTTTCTTTTTATGGTTTAGCTGTTAGTTTATGTGTTCAGTATTGTTGGTCATTTCTGCTTCGTAAATCTCTCCTTTTTTATATGACAACACAATCCATTAGCTGATATGCAAATGCAATTAGAATCTACTCTCCGTTCCAAACATTTCTTCAGATTAAAAATACAAAACACAGCGAAACAATC
>MJUT01031546.1:41912-53343 GCA_002080005.1 Gigantidas platifrons
AAAACAAAGTGATAAAGAATTAAAAACTTCGTTGAATGACAAAATGTTCGTCCCACCAAGGGTCTAAAGTTATCAATGCCTACTTAAATAAAACTTCGAACCAATATGGCGTCTAAATTTAAAAAAAAGTTTTTGACGGTCCATGTACGGGACAAAAAAAACAGAAATTGCACATGTGAAATTACATGCATAAAAGAATTGAAATCCTAGATATAAATTAATGAAAGTACAATAACAATAATATAAATACACAATAGGGAGGGTCCCTCTAAAACAAGAAACGAAACAGAAACGAAACGTAACGAAACGAAACGGAACCTGGCGAAACGAAACGGAACCTGGCGAAACGAAACGGAAGTTGGCGAAACGAAACGAAACGAAACGAAACGAAACGAAACGAAATTGAAACGAAATGAAACAAGGCGAAACGAAATGGAAATCGAATCGAAATAACATTGAAACGAAACAACATTCCTATTTATATATACTTCATGTGCATATATTAAACACGTTTGAAAATAAATTCAATTTAACGAGCAGAACTAGAAGTACGTTACTTATCACGAACAGATAGTGCTAAATTATGTTATGAGAGATGAAAAGGTTCGAAATATGTAATAAACACCGTTGCTACACTTCTGAAAACTTATGTCAAGACAAATCCAGAAAAAAATGAAATCGAATTAAAAAACAGATTCAAAGTATTCCGTAAAGTGTGATTTTAGGGAGAGTTACACAAATTACGTTGACATCTCCTCAAAAGTTCTTGTCAAGCGGAATTTACCGAAGTAAACTCACTGAAATCAGAAAAAAATGAAGAAAATAATCGGTTGCACAAAGTGCAGAATACGCCTCGCATAATACGCCCATTTATACAGTAGCTCTGCAAAGTTTAAAGCGAATTGGTCAAGAACCCGCAAAGTTTGAAGTGAATTGGCCAAGGGGTTCTGAAGTTAGAGAGCTTTGAGGCAGTTTTGTTTTCACTTTGGCCTAAACAAAATATCTGCAATAATTCTCAAATTGTGTGTTATAAAACAGACTGTTTAATATGACTGCCGAGAGAATGTCTATTCACGCGTACATTTCGTGTCAATTTTATGAAAAAACGTGCAACATATCAATATATTTATACGATAAATTAATCACGTGCCTCGCGCAGAGTAGATCATGCAAACCCTTCCGATGCACCTGGTGATACTCCCGGTTTTTGTGTGAGGGTTCAGATTGCTAGTGCTTTTATTTTTTTGATGGCGTTCGTTTTCAAATCTGTTTATTTGTTTTGTCCTTCTTGTTTCAACAGTGTAATATGGGTGAGATGGAAGAAGAAAGTCATTTTCTATCATTTTGTAATCAACACACGGAGGGAGGACAGACAAAATCTAAATAAACTCATAATTCAAAGTTTTCCTAACCTTTTAAACTTGAATTCACAAGAACAATTTATTTGGTTAATGACTTGTAAAAACAAAACTGTATAGAAAATAAGAAGTCAGTTTATCCAGAGAAATTATAAATGATGCATGTCCGTATTTCATTTTAATGTTAACTTTACATCATTGCTTGCAATTCTGGATCTGACACGGGGAAACACCGTCCCCTGGTGTCTTTCTAAGTATTGCAACCAGTGGCAATACACTCACACTAATCATGATCGTTATAATATGTCGCCCCATTTGGACACGTTATTCTCATTCCGTGGCAAACAGTCTTTGCTCGTTCGCCTTAATGCTACGTTCTTGGCGGAGAATCCTCAACCACACCAAGGACAACAGCTCATTCCTAATACTTTCATAATGTTTGTTTTTCTGATTATACAGGATCAAATCCTGTTCCTATTCATACCCCGACATGTTTTCAAGGACCTGATGAATACTCAATATTAGTAAAAACAAATATTTTATCAAAATCGAATGGACAGTTTATAGTGTGATCACCTGGCCATTGGACATTCCTGTGTTATCTCTTCTGATGTTTGTTATCTTACATTATTTTAATTTATTGTATTTCTCCTAAGTTTATATCGGGAAAAAGGTTCCTGTTCTGTCAAATCATTCACTATAAGTTGTCTAAAATGGCGATTGTTGGTACGAAGCTACACAAGTACTTGCATGGCATCCATGTTTAATTTATAATTAAGAATCTAATTTTAGTCCTCATTTGTACAATTAAATTTATGTGAAAGTTAATAGTCTATTAACGTTAATTGACGTTTGTGCAACAGAAATAATTCACTATTTACTTTAATAGTACTTTTAATAGTAAATTAACTTTAATTGTGCTTTGTGCAACCCAGTCCTGAATATTATGTAGTTACATTTTAAATAAATGAGAAGAACGACTAACTAAAATGGAAAAGAAAGTTTTATATATGAATATATCTATAATATCAGACATATGACATTCTGTAAATTCTGATATTGTTTGATTAAAACCATATCGACTCGTTTTCACTTTCCATTACATTATGCATGACGTCATACTGACTTGATTAAAAGCCATATCGACTCCCTTTCACTTTCACTGTGATTTGTTATGTATTAAAACAATTACAGTCTTTTATAGAGGTCGATATGAGTTTTTATGGACCTAAGAAATCAATATTGACCTCGGCCTTCAGCTTCGGTAAATATTCATTTCTTAGGTCGATAAAAATTCATATCGACCTCTACAACAGACTATAATTGTATATTATAACCTCTTATAATAACGATAAACTATCCATTAACGATATCAACTCGAAAGCTATGATCTTATCAACCCTAATGATTAAGAGGTCATCTTACATTTCATGGTATACAATTATAGTCTTTTGTTGAGGTCAATACGAGTTTTTATGGACTTTAAAATCGGTATTGGTGAATATTGATTTCTCAGGTCCATAGAAACTCGTATTGACCGATACAAAATAGTGTAATTTGTTTTATTACATTAAAATGAAAAGTGAAAATGAAACCAAGTCATATATGAAATTAATCACTTAATTATGACGTCATACATAATGCAATGGAAAGTGAAAGTGAAATCGAGTCAATACGAGTTTTAATCAAGCAATATAAAATTTTACGGAATGTCAGGTGACAGCATGATAGCCAATACAATTGTCTCAATATAATCATTATGTAATAATATACAATTACAGACTTTAGCAGAAGTGAATATGAGTTTTTATTGACCTGTAAAATAATATTGACCGAAGCCGAAGGCCGAGGTCAATATTGGTTTAGCAGGTCAATAAAAACTCATATTCACTGATACAAAAGTCTGTAATGTTTTATTACATATTCTATAAGGCTTATGACGTCACCCGGTGAATATCACTTTCAGCAGGTGAATACCATTATTTATTGACTTCTATAGAGTTTACTTAGCTAAAGTACGAATATTTACAGTCATTATGTAATAATACTATTCATTGACCTTTAACACGGGCATGTGTCGTCGTTGTCGTAGTAGTGTGGTAGATTAATTTATATTTATGTATGTAATCATGGCTTATTAAATTAATGTTGTGATGTTCAATTACTGAAGAAAAGGATTAAGATACCAAAGGAGTTTTCACAAACCGTAACCGTGGAAGAAAGACAGTGCAATTAACAAAAGAAAAGGACCAAATCCAAAACACTACACAGAAAACTACATATTTAGCAAAGCAAATACTACTAAACCTGTGGTGAACTAATGTGCTTCGGAGGGATTAAGAATTTTAGCAGTTCATGATCCATTCGTGACACCTGCTAAACAACACGATCATCAAGTGATGCATAAATTGTGTTGGATACCAGCTTACATACATTAATAAAAATAAGACCCCCCCTCCCAGTTTTAGTGAGGTTCGTGTAACTCAAATTTTAGTTGTATGTGTATATTTTATAAATCGTTGTTTGTCCTTTTCTCCTTTTTCTTTAGGCCATTGTGTTGTTTCTCCTTCTTTGATTTACGACTTCTGGTTACTCCATTGGTATCCTTAAACTCTTCTAGCATTATTACAACATGAACTCCCGAGAAAACAAATGCATGGGAGTAATGTCACTTTAACTAATGAAGTTTATCAGTGACTTGAGACAAATCTAGTTTACTTCCAACAGTAAAATGATATGGCACAATATAACCGGAAAACTGTTTAAAACAGTATTAACCATAATAAATATGGATTCTGACCTATCATCAACTGCTATGCCTTGGGGATGATCAGCGTGCTCATTAATGGAATCTTGTATCTCAACAGGCAAGTCTTCCTCATGTTCAATTCCATGACTGGACAGATTTTTTATCAAAGCTATTGAAGATCTTGAATGTTGTTCAAATACTACTTCATAGGGCGTAGTCTTGGTTGTAGAGGATAAAGATTCATCCCATATATAACTAACGGAAGGCCGACACTCCATCCTTTTTCGTTATCTTGGATCCATTGTCCAATTTTTTTTCTTCTAAGTCTCCGTTTGTTCTTTTAATGCAGCCTTGTGATTGTGGGCGTCCATGGAGAATAATCAGATCTGTCCAAGCGTTCCTTAACTCTGATATCGCTCTGGCAACGAAATATCGTCCATTGTCTGATTGTAAAGTTCTCGGTGAACCACACGGAGAAAATATTAGCATAACCTTATTAGTCACATTTTCTGCTGTCTTCTGCTGTCTTCTGTGCCCAAGAAAACTTACTAAAATGTTCTATTGCATGCATTATGTATTTGAAATCGCTATTCGGGTGGCTAGTCATGTCTATTAAGTCAACTTTAATTCTTGTCAAGAAGCCCAGGGAAATTATTGGTTTTCCTGCAGTTGGTTTCTTAAGAGGCTTTCTAGTTGAACAAATAGAGCAAGTCTCGATGAAGAGCCCAATGAGTGGATAGCGAATTCCAGCATAGCTACTTTTTATCTCATGCCATGTTTTGTCTCTTCCTGAATGTTCTGTTCTGGTGTGACATTTTGAAATTACTTCAAATACTTCGTCTCTGGTTACCACTGAACATTCCGTTTGTAAGCATACCAATACTTCCTTTTCTCCGATTGTTGTTTTCCTAAAGATACCGTTTGCCCAATGATTGAATCTGGCACCTGCAGGAGCCTTAATTCCCTTTTCAGTATTTATATATTCCAGAATCAAATTGTATTTTTCACTTGATAGCACAAATTTCTCTCTGTCGTAATTTTGAGGAAGTTTGCTTTCATATTCATCCAATTTCTCATTAAATTCAAACACATTAAAGTTAAATGGTGAACATTTTATCAACACACCTTTGTCTATGAATTGTGACTAGTATTACAAGTTAACCGTAGTTGACGTGAAAAAATATTTTATGAGCTGTTTTCATTGTAATTTTCCGATCAGTCCCGATATATTAATGACAATATTGTTATAATCTAAAGAAATCAACTTTTATTTATATATTGTTTATATTTTTGGATTTTTATACTTTAATATATTCTATATATCTCTCTCTATTATATTTTATTTTTTTAGTATACCATTTCAGGGCGATTCGGAATCGCCCTAGTTCAAATCGGGATATATTAATTTATCCTAGGAGAAACCCACATTCTGATTCACACTGGATTAAAACCAGTGTAAATCTGAATTCGGGTTTATCCTAGGACAAACCTGAATTCTAATTTTTCCTAGGATGATTCCGAATAGCCCTGGATTCGGATTTTCCCTGTAACATATATATATGGTTAATATTAGCATAATGCTCACAATGAGCTGTTACACTGGGTTCTTTAACGTGCGAAGAGGGTGGCAATCTCTCAACACGGGACCTCAGTTTTATTTACGTCTCATCTAAAGGACGGGTTGGTTGTGAATTTATATAACCCGCACAACCGATGGACGCCCCTTCAAGCCGTAGAGGCTCTCGGTCTCATTTCTATACCCCGCGGTTCCCGCGGGGTTGTCCCCTTTTTGAGGACTAGTGCCTCTAGGACGGAGAAACCTGGTGCCTATTCTACCCCCGGCACACCCTCTGGGAGGGGGTCGGACGGACGATGACGGACGCCAAGTGATGGCAAAATCTGAAATGGCATTTGGTCAGGTGAGTTAATAAAATGACAAAAACTTATTTTATCAGAACATCGAATTTCTTTTACCGTTCTCATGATACGATTCTCAGCAGAGTGTCGATAGAAGGCCAACCGATTTTTAAACGATTTTTTTTATTCGAGTTTTGAATTCTCATCATAAGAGTTTTGCCGAAACCATATAGCAAGGAAATATTGGATGGAAAATCGTATCGTATGACCGCACCTGTACGCATGACAGTTCCGCAGCTACTTTTGCAGCAACCTGCCATATTAAGCACTCATTGAACTTCGTCCTTCAAAAAACGTGCATATAATTTCTACAGCTATTGTCAGAAAAACAACTAGATTTAAAAGAAGTTGCTAACTGGTGCGTCGCGCCGTAATGAATTATGGGATCAATTTTATCTTAATTGAAGGTTAATTTACTATTAACTAATAGACAGTCTAATTGACGGTCAGGAAACGCTATTAACTCATACTATTAACTAATTTACAATTAGCGATTTAATTGACTATTAAATCTTAATTCACTATTAACTTAATTGACGCTTTGCAACCCAGTCCAATTATTTAACTTCATGCGTTATTGTTTCATTGAAGAGCTATAAAGTGTTGGGTAAAATGAAGCATTAAGAATGATAAGATATATCTTTTCTGACTGTGCATCCCAGGCATTAGTAGCTTTATTGTCATTGAACTGCCAAGTCCCAAGACAAATTCTGGATGCATTTAAATCTGTACCAGGGATTGTTACTCGTGGTACGACATGCTGATGTAAGCGGAAGTATACGTTTGATTAAACATCCCTTCCCATCCAATTGTTGGCCATATAGTAAATAACCATGTATCAGATAGTGACAGGATGTCAACAACAAAGACAGCAACAAACTGATACTGAAACAATAGCTTTGAAATTATGTTTTTTTATAGTTATTTGATAGTTATTTGATTTATTAAACCAGATTTATTGCACCCGGAATAAACTATTAACCGGCAATAGATTGGCTGAAATTGGTCATGTGATTTAAAACTGCCTGTGATGTTGTGCCTGCTACAGTGTATATAGAGATGGACAGGTTCGCCGATATAAACGAGAAAGAACTTGAAGACACATTATAGAATACAGACAGATTGTGTTAAATTTCTTCGTAAAATGTGTTATTAGGTAATCAAACAGTTATTTGATGGATGTGGTTGGCCTTGTGCAATAATTAACTTATTCATGTCCATTACCACAGACCTAATATTGTGAACAATTGTACCTACCTCCCTTAAATAATGGCATACTTTTTACATTGATATCGTGTAATGCAGTATATTTAAAGAACTTTGTATTATTTTTAAAGAAAATTAATAAAATTTTCAGTCCGTTTCTAGGATAATTTATAATCCTACTGACAACAATACAAGTTTTGATAAAGAAGACACTTTGACAAGTCACACGTCAGTCATGTTATCAATACATAGTCAGGATAATAAAGAAACATTATTATGACCTTCTATCTGACACCAAGACGTCATAGGAATCCATATCGAGAAGAGTATACTGTCATATTTTCTATTTGTTTGTCAAAAGAACTGTCTATAATTACAGTGAAGAGTTTGAAGATACTAAATGGGTAATCACAATCCATAAACCGAGTAAGGACAGACAACGCAATAGTCAAACATAAAAGGACAAACAACGAGCTACAAAGCACCACACATAAAACGAAATAACGAGCAAAACGAACCCCACTTAAAATCGAGGGTGAACTCATATGCCCCGGAAGGGTAGACATTTCTTGCTGCACAAGTGACCCTGGTCGTGTTACTCTAGTTAAAAAGCCGGTGATAATTCATGAATGAGGAAAGGACCGCGACGTGCTTAGTCCAAGTAGAATAAAAAGGTAGATATCAAATTTAGGGCGCACAAGACGTTTTTAGAATAATCTTCATAGATAAAGTGCGCTCAGAATCGAAAGATTTGAAAGCTAAGCAAATTTGGGAGCAATAGAAGCAAAGGACATCCACACGATAGTCAAAATCGGCTCAGACCATCTATGCCCGAGGAAGGCGAACCTTAGATTTATTAATTACTACATTATATAGGAAGTATATATTTCAGTGATAAATATATACAATAAACTATGTCATCTTGGTTTATTATATATATTATTAATACTCTCTTTAATTCTGAAGTTTCATTCCTACACCGACCCTCACTGTCAATTTCGATGTGTAGTTCAAGGTGTGACACTGACCTAGTTGGTTCTGTGGTATTCTTTATTTCAAGCTCAATGGAATATATGCTATTAACACATTCACGTATTTAGTGAACGGACATTATCGATATAGTGGAACGTGAAATCAAAGGATCGGCATAGCTTCTTTTCGTTTTTTATCTTGAGAAGCACTTGCATGAAGTCTGAAGTCTCGAATGAATAAAGGGATATGTGGGAGAGAAGAAGAGCATGTCTGTTGCAAAACACGCCAACCAAACATAACAAATATGTTGTCTATCGAGCGTTTTGATGATATAGTTTCAGAGATCCTTTTGGCAGAACCAGAATGTCTTTTTCTACAAAATAAGACGTGGACCTTCCAAAGAAAAAAAGTATGCATACATACGTTGGCCATTCTGTATTAATGAAACGCAGTTGGACTAATTCTTTTAATTTGTATTTTAGCTTTGAGTGAGGAATATTTGTGTAGATGACTAATAGTTGATCGGTAGTAAAACAGGGTCTACTTTCATATTGAGATCTAGTGCATTCCCGTATCATCACCAATCTAATATCGACACTGTAAAATAACTAGGGACCTTCAGAAAAAAAATAGAATGATCGATCTTCAAAAGAGTGTCGTTTTACATTTTACACTGCCTTTCACCATAACAAATGTTAAACCCGGTGTAACTGAAATCAAGTTAGGAAAGTGAGAAGAGTTTGAAGATGCCAAAGAGGTAATCAGAGATACTCGTGTATTTTTGTTAGATGTGTCGATTACACCTCTGTCTATGACTTGGGGTATTTTGATAATGTTCTGTCATTTCATAATTCATGAAGTGGGCTCCGTTAATAAAGAGGTAGCTATCTAATAAAAACGTTAGAAAATACCGAAGGAGCAATACAAATAGAACAATTCAGAAATACTGGCAACACAGGGTACATATTGTGACGAAAATCACAACGAAAACACAACACAATATGCGTTGGACACTACTATGCAAAAACAAACACAAATAACGTAAATAAGACATGACCTCTCCCACAAACAACTGGAGATAAATACGAATTTAACATCGTGTTTATGTGGAAATCGTAACGCGCATTACAACACGGAACACGGTACGTAAAGACACACAATATGATAACACATAAAACAAAAAAGATGAGCAAGACAGACCCCAAGATAAAACCGGGGGTGAACTCAGGTGCTCGCGAACTGCACGCTTCTTATAAGACAGCAGCCGTGTTACTCATACATGTATATAGTCCGGCAAAGGTCTTGGCAGTGATAGAGGGGAAAAAGCATGTACGTAAAAAGTAACAGATCCATTGCGATTCAGTGTGCACCACATGTTTGTGAAAAAGCCTAGATCTGGTACACTCAGTCAAACGTTTGAACAGGCTAATCACAGAAACATCTTTTGGGAGCAAGTGAACCAAAGAGTAATATTAGGATAGTAACATTCTACACAGGTTACCCATGACTGTGGGAGATTAACCTTAGATTTAATATGATATTATTAATGTATAGGTTTTTAAATATACCATTAATAACCAGAGATAAAATAAACAATGGAAACCACTTCCTCCGCTTCATTTCTTGACATTTACAACGTGCTTACCTCATATTTAATATCAAATGTTAACTTTTCATTGGACCCTTTTGACAAAAGAGACGACGTCAATTTCGTCATTTTAAATGTTCCACACCTATGTGATAGTAATAGACCATCAGCTCCTGTACATGGACCGAAGCTTTATTATGTACTTAATAACTGCTTCGCGTCGGTCACTAGTTCATTCGTCCCTGTCAATAGTCTACCCCGAGGGAAAATAGAGCTCGCTATTGATCAAGCGTGCAGTTATTAAGTACTTTATTACACCGACTTAAACAGGGGAGAGGGTAAACCATTTACTATTAAAAAAAACAAATTGTGGGAGAAAAAAATCAATAATTTAATAAATAAAATGCAACAAGTTTTTGTCAACACAAAATAATTAAAATTTTCAAGTCTAATTCCCCGATCTAATAGTTTGTCAATGATAGTGATAATGAATGCTAACGGTTCCGTAACTAACTAAATTGATAGCGGGCTACTCGGGAATTTTCGTTCTTTTCCCAAGTGCCTCTCCATGTGCGTCTGCTGTACAACTGCGTTTCGTGCCTTTATGTACATCTTCATTGTCAGGAACATTGTCTGTATTGATCATATCGGAATTCGTAATAGCGGCCAGATCCTTGTCCTCTTGGCTTGGTGATAAAAAATCTTTAATCGCGGAGTCAGAATTTATGTCACTTTCAGATAATGTTTAGACTGAAAAGGCATTTGGTAGTACGGGTGTCTCATTTGAAGCGAGTTTTTGACACAATAATGATGAAACGGTACGCTTTCCCCCTTCATTCAATTTCGATTTATATATTTTTAAACTCTCGGTTGACTTGTGTCCACTTATACCACAGATGTAACGTTCGCTTATGCCGGCTTCATCTAAGATGGATATGCAAGTCGCACCAATGCGGTGGTTAATGTAAACTTTTGACAAGTTACATTCGATGCTAACAGATTTCATCTTGTTGCCAAGTGTGTTACAGCCTACGGGAACGTTGTCGTACCAAGCAGTGCTGTAGTCCATTACTTTTTCAACGGGTTTCGGTCTCTGCTAAAAAACATTACAATTCGAGTTCAGTAGTGACAAATACTTCTCAAATAATCGAACGGGACAAAGTTGATCTCCTGAAAAAGAAATGCATTAAATAAACATATCTCCCATGTTAAATTTATTGATTAAACTAAATATTTTTGAGATTTTAGTCAACAATGATTGCAAAAACATCAGTGCCGTTTTTGAAAATGACATTGTTCTATTTTTCGAATATATTGAGGCCGGAGTTCAATGAATAAAACTGCAGGGATAAAAAAAAATCTCGGATTCTGCACACACAACTATATTTTTACCGCACGCATGCGGGATTAATGAGATGTCGCGTTGGTGTTGAGAGAATGTATCCATATACATTTTTATTTGGGACTATTTAGTGCTTTATCATACAGTGTTGGTTTACGTTCACTGTTTATTGTAGACTTTAACGAAATGAATGGATATTTATACAGTATATAGATGCATATCATAGAAGTAAAGGTAATGTACCTTGTAGTTCATACATTGCCCCACCTTTAATATCATCATCAGTAAGATCATCTCCT